>RQTK01000717.1:47105-128179 GCA_003991915.1 Elysia chlorotica
TCTCTTTTCCCCAACCCCCCCCCCCCCCCTTAAATTTACACTCGCTGTCGCTTTCTCCATCCTTTACAAATAAAGCCAATAAACGTGAAAGTTTTTACGCACGTTATCCTCTAGTTTTGTTATTTTATCATGCCCCTCAGTTGCCAAGACGCTTGTATTTTGTTCGTATTTATGAGTAGTACTGGTGGTGGTATTAGTAGCAGCAGCAGTAGTAGTAGTAGTAGTAGTAGTAGTAGTAGTAGTAGTAGTAGTAGTAGTAGTAGTAGTAGTAGTAGTAGTAGTAGTAGTAGTAGTAGCAGCAGCAGCAGCAGTAGTGGTGTAATTATTATTATCCGAATTTTATTATTATTATTATTATTATTATTATTATTATTATTATTATAATTAATTCTCCTCGCCAGAATTATTACTGTAGCTTATGCTTTTTTTTTTTGTTCTTTTTGCATTTTGTTTTTCTTTTTTTTTCAATGTTATTGCATTTAAAGAAACATTTCTATACATATTATACTAGCGAGCAACTATGCTTAAACAAACATAACCCCAACAAAAGTGGCCTGTTTTATAACTTAAATGTTGTTGTGTTGTTGTTGTTTTTTTTTTCAAAAAGATTTGAATCAGTGAATTACAACAAAAAGGACTGGGCATCGAGACTTAATAATTTGTTCCAGGATACGCTGTTATTTTATTTTTAACTTCTTCCAAAGAGGTACTGCACATAGGTAGAAAAGGTGTTCAAGAAAATCAATTTCTGTACAGTAGGTGCAGTGCTGGCTACTTTTCATGCCCTTGGACTGCCTGTAGCAGTATACTTGTAAGATAATGTTATTTAGGGTTTTCCAGTGTAGAATGCGCAGTCTTATTTCTTTTGAGCATGCTATATGAATTTTTTTTTATCTTAAAAGGACACATCCATGTGATAATTTTTTTTTTTTAAACATGGCTGCAAATTTCGTTCTGCCTAGTTTCCTACCTTGTAGTTCTTGAAGCTAAACTATATGGTTTTTGTTGTGTCATTTCTCGCCATTTGTTTAGGTATCGCATTAAAGATTAGGTAATTAACCTACGTTCTTTACACATATTCCAGACGAGTAGATACAATCTTTTACTTTTTTTAAAAGAACTTGCCTTTATAGGTAATACACTTGTTAGTTGTTATGATTACAGGTTCATTTATCAAGTTTCATATACAGGGATTCGTGAGTACGTTATGTTGAGTCCAACTTTTTACAGTATTCTTCCAAATGTGTCCTTTTCATGTCGTATGCACATTTGATCGAAACACTAATGGTCCTCATGGTTCTTTCGAAATTACATTTGGTATTAAAGTCCAACGTTTCTCCTTTTCTGATGTTAATCTTTCTGCTCATTTCAGGTAGAAAGAGTCTTCCGTTTCTTCTATATTAATCATTTGCAATCCTCGTTGGTCTTTGTTGAAACACCCGGTTCCTGGTGCGTTGTAGACATTCAGCCATTTATCATTTGATTTTCCGCCACATCTAAATCTCTTCTCTTATCAATAACCCAAGTCTTGACCTTCATAACCTCAGCTGGAACAAAGAATATTAGAGCGTAAAAACGTTATTAAATTTTGTAAAGTGTATATGATTATGTATCTATATCTTGGATGCTTCTCTCTCGAGCACTCTGAGGTCAGAATCAGACAGCCGCTGGTGGCTGGGATGGGGCTGTGGCTGGACTGGTCGTTCTTTATGAAACCCTCTTGTATTTATTTGGGTAGTCAAACCGAGGCTAAAAAATACAATTATTATGGTTCCATACGGAAGCCACAGCCCCACCCTTGCCACCAGCGTCAGTTTGGCCCTGGCCGTACGTAGGCCTCATTGCCTTCAATAAAGTTAACGAATTAAAGCTCCACTTGTCAACTCGCTTTAAAACTGTATAGTATTTCACAGATATGTATACACCCCTACTAATCTTATAGTCTTATAATCTTATGTAATTTTCTTTGCCTAAAATGAACAGCAGAGCTGTGGTGTGTCAGACCTCAGTGCTCAGTGTCCAACATTAGGATTGTCAGTTGGCTACCATGAGCGAGGCGCTTCCTGGGGTCCCTCCGATCTTCGCCACGACGAGAGACCTACCAGAAGGGGTGAGCAATGTGACTTAGCTCAGCGGGGGAGAGGGTGCTCGGGTACGGCAATGTCGTCGGAGCACAGCGAGTTGGTGGCCTGTGGAGGGTTACCCCCTCTTCACCCGAAGGCAAGGTAAAATTATTAGTGGAAGGGATTACGATGAAAAATCTAAAGATTAAACTTGCCTCAAAAACCCCTTCATTAAAAGAAAATATGAAACAAACCTGGCAACTAAGCTATTCATTGGGGACATCCCCATAAGCTTTAGTAACGAAACAATTGGAAAAAAAAAACTACTAAAGAAAGGTCCAAATGTCGATGGAAAGGATACGAAACCCAAACGGAAAAACGGCAAACTGACTGACTGCCATGAATGGGTGAAGGTTTGCCTGAATAAGTATACCACCGATTCCACCGGATACCGCTCTCACCATAGACCCTTTCAAAGCCTATCAAGGAGCAACAAAAGTCCGCCTGCCAAAAGTGCCTGAAAAAGGCCATAGTACACATGAGTGCAAAAAAAACGAGAAGTGTGCTTAAGGTGTGGTGTGCCAGGACACCGTAAAGATGAGGGTAAATTAGGTAAATGTGTTAATACATTGAAGACAGGCAGCAGCACGAGTCAAACAAATGAGTCTCAAGCGGTGAAAGAAGAAAGGAAGAAAAAAAAAGGGGGGGGGGGGGGGGTGGGGGAAGAAAGAAGGAGAAAAAAGAAAAGAAAAAAAAAAGAAAGGGGGGGAGGGGTCATTGAGGAAGAATAAGCAAATGACACAGAAAATATATCTGAGGATGTGGTGGTAGAAACACAAGAAGGAAAGGAAATTGGTGAAGACGAAAAAAAAACAAGTGGAATGTGGCGAACACCGTGATAAGAACGAAAAACCAAAACACCCAAGATAGGGGAAAAATTCGGCAAAAAAAAAAAAAGATTATAATTACTACAAAGAAAATTAACAAATAGGCCCTATAGATAACGGAGAGAGACGTGTTCTTGAAAACCCCGTATAAAGGGATGATAGAGGAGTTGACGTCAGAGGAACGAAGAAAGGTAGGATAGTTAAAACCACTAGGACAAGCACGCTCACTAAGCCAGACGCATAGTAGGTTAATGAAATAGGTCTATAGTTAAATATTGCATGTGTTTGTATCACTTTTTTTTTGTATATAGGCACGATACTAGTTTTAGTCCAATTCGTGGGAAAATTGCCACTGTCAAAAAAGTTTTGAAATACAGCCACATGAATGATATAATGTGACTTTTACCGCATTTCAACATTTCGTTGAGGATTTAGTAAGACCCCAGAGATGTTCCAGCTTTAACCCAATACATGGCCGCCTTTACTTCAGCATCATATGCGTCTTTGTTAAGGTCTTCAATATAAGATACTAATCTCTGGGTGAAATGGAGTCAGTACTTCTAAGAAGATTGGTGGCTGTGTGTTATTCAACCTTAAAAAACCGTTAAAGAGAGTATACCGCTGGTCAATATTAATATTGTTTCGAGTAACTGTCCTAGGCCGTATTGATTTCACTTCTCGCCAAAAGCTGGTTGAGTTTTTTTTTAAGTTTGTACATAAAAAGATCATCTTATTTGTCGAGTACATAATTTTTTTTCTTTTTTTTTTCTGAGCTCTGGCTGTTACGTAGTTAAGTTTGTCAAGTTGTTTTAGTTTATGATATTTACGCATGGTACTCTTTATCAAACCAATTTGATCTTTTAATTGAGTTACAGTTTTCTTCACGGAACGGATACAACCGCAAAGCATAGCAGTAAAATTGTCAACAGCAAGGTCCAAATTTGTGTCTTCTAGTTTGGTAATGTTCTCTAAAGTTGCTTGTCGTTACGATGCTAACTTAGTGATGAAACCTTGGCTTTTCTTTTGACACCACACTAATTTTTCATTACCCTTACAGGTAAAATAATCATTGTTTTCTAAAAGTCTGACTCCTATCACAAGATATTGAAAGTAAGACTGTCTTTTGCCAAGAATCAACACAACCGTGTACCTCTAAATATTATTGAACAACGCTTTGCAGTACAACAAACATTCAGACACACCCAAATAATCAATCACGTTATTTCCATACTTAGAGACAAGGGTGAAGGCTCCCTTTGTATCGCTAGCCGTCATACCATTAAGAGAAACTAATTTGAGTTGAGTACACATGTCCAAGAAGACTTTTGCCAAAAGCATTAATATTGGTGTTATGTCTTGTGATTGTCTTTTTAAGTCCCCGAAATGAACTGTGGAAGGAATGTTGTCGCCAAGAAGTTTGTCGAATATATCTGACTCCCCCAAGGGAGTTGCGGACGTTAAGATCACCACAAATAATAAAGCTAGAGTCTATATAACATCTTGAGTCGATACGCGTAGTCTTCTAATAATAGATCTGAATTCCGTTTTTCATTGTTAAGGTTGGATAATAAATTGACTTGAAGGAGGAATGTAAGCTTAATAAAAATAAAAACTTGATATAAGTCATAAGAGAGAGAATATTCCACCACAAAAGTTTCAAACAGACAAACAATGTCGAAGATATATAGGAATTTAAAGATCGAATTATCGTCGATTTTGTTTAACAATTCATCAATATTGTAAGACACTACAAGTAAATTGAATAGTAGGCCCGCGTGGTCCTATGCAGTAGCGTTGTGGTGGTAGGAAAGTCGACGGCTGGCCTTCAGTTGGTGTTGATGCTGGAAGTGGAATCCTCAATAAGTTTTCCTTTAACGAAGTAACCTCTCTGGTCATTATTTCAGTCTTTTCAGTTGCTTTCTCTGGCACATCTTTAGGTTGTCATGCATGAAATGAGCTTTGCTTCGCGCAGTGCATCCTTCTTTCCGAATGCCATAAGTTTATCTGTCAGAGGTGACTGAACCATACAATGACTGGTCGAATTCTGGTTATTTTTTGTTATTGTTGTTTGTTTAGTGTGTTGTTGTTGTTGTTGTTGCTGTTTTTTGGGGGGTTTTTTGCAGTCGGTGGGCGCGTTCGAGGTCTGCCTTGGTCCAAGTTTTCCCGCCGATCTTTTCGTTAAATATGCAGGCCATCTCGTCTCTGGTGGACTGTTTTGTTTCGCTTTTTTCGTCTGTAAGGACATAAACGATGATGTTTTCTTTTCTGTTGTATTTATCTTGATACTCAATCTTTTTTTTCCTAAACTCTCTAGACGGTCGTGTGCGCTGTTTAGAATTTCATGATTTGCATCAATGTCAAGTTGTTGATTTTCGAGGAGAGACGTGATGCTATCTCCTTATCTCTCTCCGAGTTGGCCACGCACTATTTCAGGTCGTTTAAATTCCTACAATTGTAACTAGATCGTTCATAGCTTTCATAATATTTTCAGAGAGAGTTGAGTTAAGTTGAACTGATTTAACGTCCAACATCAGCACTATATAGACTATATTGTGGACAGGTCTCAAGACTGACGTCTGACAATTTTATGTGCTGCCACACACGAGACAGGGCGGGGATACCATGACTCTTGTCTCAGCTGGTCACATTAAACTGACACCGACCCAACCAGTAGGGAGTTCAATCCAGGGCTCGAACCCGGACCTTTTACGTCGGAAGCCGATGTTCTACCCCAGGGCCACCGCGCCCACCTTTCAGATAGGAGTGAGAGAGAGAGAGAGAGAGAGAGAGAGAGAGAGAGAGAGAGAGAGAGAGAGAGAGAAAACTAGACGTTGCCGTTTATTGTTGTTTAGTCCGTGGCAAGTATTATCTTTTTTTTTTTTTAAGTCCACACTTGATATACACAGAGTTAGGGATAGATAGGCCTGGATAAAAACAGAAGAAGTGTAGTGCAGTTAGACAGACATATAGATAGATAGATAGATAGATAGACAGACAGACAGACAGACAGACAGACAGACAGACAGACAGACAGATAGATAGATAGATAGATAGATAGATAGATAGATAGATAGATAGATAGATAGATAGACAGATAGATAGATAAATAGATAGATAGATAGATAGACAGACGGACAGGCATAGGCAAATAGAGAAATATAAAGATAAACGAACAGACATACAACCAGGGGCGGAGATCGCCAACAATAAGGGCTAATCGCATGGTATTGTTTAATGTACTTTGAAGTAACATTCATTTAAATGCAAAGCATAGAGAAATGCAGTTTTAATTTCTGTGAATTGCATAGGCCCTAATTATAAATATTTTTTTGTTTCCCCATTTAGTGTTGTTTTTTTTTGTGTGTGTGTCACAACATCAGTAGCTCAAAGCAACTCAACTTTGTAGTATTGCAATGAGGCGGGTGGGTCTAGATCTAAATCTAGACCTTAATCTATGTGCTCGCAAACAGAAATGAAAACAATTCATCTGAAAATGTGATACTGATAGAAATCAATGTTAGAAAATATCTTAAGTATGAAAAAGAATTTCAGAAACAAATGCAAGTTCTCAAGTCTAAAATAATTATAATGGAGGATGGACTTGAAAATGCTATTATTAGAAACCTATGAGACACTGCGAACCTGCGCGGCAGTGCGCGCTGAAATTCCGCGAAGAGGGATCGCTATTTCACTAAACCATCTAGTGCTATTATTTAACAGACATCTGTGTCACGGTCACTGTGTTCATGACTTCATGCGTGACACTGTGACTTTTTTGTTTCGTAAAACACGAGATTCATTTCGCGCACGCTATTGCCCGGGCAACTTCTCCATTGCATCTAGATTTAGATCTAGAAATAGGAAGTCAATTGTTTATATCGTTCAATTTTCATGCTACTTAGCTAACTAATAGTTTCACTAGTTTATTTCACTAAATTCAGTTTAAAAATCTATACCTAGTTCTAGAGAATAGAATCTAGATCTAGATCTAGATTAGAAGTGAAGTATCAGTCTTGACCATCTCTTTTCCCCCTGAGCCTAAGTTTGAGATCTATAGGTCTCCCCTCTACTTTTTAGATCTAGATTCTAGACACACACAGGTGAAGCCCCTGCCATCTCAATTGAAGTTGTGAGTATTTATGTTAATAGATCTAATCTTGATCTAGGTCTAGATTTAATAAAGCTGCAACAATAAGGCAGAGTCTATGCGCACTAGGCTATGTAGCTAGAATCTATAGGCCTACCATTGAGTTTTAAAATGGGCATCTATTGACACAGGCAATATAATTCATACAATAAACAGAGAAAACGTTACATTAGGAGGGAGTTAAGCCTTGTTCAACAGCTGGACTAACAAATTTGATTTTAACAAAAGGCTGTCGTCGTTCTTTCTCACTTCAAATATTATAATACTCCTCTAGATCTAAACCTCATTTACCCAGACTAGATTTACATCTGGTCTTTTGGTTACATTACTAATCACCCCCTCCCCCCTCCCTGGGTGTGAGGGTGAGGGCGGTGAGAATAAAATTTCAGCAGCCTTTTGGTTTTTTCACCCCGGGGTGAGACAACTTTATGACTAGATTCAAAATTCTCAGCACGGGGGTGAAAATAACCAAAAGCCTGCTGAAGTTTCATTCTCAATGTTTAGAAATTGACAATGTGCTCTTTATATATCAGTCTCTATTCTGAATGGTAGCATCTGCTCTTCCAAATCGACGGAACTGGTGAAGCCTTTATTTAAATTGTCAAGGGTCAGATTTACTTCTTGTGCTCACGTTCAGGTGAAAATTTCCGAATATTTTAAATCTTTTCACACCTACATGTGTCTAGATAATTAAGATCAATGCACTTCTATCTTCTTTGAAAGCAAACTTGGAGTTCAGGGATTTCTATTTAAAATGTGGTGAAGACCATGTGACAGAAGGAGGCATCTAGTGATAAGATACATGGCAGTGGTCATGGCAGATGATGGCTTTCTGAAGTCTCTGATGATGGATTTAAGTACTGTACGAGACTTGGTGCAAGAAACCGCCTAAGTCTGGCGTATGTGTGACATCATCTCAAAGCCCCGCACTCAGGTCTCGGCTGACTACACACGCACCTTATGAGTTTACCATCCCACCAAAAGAATCTTTGAATAAATCACCATCTAGATCTATCTGTTCTCTAAAGAGAAAAATTGTCAGGGACAATATTTTAAATTTTAATTCCATCACTCACACTGACCACCCCCCCCCCGCCACCCCCCCCCCCCCCCCTCCCCCCATAATTTTCAACAGTTTCTTAAACTTATCAAAAACTACTGATTTTAGTAAGACTTTATGTTAACAATGAGACAGTACAGTGTTTCTGTCTAAATAATGGCCATATGGGCTGTGTATTGCAATTGTAAATATCTAACATAGTAAAAAATTGCTCATTAGACCTAGGAACTGTCAAATTAGAAAAAAGCTTTGCTTTATTCAAAAGCCTGATCAAACAATTTAATTTGATCAAAAACACTTAGATCTAGTGCATGTAGAAAATTTTGGATGGATCTTTATACAATAGGCCAAATCAGCATAGGCACTCACTATATAAACACTCCTCTTATTATCTTATGAACAATTGACCCATTAAAGCCACTTAGGAGTTTTTATGGACTTCAGCGGCACATAGCAGTAGTTATAATGTAAGGGGAATAAACAGGCATGCACTAAAAGAAGCTATGTGGTCTATATGTCATGCTGAAGGCTCCATGGTTCATTATATCCCAGTTAAACATTGATGGATCTTGTTTGTACGCAATGGTATTCTAGCAAAAGATAAGACACTGTTTTTGCATATCTAGCAAATTACTTCTTTTTTGTCTTCAACAATTTTCTTCTTACCCTCTCTCTCTCTTTCTCTCTTCATCTGTCTATCTATTATGCCTCAGTTTAGACTAGTGGTTGCTTACTGCATGTGTACATGTAAATAATTTTATTGCATTAAAATGAGTTATATGACAGAAGTCAGTATGGTTACATGATTAAAGCAACTTTGATTTCTCATTATTTTAAAAATCAAATTGTGCATAAGGGAAGGTTGTTAGATTAAAATAAGAAACATAAAAAAATTATTTAAAATTGGTACTTGTACTAAATATTTAATTATTATGTTCTTTTCAAACTTAAGTATGAAGAAGCTGACTATTCATTACAAACTATTTTTTTTATAGATTGTTCTTGATGCCATAGGCTCTTACATATAATTAATTTAATTGTTGGATGGGACATTTCAGTGCCTTGTTCTCCAAGAAATCCGACGACAAACGGTGTGAGCTGCTTTATTGGGATTACATGAATGTGTTGTTTTTGGGATTGTTTTGTTGCGAAACTGTTCTCTTAGAAGTGTCCTGTATCTGTTTATGCGACATTGATTTGATGGTATGTCAGCTTGTCTCATGTGCTTGGTGTCTGGCAATGTTACTGTGTACTGAGGTTGTGGCTTAATTCAGTCTGTCAAAATTTATATCTTATGTATGAATATAAATAGCCCCTATAAAAATGTTCACAACTAGAATTATGTCATGAGGAATTATTATGTCTTTGAGTGGATAAAAAACCAAGCCGCTTGTGCTTTTGTGAATAATTGAATGGTCTAAACTTGAAAAGAAAATGAACAATTTATGCTCTGTGCAAAAATAATTTTGATCAGTAAATCATAAAAAAAAAATAAAAAAAATTCTGTTGGAATACATCACTTCACTTCATTAATATGTAAGGAAACAATGGTTTCAAATAGACACTCCAGGTTTTAACACAGTCCATAAATAATGTTAATCCGTCAAATTCAAGTAGAAAATTATCAACTTAATGGTTTGGTGATAAGTTTTAACGCTAATGAAAGCGCACAAAAAATAGTCACAGATATGAGCATTTCCTGCTGTTTCCATGTCCTCCATTGCTACGTTTGCAGCACCTGCAAGATAGGGGCATCAATGAAGATAGTTTCATTTGTCCCTAATAGTTATAATGCAGCAAATCTCATTTTCTTAGATTATTTTAGAGGAAAAGTGTCTCATGTCAATTGTGTGTGTGTGTAAATGTATAGTTTTGTAATCTGCGAATCCATGTCGTTGTATAGTAGCCTACTGTGTTACACTGTAATGCAACCAAATTAGTAGAAATAGAAGACGCTTCAATTAAAGAGCTCAAGGGTTTTGTTTATTTTTTGCGCAATCTTTCTTAGAATAGAAACTTCAGTTTGAAAAATTGTGATTTTGCATATTGTCCAGCAAATTTATCAGTTCTAAATTTATAAATCAACTTAAATATATATATATGTTCATCTTTTTGGTTACAGAAGGAAAGCTGTAGTGGGAACCTGGCTCAAGTGATTAAAACGCCGGGTTCCGTTCGGGAGGTTCCCGGTCCATTCCCAAAATGGGACAGTGTGTCAGTGGTGAAAGGGTGGGTGTCGGTGTATTGTGACCTGCTGCAACAGATGTCCTGGTACCCCCTGCTCTATCTCTGTGTTTGAGCATAAAAAATTGTCTTGGGACCCATCCTTGATAGAAAACAGATAGCTTGCACTCTGCTGAATTTATCTTTGTGTAGCGCATTGAGTTTTGACTCGATTTCCTTCTCTCTGTTTAGGGCAGGAAACTAGAAAAAATACTAAATGAAAAAGAATTGTGCTGAATATAGCAAGCTTTCTGTAGATCTAAAATTTCCTATGTGGGTCCCAATATAGTTGCTTTATGTTCATGTAAGTCATAAAACAGTGAATGGCACTGAAAAAAATACTGTACACCTATTCCTGACTTACAGTACACTCATGATATCTCGTTTTGAGGTAAAATTTTGAACAATCAGAATTTGGGCGGGAAGTTACCAACTTTACTTTTTACACAGAGCTGTTGTGAGGGGTCGAATGGACACAAGTTTTAACAACGCTCAAGATTTTTTGGGTAACATTATTTATCTGCGCTAAAAATTACTCAAGATTTACCAAAAATACTCATATTACGAGTACAAACTAAAAGTTATTTTTGTGAGTTTTTTTTTTTTTTATTACCATACACCAAAAGTAGGTTATAGGCCACAAATCACAATAATTTCTATGCTGGACACATTTTCCAATTTGACCCAACCCAGATACTTCTCAACACATCTCTTGCAAGTCTCACATGGCCTACCTCTGCCTCTTTATTCTTGATGGTTACATCATAGCACATGCATTATGATGCTGTTGTGTTTTTCTCATCTCTTATCCCAGTCCATGTCTTCTTCATTGCTCCCTGGTTAGCCCTTTTTAATATTTTCTCCTTTCATATTGTCTTTCCACTGTATCCTAAATTATCCTTAAAAGATATTTACAAATGTCTGCAGTTTCTGTACAGTTTCTCTCTGATCTTGGCCTCCCAGTTTTCACAGCCATATTGTAGAGCTGGTTTCACATTTGCATTAAGTGTGATTTTGATTTTTTGAGATATATAGCTTGCCTTTTATATTTTCTGAAGGTATGTGAGTGCTGCTCTTGCCTTTCCCATTCTGACGTGGATGACTGCTTCAGTTCCTCCTTTCAAACCAATGTTTTTGCATTGCAGTGTTCAATAGAGTAGTTTTTTGGGCAGTATTCCTTTCTATACCTATCCCTGTTCACTTCTGCTTTCATCCTCTTTTTCACTTTCTCTTTAATATTTAGTGGTTCCTGTGTGATCCAATTCCAAGTACTTTTCTTTCTGTGTCCAAGAACCTGTGCAAGTTTCCATATTGGATTCTTTTATATTCTTCTAATTATTAATTCAATATGAAACCTGAAAGAAATAAACATACGCACACACAAACACACACACACATATAATTATGTATGTGACTAATTAAACAGTTAAATAATACTTAATATTAATTTATGTTTGAAATGACATTTGTGTAGAGCTTGAAACATGTAAACAGTTAAATCAAATTTTTTTTTCCACATATCAATTTGAATCTTGTATATGTCAATAAATCATCAAAATATTTTAGCATTATTTATTGAACTTTTTTTCATCAAGCTTTGCTATAGTTTCAAAAAACTTATGTGAAATAAAAGCATATGACCAGGAAGCAATTGATTCAAACTATAAATATGACCTTCACCATTCAACTACATGTATCAATATGACACCTTTTATAATTTCACACAGTTAATTATTACTAAAATACATTAAATTTGCTTAGGTTGCATCCAAACCAGGGGTGGAAAATACTTTGTTGATGCATAAAATTAATTCTTTGTTTTCAAATCAAATTTTTAGTTTACAAACAACTAGAACTTTAAGATAAATTTGTTCATATTACAGCACTGGGGTTCATACCAAGATCTACAAATTCCGGGTGAAGTGAGTTTTGCTGACGTCCTGTGTATGTTGATTTTCTAGACTAAGTTACAGAAATCACAGCCTCATAATCATATCTTGATATAGACATAATAATAATGAAAAATTGTGCTTCTTTTGAGCATACACAAGTACATCAAAACGATTGCGTTTATATAGGCCTAGCTGAAGGAAGTAACTGATGATATCGAGTAGGTAAAACTAATCTTAAAACTTATTTTTTTAAGATGGTTTGAAAAAAACAATTAGGAAGCAACACTTTTTTAGAATATCACCAACTCTTACATGCTCTGAAAAACGTTAATATGGCGTCAACACAACACTGTTTCATTGTTACCTTTTTGTTTTGTTTTGTTTTCTGGTTTTTGTGTTTACTTAATTTATCTTTTTTCAGTTTTTTTCTAGACCCGATCTCTAAATTTGTTTGATCCAATTATGCTTGTATTTAAGGCTTTTTAAAAATGTGAACAAAATCTGCGTGCTTTTAAAAAATCACATGATTTTTCACTTAACTTCATTGTTGTGGTTGAGTGGAAAGGTCGAAACAAAAGATAAGAGAGGTAATGAAAAGGCGCTTTGCATGTATTTTTTTCTGTTGGAAATTTAAACCTTTGTAACAGGTTGAGAGCAAAAGAGAGTGATGCCAATTTTACATTAATTTGTATGGATTTCTGGTATGAAGAGGTTGACCAAAGTTTAGTAAAGATATGTCAAGGTGTTAATTCTGTTATGTTTTGTGATCTGTTATATTCTATTATGATCGACGTGGCATCACTGAGCCCTTTAGTCACAGAGAATTAAAGAGCTTGATGATTTCGTGGTCTATTGAAACCCAAAAGCATATATATTTTTTAAAAGAAAGAACTCTAGATCTTACGAAGTCAAGATAAATTACACAATGCTTAATCTAGTTGTTATATCTATTACTTTGTACATCATATTTGATACGATTTTTTTAAAAATAGTTTTTGTGTTTGGTTGTGTTCTTGGGTTTTGTTTTGCTTTGCTTTTTTATGCCTTAATTGTTCTGGTTTTAAACTTGTATGGGTTATGGTCCCTTTATTAAAACATTCTTATGACATTCCTCTCCAAAGGAAGTCCATGGAGAAAAACTTTTTTTTTTAATTGGTAAACGATGATCGCTTAGCAAGCCCATGTTAGTGAAACAAGCCATATTTGGGAGATGATGGAGATCCACCTAATTGATCTTTTGATGGGAAATTACATCATTGCAACGTCTGGGGAGTTAAAACTAAGGCACACAGAAACTTAGAGCATCAATTGCGGCGCTAGTAGGGTAAAGCTGGAAAGGATAGCTGATGATTTTGCAGCGTGCTGAAATTCATTTTTTTTAAATTTTCTAAACATTCGGAACACAGCAAAGAGATAAGCAATGTAGCAGGAGAGCACTAATAATTTCATCCAGTGAGAAACGTTTTTGGGATACCAATAGTAAACTGTTGGAAAACATTTTTGTGGTTGGTTGGGTGGTTCATTTGTTTTTGCTTTTGTTTTTGTTTTATTTGTGGGGTTTTTTCGTTTTACTTATGTTTCTCTCTTGTAATATTTTGTTTAGATTTTTAGACGATAAAGAGTGTTAAAAGGTATATTTTAGGTAAAAACTTATTTCATCAACCAAGCGGAGTATGAGATGGTAATTACTAATTCTAGTCTTTAAAAAGAAAAATAAAGTGCGCAAACGGGAGAAAAAAATCAGACCTGCTATAAAGTGACACTGGCGCTTCTATTTGTTGCATATCTCTATTTCTAGCGTGTTTTTATCCTGTGTTCTTGTGTTTAGTATTACATTCAATATCATTTAGAAACCTTCAAAGTACATGATTTTATGTTGTTATCTCTCTTCTCTGCATTTGTCTTTAGGTCGGTCTACTCTCTCTCTCTCTCTCTCTCTCTCTCTCTCTCTATCTATCTATCTATCTATCTCTCTCCTCTCTCTCTATCTCTCTCTCTCTCTCTCATCTCCTTTTTTCTGTATATATTTACCGGTATAACCCTTCCCACTCTAGTTCAGTCTTTGTCCCATGTTTCGCCTACGTGGGTGTATTATACGCAATAATTTTCTATTGCTTGTCACTTATATCATATGAAAACTTTCTCTTCGTCTAGTCCACGTTCGATTTTTATTATCGATGTACATGTAAAAGTGTTAGGAAAACTTGTGCTTCTCTAAATTGTAACTGTTTGTTTAATTTTGCCACTATTGTTCTTTTTACCAATGTCGTTTCTAATCTGCCAAGGCTTGGTTTAGACTCAGTTAACAATTCTTAAAATTTTATGCAAGCAGAAAGATAGGGCAGGTATGTTCGAGGGTTACGGGTAATGTTCAAACAGCGTACATGGAATAAGATTCGCCCTTCTCAGAACGCCACTTGGTTTGATCGTGCGCCTTACTATGAAAGTGTGTGAACCAAAAGGACGTAGTTCGGTTTACAAGCACTGACATTTAATTGGAGAGAAAAAAGCGCCACCCGGAACTGAACAGTCTGGATTTCATGAAGTTTTTCAAGATCCTGTTACCGCAAAGGCCAGGGTCAGAATACTGACCTGTCTCAACATAATGCGGCCGAGTGGAACATATCCGGGTACATGTATCCCTCTCTGTCTCTTTGTTGCAGCGCGCAAAATGTCAGACGTTAGTCCTGAGGTCTGTCTAAGAGACAACTCCGTTGATTTTTGTGGACGTTATAAACGCAACGACCAGCAGACGTTCTTGTTCTTACCGTGGCTTAGAACCTTAATATGTACTTGTTCCCACCCAGATTTTGGTATCTCTTGCAACGTTCGTACTGTAGGTTTATTTCTTTCTGCCTCGGATCAACAAAAGCCGCAGTTTTTTTCTGTTTTTAACATATCTAAATTCTATAGAAAATGGATGTTTGTAGTACGACAGTTTACTTTAGTTTGAAACATCTTGATTTTTATATGCCTTATCATCGACTGGCTCAAAATCAAATAGCACAGAAGATAATGTTCTGTCGCGTCTCATTTCTTCCTCATCTTGACATCAATTGTTGTCCGATGCTCGATGTCTCTCTCTCTCTCTCTCTCTCTCTCTCTCTCTCTCTCTCTCACTTTCTATCCACCCATCTATCTCTTTTACCTGCTTGAATTAAACCATTTTTTTCTTCTCCGCAGTAGATTTCTTTCATGTTGAAATCGCGTCATGCAGCTCAAGGTGTTACAAACTCAGGAAACATTATAAATAGCAACAATACGCGGACTGTGTTAGCCGAAAGGTCTGGTTCATAAAATAAGCATCCAAATTCGAGAGGCCAGACCCGACATCAATCGATAATGACTATCATTATTAAAGATTCTCTGCTACTTATCTAAAACGGTGGGTGGAGCACATTGCCGCTTAAAAGATTCTTGTATGAAGAAAAAAATACAAGCGCATCCTTTTTAATTTACTTTTAAATATTACTATTACCCTTATAGTCCAAAGACCTGCAGTTCCAACCACAAGATAGGTGCTTTTTTTAAAGTTATATGTGTTGTTGTTTTTTTCGACTGTTTGTGTCGTACTGCTGTTCGTGCATGTGTATTTCAATTATTATAGGTACCGTATACACTTGTAAGGGATCTATTGTTAGGCCATTGTAATGGCTCTCATATCTGTAAATCTTGATGTGTCTACTCTTGGCTGTACTCGTAGTAGTCGGTAGCAATCCAGTAGTTTTTGGCGCACACTCGTAGAGGCGGCCGCGCGTGGTCTAGACTAGCATCTCTATCGTGAAGCGTTTCCATGGCAATGGTGGTACAGTGTATTTATATCGGAAACACCGGTGCAGACCGACATGAGCCGGCTGTCAATAGGAAATGATTGGATAAAAGTGTAACACTTACAAGGTGGTTTATTCTTAGCTATAAAATGTTTTGTTGGTGAAAGTCCGTGTTTTTGCATTTGATTAGAGTTCGCTGTGGCGTCAATTGATAAGGATAATAAGACTATTTTCATCGCAAGGTTAAATGATTTGGTTGAATTGGTTGGTGTTCGACAAATGTTCCTTAGATACACAAACATCTTCAGTGAATCATTTTGTAGAGATACCGTTCGTGTCTATAGGCCTACCTGTTATTTTACACCCTATATCGATTTGAAGACCTGAGAAAACAAAGTGCAGAACACAAGATACATTATACCCTTACTGTCATTGATTCATCAGAGATGTGCCGGCATTATTTACTCAATTCTTCTTACGCTTGCTTGCCTCTTATTAGATATAGTCTTGTGTAAGGGCAGAACATGTTCCGGCTAATGAGTCGATAGAGATGATCATAAGACCTAGATAGCAGCGTCACTCTACGAAGTATTGAGATATCTTTCCATGTCTGTTTCTTTCCGTTAAAACCCAACATTTCAGATACAACCAGGGTGAAGGAGTCACAAGTCGGAAATTTGATCAAATGAAATTAAACTGTTCGAGAGGTTGAAACAAATATAACTATCATTTTTAGAACGAGATATATTCAACTTAATTTGAAAATGGGGAAAATATAAACATTTTGACTTGTTGAGAAGCCCAAGCCCAAAAGCTATAGGCCTACTAGTACTAGCGACTGGTTCACCCCAGTTGCCTCTATGGTGTGCTGTGTGCTTACCAGTTCACGAATGTGTTTGTGTATTATTAAAATAAAAACATTTAACGACGTGTGCCAACTTTATTGGTCTCAGAAATCATATGAATGATAGTGGGATGGTAGCTAAATACTGAAAGGGCTATTGCAAATTAATATATTTTTCCGACATAGTCATTGCGTCTTTTTATTTCGTTTGCTTTCATGAAAAAAAAGGGGGGGGGGCATTAAATAGATGTCACCTTTTCTAATTGTGACCTTGCTGGTAAAATAAAACTGGGAAGGTCATCAATATGACCATTGGCATCATAAAAAGGCTTAGTTCAGTAACAGTGTTCGGTAGGATGGGGCAAAATGATGTCTCATTAATCGCCAAATCAGAACGCGGTGCATTTTCGTACCTTCGTTATGTATGGATGTTCAAAAAGGTATTTTTGGAGTAGAATTGACAAGTACTGTTGATAGATTTGATATTTGGGCCTGATTCCTCATAAAGATAGTAATGAACTAAAATGAATGAGATCCTTAGGCCAATAAAAAACCATTTTACCTCTGGTGATTCCCATGTAGTATCCACGTCTCAAAGCTTTGTGGGTTCCAAAACTGCGGACTCTGCTTGCATAAATAATGTAATGTGATTTGATGTCAAAAGAAATTTATAAATATAATTGTAATAATTCAGATGTTAGTAGGAAGAAATGAATCATATGAATTTTAGCATCAAATATCAAATACTACGGATAAGGCTGGATCAATAATAAGATAAAATTGCATTTCTTTTTTCGTTCAACATGTCAACTATGAAAAACGGATACATTCTATGGCTTCTTGCAACTCATTAGTTATTTGTATTTCTCCTATATTGAAACAAAAAGGAAAGCGATTGAAGCCGATCCGACGTAAATTTTATCTTGAAAAGTAATTAGTATGATTTGGTACTGGGGGCTCTCTCAGGGGGGTTGTATGATTTTGATGCAGTTAAAGTTACTTGCGCTTTGTGAATCCTTTCTATAAGCAATACTGACAGGTTTGCCTAGTACTAGCTTAGCACCATGTACCCGGACACAGTGTTTACCTTAGTTGTGTACTCTCCCATTATCGGGCACAAGCCTTTCTTCGCACTCTCAGAGGCGTTGTAACAAACTTGACATTAAAAGCATTAACAGAAACGTTCCTCCTGCCTCTTTAGCGGTACTTTGTGCGACTTCAATTCGCAAGGCCCCCGTTCTTAGCTTTGTTGTGGGAATTATGCTCTGCATCTCTTAATATTTTTGTTTTTGCAAATAGCTTATTGATACGTTTAATGAAGAGACTTTTAAATCTTGTTTGAAAGAGATAGCGGTAATCGGGGGCTGCACGGGTCTGCGGGGTCTCTCAAGCCGTTATAAGACTCCTGTAGCAGAGGCCGACGTGTAGCCTATACATGTACCAGCGTGTAGAGCCCCAGTGGCCTCATCCGTTTGGGGTTCCACGGACCTGGTTTCTCCCTACAAGTAAAGTCAGCTCTACACCATAAAGATAAATTTGTCCTACGTGTAACGTGTTCCTAGGAGGCCTTCTGCACGTCGACACTTAGACGTATTGTTATCTACAATAAAGATTTGATTTTAAAAAGCTAATGCAATTTTTGGATTTAAAAAAATTTTCATTGAAAGAAGATTGGGTCCTGAAAGTACATCTGGTTCGATCGAGAAGTGGTTTCAAAGTATTTGTGTACATGCTTCTCAGCTGTTGGGTTTTCGCTAGGGTATGTATCTTGGGCATAGATGTAGTTATTTTATTATCCCTTTTTGTTTGTTGTTTTTTACTGTTAATAAAATCCGTGTACTCGCATGATTAACAACTAATAGGAGCCTAGATCTAGATTTGATTAGATCTACATGCACACTGTTTAAACTTTAAAAAAAAAAAAGAAGGAAAAAACAATAACAAAAGCTGCAAGTCGATCTGTGGGTTACGCATAGATCTATAAATAGCTATTTATACTAATAGACTTATGGGGTACCGTATAAAGCTTTTCAGCTAAGCGACGCCTTGTACTGCAAGCCTCGTTTTCCTGCACGCTACAGGTGCGCGTAGAGTTACAAGTACGGTTGCTTAATCTTTCTATGGGACAGGACAGGCTGGCTGTAAAAACGTGCCTTCTCGTGTTTGATTCGCAATCGGACTGAAAGGATCGATGTCAGAATAAAGAGTTACCCGTTTTTTTTTAATATGCCAAAGATCTATAGAGTGTAAATGGCAAACGTCACGTCTGCCTCAAAGAATCTAAACACCGGCAAGACGGGAACACATTATTTGAAAATAATCTTTCGTCGAATCACGCTGTTTAAGAAACGCATTCAATTGTGTAAAAGTGTTGTCTTCGGAACTTCATATGTTGCGGCGGTGATCTGAAAAGTTTAAGAAATACTTAACATTTGCCCAGTAATACCATTCCTTTCCGAGGCTTGATTCAACAAGTGCAGTGTTTTGTAATTCGTTGCAGCATTTAATTTAAAACACCATGGAGTGCTCTGGGGTTAAGCGTTGATCTATAAGTTAGATCTTGACAGTTGGGTGCCATTCGTTTAAGAGTGCTGATCATTTTGCTGTCCGCGAAGCGTTTATTGGGGCAAACATTTGGCACTGCGCTAATACTAGGTTCAGGTGGAGAGACTTGGGACCATCCTCACAATCAACATCAGGTTAGTGTACCATGTACAGAGCGTACCTCAGAGAGCTGATCAACTACAATGACGTGCCGGCAGAGGAGGTGGAGCGCTCGCTCACCATCTCCCCACAGAGCTTCGACAGTGTCGCCAGCGACGGCGGCCCGACCGCTGCCGGAGATGACCGAGAAAACACGGCTCCTGTCGGTGACCTTCACGCCAAGGTCAGTTAGCGAAGCCTACTTTCAGAGCTGGGGTTGTTAAAAGCACTTTCAGTTACTTTGTAAGGTTTAAAGATTGTGGTGCTGTTAACGTTCTGGCTTATTGTGTGTCTCCGCAATCGAAAACCGTAAATTGTAAAGTGGTGTTTTCATAATGCACTGCACAGTGCGCCCGTATTCAGTTTAGTATGGATCTATGGAAATGACATAACAAAAGAAGACAGTCAATTTATCTGTTAAATCCAAAACATCCCATGTCTGATACGTCCAAAATAAGAGAACAATACTGGAAAATAATGATGTCCTGTGAGAACAAACGTTCATATAAGTAACGTTTTGTTGTTTTTTGTTTTTGTTTTCATGTGCAAAAAATTAATAGCCTATAGCGCATTAGCACTCAGTCTCTGAGTAACAGGTGGTTGCAACTATTATTACTTGAGAGTTGTCACAATACATCTTTTGGATTTTGTGCATTCATTTTCCTCCTCGCTTGGTTGCAGTGTATTTATATTCGGTGCGGTCTCTTTAAAAGAAAGAAGAGATAATAGTGATGTCTTTCCCCCATTTCCATTACAAAAGTAGCTTTGTCATAGTTGTGGAGTGGCTGTCGGGACTTGTTGGTCGATATTCAGTTAGATGTGTAACCATCGGGGCACGCTCACACTCCGCTCTCTAGTAACCTGTGTCGCGCTTCGCAGCACATCTCTCTCTCTCTCTCTCTCTCTCTCTCTCTCTCTCTCTCTCTCTCTCTCTTGATCCGGGACCATGGGTGTATATTTTTTCGACGATCTGAGACCCCACTTTCTTTACTATCCCTCTCTTTTTCTGCTCTGTGGGTGTCTCCAAAAATATAGCAGGTAGATATTTGTGCACGTCATCTTCTCCAAGCCCGTCTGTCTGCCCCGCATACATTTGTACATTACGTAAAACTTCCCTCATTATTTATAGGCTGGTCGTTGTTGATGCCCTGAGATTTGTGAGTATTTTCTGCCTTCTGCTATTTTATAACAGTAGTTAATTAACTTTTCGTATTAATTTGAAAAGGAAAGATATGAGCGATCAAATAAAATACCGTGCGTAAAATGTCAAAAGACTTAATGAATGCATCTGGTAATGTACTTTTACAACTACAAAATTGTTTTTGCTTCTTCTTCTTCTTTCCATCAATTACGTTATGATGTACATCAAATTAATTTATAAAACTTTGTTCCTATCAGTGTGTCAACTAAAAATTAACCTTGTTAAAGAAAATGATGACCACAACTCCAGCGCCCATGGCGATTATAACTATGTACGCCGATCAGAATCACCACTTCAGCTAGTATGCTCCTATGTGCTCGTGCTCATTCTTTATTTATATCTACTGTGCAGCAGTGTTTACAGCGACAATAATACATGTATCGTCTTTAGCAATTTCATTGACATAATGCTAAACTTAAAAGCAGCATTAACATAAACACTAGTCTTAATAGCAAAATTACACTGGACAGCACTTGCTCGACTAAAGTAAGAATCAGAACATACGTCTGATACGAGCAACGATTTAAATTGAGTGAAAGTGTTTCAACCAAAGAACACGGATTTAATAAATCAATGCTTTCCATAGCAAATTCACAGCAAATGTTTCACTCAATCGATAAACCATTGCATCCAATCAAGTCCAACGGATTATATAAAACTTGTTTGTTCTTTAAGTCTGGTATGTTGTTTTAACAAATACACCGCAAAAGAGAAAATGAAACGGAAATGAAGTGTAGCCGCCACCAATTAAAATAAAAAAATGAATCAATTGAATGCAACCGCCTGTGCACAGTGACCCACGAAATATTGTGAGTTTCTTGTTTCTACTACTGCACCAAAGGGCATTTTTGTAGTTGATTTCTGCAAATGGTGGGGTTTTATTCTCAACCTTTCTCTATTAATCTCTGATCTATATTTCTGCTCGTATCCTCTGGACCATAATGATTCATCTCTCCATGCAAACAGCTAGTTTGTAGTGATTATGTCCCCAATGACCTGAAGGCACACGTGGCCCGTCTTGTTTGGTCCGAACTCAGAAGCATGACCAGCCTCTTAAGCTTCCTTGAAAATCGATAGCGGTAGCCTCTGGTTGGCTGAATACATATGTACTAGAATAGGGTATTGAACAGAGCCTTGGGCGGATAATGATGTGCATGAATGGGTGAATCATTTTTTTAGAGTATAATGCACTATCTCAAGTTAACGAGTTCCTTGAATTTGATCTCCACCACCAATCTAGCGTTTAAGTAAGATTGCCTTTGCCAAGTTGCGTGTCTTTGGTCCGATTAATCTTGTATTATGCTGAACGTGCATTTCTAACGTGGTATAGTTGAAGTAGTTGAGTTGGTTTAACGTGCAACATCAGTACTGTATATGATATATTGTAGACGGGCCCTAAGACTGACGTCTGACAATTTTATGTGCTGCCACACACGAGACACGGCGGGGGTACCTGTCTCAGTTGGTCAAATTAAACTGACCCTGACCCCACCAGTAGGTAGCGAAATCGCGGATCTTTTGCGTCGGAAGCCGATATTCTACCCCAGAACGGATTAGCTATTGTCAAAATATATATGTCAGGCCGTTGGAACTAAAGATACACGCAAAGTTAATCAGGTTAACGCCGTTGGATCTGAACCAAAAATTTCCTGTTCTCTAGTAATGTGTGCCCGGGGCCCTTCCATCTGAGCTATCTGAAACTTCAGCTTAGTTGTAATTGTTGTAAACAATGTAAACATAAGGAAATCACGTGATGGGGAAATGTATTAAAAAGTATAGAGTCAAACTGGCTCGAAAATAAACCGTAGCGATCTAATAAGCATAGTTAATATTACCATCATACGGATTAAAATCTGGAAATGACTCGGTTCCTGTGATTATTTAATAGCTTTTGTATTGGCGCCATGTCCGCCCCAGTCTTTATCTTTTATAAGGCTTTAATAATGACAGGCGTCCAACAGAGCAACAGCTGCTACCAGTCCTAGTCTGCCTCATAAACAACCAGTACGAGGTCAATAATGTATCGACGCAATGCTATAGAATCCATTAAGAAAGGCGTAACTTTTAAGTGGGGATAGAGGCGTTAGAAAGCAAAGGAATAAATGTCACTCCGGGTTCTAGCATGTAAACATCATCGCATAATTGTGAGAAAAATAACAATTGCATTATATGCAATGCAATTTACACATTATCTTGCTATGGGATAAAAAATTATCGATAATTGTTTGGTTAATTTTGGATTATTTAGTGCTGTGCGTGTCGGCCCTTCATTTCATGCTCCGTGTGAATATAAGAATCTTGAGTGGCCCGATGGTATCAAATTTGATTTGTTGAACCAGAGAAGGGTGGTATTGGATCAATAACAATTGATTTGAAAAGGAAATATCTATTACATTTTGAAATTTGCTTTATCATAAAGTCGACCTCGCTAGCTCAAATCTATGAATGTCTTAACCGAAACCTTTTATTATTATTATCATCATCATTATTATTATTATTATTATTATTATTATTATTATTATTATTATTATTATTTTTTTTTTTATTATTATTATTATCATCATTATTATTAATAGCATTATTAGCCGGAGTCTGCGAACGATTCGTTAATCTTCTAGCTTGGAAGCATGCTTGGCTGCAATTATCAGGGACCCACACTAAGCACTGGTTGTTACCTTAGCATAACTGCAATGAGCTTATTTTCCTTAGCAACGCGCCCGCATATCCTCATTTGGAAAGAACCCCCATACCAGTAGCCCCAATTAATTCGCTCATTAAACGTTAACAACATGACTGTAACCACAACAGAAAAAAAATATCCACACATGTTTGTAAAAGCTTGGCTCTTCCCAAGCGATAGCCGTGCTTAAATACCAGACGCTTCAGCCCTCTACACTCACGGATTGCTGTAATTTCTGACTTGCAAGTCGGTTGTTGTTTTGTGGGGGTTTTTTTTGTTTATGTATCAAAATGTGTTACGAGGCAGATTTGATATTGTGAACAAGAATTATTGTCGACTTATAAAAATTGCGAAGTTCCTCGGTACTTTTGCCGCCAGTCAGCGCCGATTTTTCTCCCATTCTTTAATTCAACATTAGCAAGGCTTTTATTTTTCTGAACGGGATTTTGTCCTTTCAGATCTCTTGAGAACTAAAAGAATTTCGATTCTTTTTTCCCCCCGATCGTTTTTTCGTTGTTTCAAATGTAAAACCTAGTTGATAGCAATTTACAACAGCATAGCAGAAAATTCGTCTAACACGCCATCTCACCATTCATTTTCACTTCATATAAATCTGTCGAGTTGATGCATCATAATTGATTTCTTTCTTCCCCCGTCGCTTCAAGAGACAGCATTCGTGTATATCGATCTCTTTCACGTTAAGCCTCTGTATGCTGATCTTTACATTAACACTGCCATCTCTTGCTGTTTAGACTACTTGCCCTTGCCATTTTGGGTTTGACAGGGGGTAAGGGAATCTCTCGATATTAACTATTAATTAATAGCATTAAAGACCCGGCTAGTTAGTGGTGTCCAGTGTTATTCCACTAAGTTTTTGTCTTGACTGCAGCAGTACCTAGCGGCAGGACATCGCAGGCGGCACAGCGCACAGGCACGACACGCTTGACGCCGGCTCAAGTCTGACTCTCAGGATGGCTACAAACCTGGTAGGTGCTGCTGCGCGGGAATACGTACACGTATCGACTCCGTGGCTCCATTAAGCTGGGGTTCTATTTTAGCTGACAGTAGTGGCAGTCTGACCAAACTACTGCTCCAGCCTAGCTCTTCTTCTTTTGCGTTATTGTAATAACTTCCAGTGTGAGCTTTCCTTTTTTTTTCAACTAGTCTCGCTTATCGTCAAATCCAATCGCAGCATTAATGAAAGCACTGTTGTGAACTAATGGTGATTCAGGACGTTTTTCTTTTTGTGTGTGTCGAACCCATTAAAAAAACGTGTGAGTTTGCCACATGCCTAATTTTTATCTTACGTTTCCGCCCGTTTGTTCATTTTCGGACTGAAGTGAGAGATTGTATTCCTTGTGATATCTTGCGTTGGACTTCGGAGCGCTGTCTTCGGGATGGCTTCCCCGTAATTCTTTTTTCTTGTCTTGTTTCTGGTGTAGTTTTCCATACTTTTGGGTCTTTTAGTGCCCATTCTCAAACCTGAAACGTTACATGGTTAGGGTAAAGTGAAACCGTGAAAACCCAAATGGGTTCGTCTTGTAGCACATCGGACTATGCAGTTGCTGCCGGTCGTGATGGTAACGGACACGTCAGACTGTCTACTCACGACAGTCCAAGAGTCCGGCTCACGGGCAGTGAGGGCGACCGTCGCTCTGAGTCGGACACACACGGCACACCCCAGACTCAGGACTTGGGTTGTGGGGTTCCCGACCCCGAGAAGACTGGGTCCTCGAACACTGATCCTCAAGTAAACTTTGTGTCCGTCCCAGACCCAGACCCGTACAAACCTTTAGCTGACCATGAGTTGGCAAAAGAACCTGTAGTGCAAGAAGGTGCAAAGACATTCCCTCTGCCCGCCGAAGAAGCTATGCGTGATCTACAAGGTGTAGGGGAGAGTAAAGCTAAATCTGATTTTCTGGACCAATTTGGAGACGGTCAGACGCCGGTATCTGCCGCGGCTGCAGGACGTGAGCAATCAGAAAAAGGTCCATCTCTGCAAGAGGAGGATGTTGATGAAGGTGTGGAAATCTCCGATGAGGAAGGTGACGATGTGCCGCAGTCGGTAAATGAGCAATGCTCTGTCGTAAGTTGCCACTTCTTGTGCGTTTGTGCATCATAAACTTAAGCATTCTTCATTTCTTGTGCTTTCCCGAGGAATCATTTTTTAGGGTAGCCGTGAATACGGATATTCGATTTTTTCTCCTGCATATATTCTTCATGATTGCGTTGTTGTTTTGTGCTTTAAAAGAAAGACAACCTATAAAATTCATGATTTGTTGGTTTTCAATTTGCTCTCACCATAAGGCTTTACTATCAGTCGAGCACGAATGGACCTAAGAGTTTTATGACTTAAGAGAAATCCAAAATAGTTCTTTTGTACAGCGCTCAAATTTTATGGTACCGTATATGAAAAACCCCTTTTGTCGATTCTGCCTCTTTTTATCTTTTCACCAAAAAATGGAAAATCAATATATTTCTTTAAAGGTGTGATCTGCCCGTTATGAATCTAATCCCTTGGAAAAATTGATTGAATGTGGGCTAGAGCAGCGAAAGCGTTAGTGCTCGCAAAAAGACTATTGCAATTGTACAGTATGAATCCTTCTTTACTACCGAAAGGATCATATTAGCATTTTAAGCTCTCTAAGTCTAGCTTTGAGGTTTTATTAAAACTGTCCGTCTGTCTCACTCTCTTTCTTTCTCTCTCTCTCTCTCTCTCTCTCTCTCTCTCTCTCTCTCTCTCTCTCTCTATTGCACAGAACATACACTTTTCTTCTTGGCTCACATTCTTGTTCCCTGTGTCAATGGATTAAATGAGAACGCGCTTTAAAAAAAATCCCCAAGGCCATCAGTCAAATCTGAATGAAAGGTCCGTTACAAATTATTATTATGCTGCATTTTATTTATCATGTACCTCAGCCAAAATTACTCAACAGAGCGGTTAAAAATACTGTAACTGGTACACCTATAAGCAACAGAACACAAGCGTCCAAGCATAACATTACTGGTAGGCATCATGATATCATTGTTGTTGTTATCGTTGTTTGTAAAGATCTTGGCGAATGTCTAAGTGTTATGTGTTACTAGACCACAGTCATGGGATTTAAACATATATTATTGCTATCAATTGGAGTTGGATGCGCGCACAATATTTTAGCTCGATTAATAATCTTAGCATCAGATGCAAGCATTCTCGTCTTTTCTGGCCCAATAGTAATTGACAGATAGTTCACACTTAGGTTGGTATTTTTCTTTCTTTTATTCAACGTTTAGCGTACCAACTGTTTTTACGGCCTTTTTACTACTCCGCGGTAGCACATCCCGTGAGGGAGACGTAAAGCACATTCTGAACACTTTGTTGTATTTTTAGTTTGTTTGAAAAGGTTTTGGCCTTTTATGTTCTCTAGCCATTTCAAATTTATCAAAGCGATTGATACTAGTTTAGGTACCAGTCAAAATACCATATATATTATATATATCTAATAACCAATTAACTCGATTCTAGAATGTCATCTCAATGCAAAGGGCAGTACTGTTAACGCTTACCAATGTGCCAAGCAGTAAATAATTATGTTGTCACCAACTAAATCTTGACAAGCCATATCCCCTTACCCCATAACCTTTTCATGTTGCTCATTTTCAATTTGTTAGTCTGTTTTTCTTATACTCTAGGAATTTTTTTTATTGCTTATCACAACAGAAAAGTTTAGTGTCCCACTATTTTCAACAAAATTCCATAGCCTGTCCATTTCTTTATCACTGTTCCCTGGTTATTTTTTTTTCAAATATGATTCTTTCTTTGTTACTGTGCTTTTTGAAAGAGAAGTTAGTTTATAACCTTCAAAAATTGTCGACAGTTTGTATCTCTCCCTCTGAAACCTCGCAGTTACACCATTTCACCTTGTATGTTATGTTCTATATATTTTATACATACATGTATCCGTGCTGCTTGGCATTTCCCATTTTTCAATTTTGCGTGCATTCAAAGTCTAGGTCTGGATCGAACATGAAGAATACACTCGCATGCACAACGATAATCTCCATGATTGTTATAATCAGAACATTTTATTCATTTAATTCGAGAGAGAGAGAGAGAGAGAGAGAGAGAGAGAGAGAGAGAGAGAGAGACAGAGACAGACAGACAGACAGACCGACGCACACACACACACACATACACACACACAACTATACAGGGGTTCCTTTATCTAAGGAACTAAGAAGAAAGTGACGTATTAATCAGATAGTTTACTTTCGTGACATTTCTATGAACGTTTCGTTATTTCCATATCCGTGTCTGGTTCTTACTACATATATAATAAGTTCGTACACTGACTTGCGTTTTGCTGTACATACAGCACTGTCACTGTGTTGACTCTCAACCGCTATAATATATAATAAGTTCGTACACTGACTTGCATTTTGCTGTACATACAGCACTGTCACTATGTTGACTCTCAACTGCTATAAATAGAACTATGCGGACAAGTTCTCTGGCCTAGTTCGCCTCAGTAACCCCGTGCAATGAAAAGCTTTTTGCGCGAGTCTGTTAGGTTACCCAATGCCACTCATACCTTTGCAGTCTGCAGATTACCACTGTGCTTTAGAACCTTTTTCGTTTCTGAAAACCAGTAGTCAAATAGTAAAATCACTGTTTCTGATTTTGGTTTCAACCCTTTAGTGTTTTTTCCCTACCTTCGTTAATACCTCTGACTGTTATGGTAAGTAGTATATGTATGTAAAATATACAGTATTATAATAATGCAACGCATTTTTTCTCTTGTGAGCATGCAGATTTAACCATTATAAAGCTAAAGAGGGGGTGCATTTTTGTTTTGTTTTGTTTCTTGTTAGTTTTATTTGGTAGTACCCGCACATAAGATTCAGCTTCCCTTTGCTTTCTTATGAAGACAAATCAAAACATTTTATGAAATTACCTTTCAACTTCCTAAACCTTAAATGTTAGTTAACAGTAATTGCTGTAGACTCAGTTGCTTTGGAGCAGTTTATATTAATCTATACCGTTATATTGAGAATTGGCTTTAATTTTTTGTAAATCAGAAAAACAGGGAGACGGCTGCTCCAATTGACCAGAAACTTCTGTGTGTATTAGTGTGTGTTAGTTTTGCTCTCAACCCCTTACAAATGTAAAATTTTTTACCAGTTTACGAACGATGGCTATTGATTAGTTTTTTTAAGGCACTAGAGTTTGACCCCCACACAGCATCGTGTCGTTAAAATGCTTGATTAATTGTAAAATCAGGAGATGAAATTAAGCCTACTTTAAGAAACTCAATGGCCTGTAAATATAAACAACAGCACGTGGGTCAGTTTTCTTTTGAATTACTAAAGAATGTCAAAACAAATATATTATTAATAGAAGTTTAGAACTAGCAATCAAACGCCAAAAAAACCCCAACAACTTGCATTGATTTGATGTCCGCTAACTAAGCGTTTTTCACAGCATGGAAGAGCTGGTGTATCTCTTCGTGAAAACATTTTAAATTTCTAAAGGAATAGATTCCTAACTAACATAATTATTTTGTTTTACATTTTTTAAACTTTGAGCATACGTCAAATTCAGCTGTAATCCTGCAACTTTGTCCACCCCACTACCCCCACGAATTTCATGGGTTCCCAACTAGTTTTATAAATGACAATTAGACCTTTTAAAAAAGGCTGTAGCCGAAATATGATTGATAGGGCAAGTGTCATTTTCTAGCTCTAGCGGTTAGGATTTTTTTTTTTGGGTCGCAATCTCATTAAAACCTAGACATTTAGAAAGAGGCTGAGATGATTCCGTCAATCTTAATACAATGTTAATAGTTTTTGTCTATCTTTAATGAGATGGGGGAATCTGGTTAATTTTCTTTTCTTTTTTTATTTCTTTTTTAACTTTAAAATGTTAATGAAACTAAAAATCTTAAAACGTGCATTATTTATAGTTCACCACTGTATGTAAAGCTATGCCAGATTATTAACCTAAATCGCTTTGTTATCTTACTTTTCGTTCCTTATTATTTTTCTACATGACCTTTTTACCTCGGTGTAGTACCCGTCCACAGTGCATGGTTTTCAATAATTTCTTCTTTCAATTCTCTGTTGTTTGACTTCCTTTCTGGTGTACGAACTAGTCAGTTTCTCAACATGCCAGAGATACTGGATCCAGTAGCATGCGGTATTTTTTGTTTTGTTTTGTATTGTAAAGTTTCTCTTCCCGAGCGGCTGCCATTTATCGTGCTTTCATCTTTAATCTTTTGCCTTCATCCTTTATCTTTTGTTGATGATTTTTGCTGCTCAGCTGGCTTGTTTCATCATATTTTCCATGGGAATGTTTTTATTACTTTTTTTAAGTGACGAATGCAACCGCTATCTTTCTGTTGTAATGTCTGCTCTATTCCTTACGCTGTGAACTAGGATACCAGATAACATAGCCTCGGATGTGAATGTTCGGAAAAAACAACGAGTAAGGGGATGTTCACGTAGCACACCATTGAATCTCAAAGCTCACCCAGTGTAATTTACCCAAGGGGTTCTCTCAAAGGAAAGCTATAACGAGAAAATAAGTTATAAGCGCTCAGAGCTGCTTAAGCATTATCGCGCCCTTCTAACACCCTTTCCTGCCTTTTTTTTTTTAAATTGTCCCTGAAACCTACTCATTTAAAAAAAGGCAAGGAAAGAAATAATAAAGAGAGGAATAAAATCATGGTATACTGTCGATTTTTGTTCGCATTGAGGTGGTATACATGTATTTGACAACCTGATGAGTTTTTACCCTTGTTGAAAACTGTCAATAAATTGGGCTGTGTGTGAACTTTGTTAGATAAGACGCCTACGGAAAGATAAGATAACGTGGCCCAAATGTGCCAAACTGCGGTTTCGTTCATTGATAATGACAAGCGAGACGAAATGCAATGAACCTTGCCATCGCACTAGTTCACTCCACTTCCCAGTTTGACGACTTGACTGGTTCTGTTGAATCTGTTCCCTGGTTTGACTGGCAGAGTATAACTAGGGTATCACTAAAGCTGCACGTGGTTTCCTGACTATCCTCTTGCAAGTCATCAAAGTGCACGTTAATGGTTAAACTGAAAGACAAAATCATTATGTAGAGAATTGCTTTACTGGTGCACATGCTCTTAGGTATGGGGTCTGTTCTTTTTCTACCCCATTGACATTTAAGGTTTTGAGTCCTATTACTCCTAATAACTTAATTGATTGCATCTATTAGACTAGCATAAATAAATAATGCGGATCTAGTGCCGCTGTCAACACCACCACCACCACCACCGCTAGTACTGCTTTACTACAACTACTACTACTACTACTACTACTACTACTACTACTACTACTACTACTACTACTACTACTACTACTACTACTACTACTACTACTGTTACTACTACTACTACTACTACTACTACTACTACTACTACTACTACTACTACTACTACTACTACTACTACCACCACATAAAATGTGAACAAGAGTGGTTCATGTTTGTCCTTTTAAATTAATCGTAATAATTGCGACCCCTTACTGCGTTCTTTGGCATTAGCATAATGTAGCAGTCCTACTTGTTACCATCATAAAATTTTAAAACAAGCTGCATATAACCCGCTTGTTATTAGTATTTTCTAGACTAATAATCCTAATTGTAACAATCATTAGGAAACGTCGCCGGTAGCCATACTACAGTACAGTGCATACCTGATAATTCGACATTAGAGGGACTAGAACTTCCATGTCGAATTAGAAGATATAGTATTTTAAGAGAGTACCAAAGCTGGAGTGGTGTGATTCTGGATAGGAATGCACAGTGTGTTCTTTGTGCACAGACAAATCAAAACATTTTATGAAATTACCTTTCAACTTCCTAAACCTTAAATGTTAGTTAACAGTAATTGCTGTAGACTCAGTTGCTTTGGAGCAGTTTATATTAATCTATACAATTTTCTAGACTAATAATCCTAATTGTAACAATCATTAGGAAACATCGCCGGTAACCATACTACAGTACAATGCATACCTGATAATTCGACATTAGAGGGACTAGAACTTCCATGTCGAATTAGAAGATATAGTATTTTAAGAGAGTACCAAAGCTGGAGTGGTGTGATTCTGGATAGGAATGCACAGTGTGTTCTTTGTGCACCACGCATTGGCTTGTTTAGCCTGCACACATTATAATTTTTGCAAGAGTAACTATCTATCTAATACAGACCCAACTACATGCTTTTTATGTTTAAAAAATTAGTATATGTTATATTGGGTTGGAAATTGTCAATACAAAAGAAATGAAGTATTTATTCTGGACTTTCTAAATCTGTCCAATTAATTGAAATTTCTTATTATCAAGTCAAATTAAGTGGAGTGCACGGTACTCTCACGTGTTCAGGGTGATGAAACCAGGATCCGGTCACATCTATCGTAGGTGACAAAAGACCTGTTGATGGGTTGTTTTTTTTTGGGGGAACAGGGAGGGAAAAGAGAGTGGGGGGGGGGGGGGGGGGGGGGGTGAACACGAGTAGAGCATACCTGTCATCCCTATCCAATGAGGGAACTAGGATCTAGAGCTGGCGCCCAGTGTCCTGTTGTCATGTTGAATCACGTGAATCCAGCTGTCGTGTCCGTCACTCAGCTAGTCGCGCAGTACTGATCAGTTTGCTCTAATTTTACTGTATAGCTCAACTCGGGTTATAAACAATTCTTAGTGCTTGGGCACTTACAGTTGTAAACTTATCTTTATTTTTTGATTATTATTATTAGTTTACCGAGTGTAGCAGTGTGTACTAGGAGACTTTGGTCAGGATAAATAATTTGGAGTTCAGGTCGTTGTGTTTCATTCCGTGAGGAAGGTGAGGATACGTCCATCATTTTCGATGTCTTTCAACTTTGAAGTGAAGTGAAGCTGGAGAATGGGTGATATGTCTTGATGTCTTGAAAAGATACATTTCTTTTGTATATAATGTACAACTATGAAATTCAAATGTAAAGTAAAGAAAATTGATAACCGTCGTAATTACAATATACCCTCAGCTCGTTTTTTTAAATAATTATATAAAAACGGCGGTACTTAATAATATTGTGAAACAAAATGGGTTTTTTTTCCTTGATTTTTTGCTGCGTAAAATGTGGTAAAATTCCGGACTTGGTGCTTAAATGGTCTTACGATGTTTGGGCGGAGTTATGGTTGTCGAATCACACCATCTTTTCACTGCTCCTTTCTTGGCTTGTTCAAATAAATCAGCTCCTATGATTGGGCCCCATGCACTGTTTGACAGGTTTTCTTTGACTCGATTAAGTCTTAGTACTTAGTACTTGTTAAAGCCTCCGATTCGTTTCCAAATTCCAGTGTTGCGGTTGGCGGTTCTTTCTAGGTAGAAGCTCTTTATCTTTCTTCATCATGGGGAATGTGGGGTGTATAATGTGATGGCGGTGCAGAGCTTTGGTTTAAGTGGGTGCCACACGTTTATCCTCCCAACTGGTTTCCTCAGTCCGGCGTGAGAAGCGGTGTCACCCTCATCAGGGTCGGCAGATCTTCCAACACCAACACCAAGACCAATGGCAGCAACGACGCTTCACTAAACAACAGCAGCGACGACATTCCACTAAACGTCAGCAGCAACAACAACGCTTCACAAAAAGACACTGCGGAATCCATAAGAGTGTCAGGAACGTCATCTGATGCACCTCAATTAATTGCTCGGAACCCACGTGTTAGCTCTAGTTTATTTCTTTCGGTTTGGAATAACAAATTCTTTATAAATATAAAGAAAAACAGGCACATAGAGAGAGAGAGAGAGAGAGAGAGAGAGAGAGAGAGAGAGAGAGAGGGGGAAGAGAGAGAGAGAGGGGGGGGGGTCTGTGGGTGTGAAAGAGTAAACATGAAACGATGTGCGACAGGTTATAAGATTCTATCAATTATCAGGGTTTTTCATGTCTTGGAGCTGGGTCAAGTTGGTGTTGTTTGATCAGCTTGCACAAGAATGCCCAAATCCACTTCCTCACCGCGTCCCGAGCAAAGTCCTCGACGAAGCTGGAGGTCAATAATCATGTTATGGCAGTGACATGTCGGCCTAAAGCTTCTCAAGCATTTGCGTTGAGGTGGCTCTTCAGAAGAAGCTAGGCCGTCACGATTTGTTGTTACCCTACAGTCGCATATCCTGGCTAATTTAAACTTCTTCCAGCCTTGATTACAACTTAATTTTCAGAAGGCATGAATAGAATTGCCTAGGTGAAATAATTATTATTTGATCTTATTTTTTGTTTTACCATCTTTTAAATTTTAATATCTTGTGAAGGTGAGGGAAGTTAGTTTATTCAAAAACAAAATCAAAGAAAGTCACGGAAACGGAAAGTTTTTTGACGAAAAACCTGTACATGTAGCGGGTTTCTGTAAGCCTCAGTCATGATATCCTCAAGTAGCCAGTGTACCATCAGTAGAGTAGATCGTCCTATTGCACAATATTAATCATTACACCACGCAAGCCGCGCTCTTTAAATTTACCTTGCATGTTTTTAATTTTTTTTAAAATTGTGTGTGTTGAGATGGACACTAAATCTAGCTGTACTTTTTTTTTTTAATTTCTAGAAATGGGAAAACGACAAATTGAGGTTCATCGCAATTTACTATCTACAGAATTATGCTGTATATTCAATTTTATTGCCCGTGTGCATATAATATAGTGTCCTTTCTATGAAAAGTGTATACATTAATAGCGTTTAACTGGTATAGGGGCTAGGTGTAAAAATAAATTGTTGCCGATGTACTTTCCGTTCTCAATACGGAAGTTCACGTAGTCCTATGGAGCGGTTCATGTCAGTGCTGTGGTCAATCTCCTTGAAGGTCCCAAGTGCTGTGTTGGCCTCATATCCGCCGTCAATATTTGACCAATCTCCATACCCTGTTAAACCCAGGTGCTGGCTGAGGACAATAGAAGCCTCTGGCAGGTGCAAAAGTGGACTTCGTCTTGATATTTTCACACCTCTCTACCCCAGGCCCTTATTCCTATTAACCTGCATGGTATCAAACTACTTGTACTTTTTTTGCACTTATAGGCTTATGTCCTTCGTCACTTCGGTTTACGAAAGACTCCATAGTACTCAGGAAATTACGCATTAATTTGGGGGGGGGGGGGGTCTCTGTTATAGTTTTGCTATACTCTCCAATCCCCACCGAATAAATGGAATTCTATTTCTAATCTCATTGAATCATTGAAGGTGTTTGAAAAGATCCGTTTTCTTATCTCCAACAAGATTTCCTGATTGTTATAGCTGTTCTATGTTTGGGCAACCCTTACCCCAGCTTTATATAACCTAATAGATTTTATTTATGCCTAATTTATCTATTTTTAATTTTACAAATCACAACGGAGTATAGAGATGGAGAGGTTTATATCTTTTAAAGTTCCCCTTAATATGTTTAACGCATTGAATTTGAGTGTGCATAGAAATGGAAAGGTAAATTATTGGTTCGGTCAAACCATTTTATGTTTTGTTTTTGGTTTTCTGTTTTATTTTAGGTTTTGTTGATTTTTGTTTTACAGAAGTTCCATAAGTCAATTTAAACGATTAGGGGATCAAAGGAGAAAGTCAGGATAGGCAAGATTGATGCTATGATTAATGAAGTAGTAGAACAGCTTAATCCCGGGGAACAGTGGTACATGTTTAGTTTAACCCCGTTTGGGTTTTCTTTTTTCTTTTCTAATCTTTGCGTTGTTGTTGGTTGTTGCTTTTGTTTGTTTTTTTTTTGTTGGTTTTTTTTTTGTTAAACAATGTTTGTTAGTTTGTTGGTCTTGTTTTTTGTTAAATTGCTCCACCCTTAGATCTGTAAGAAGAGTTGCTGGCCTGGTGTCTTGAGTGAATTATAAATGCCAAAATATTAAGATATGCACGGTGCATGTTGGATCAACTGTCGGCTCTTTTACCTTGACTTAAAGCTTTTTATTTGTTTGCCTCATTTTTTGCTGGAAAAACTTATCTGAACTTAAAATACCTTTGAGATGTTACCGTTGTCATAGAAACACATCATATGATAAAATCAAAAAAGTTTGAGTCCCTTGCGGACGAATTCTGTTTTGAGTGAATGCACAATATCATTAAAACATGAATTCGGCTAATTTGATTTTACGTGGGTGCGAACTGGCAAAAGTGGTAGAGCGTTGGTCTCCATATCGAAAGTTCTCCCCGCCCTGTCTCGTGTATATCCACCTATTCACAATCTTTAATTTTACCAAGTTGTAAAATAATACATGTAGCCAAGACCAGTTATAACCCAAAACAACGCAGCATTATATTTTGTACGCTGGCAATCACGTTGTTCGATTGTATGTGTCGACGAAAGGTGAAGACAAGTTAGTAGAGGGGGAAACGCAGTAGAGATGTAGAGAAGCCTTGTCAGGTTTGTATTGACTCGGCGGGGGGTAAAGACAATGCAAACTCTCTGTCTGAAGAGATGACTTTGACAGGAGTGTTGCAACGCCCTGTTGCGCAGATCACATTGGGGCGTTGCTTCCTCGCGCGCCTGTCGCACACTGGCCTGACGTGACCCGGCTTATCCCCAGCCTCTCAGTGACTCGGTGGCTCGCTGCTCTGCCTGGTAGAACTTGGCTAGACACTGCCACAGACCTGCCAACTTTATTCGGTTTGGGCGTAATTTATTTCCCAAATTACGGGGAGTTAAAAAAGTACTCTATGTCTATAACATCAGTTTCTAGCCACTGATTAAAAGGTACTTAAAATGAACTTAAAATTCACAAGTGTGACACTGGTGTTTAGGAAAACTTATTTTTAGGCCTAGATTAAAGTAGATATGTAACATACATTTTATTTCGAAATGCCATCACTTCGTTACATGATTGTTTTGAAAGCAGAGAAACTAACCAGTGTTTGTGTTGCGGAAATGTGATCGCAAATTATAAAATAATGTATTGTACTTTTATAGTAGCTGACTTTGTGAACGCACTGGGTCCATTTTTATATGCACGTGGCTGCACTGCACTACAGTTTAAAACGATTTGAAAGAAGAAGATAAAACAATTATTACACACACACACACACACACACACACACGAGAATTGGTTAAGGCTTTAGTAGTGCTCGATACCCTGTGCCCAAGAACGAACGATTGGTCAGCAGCCTGCGCCTACCTGCTCTGTTAATACTAACTGCAAGACCTCGGGAATGAGGAATAGATAGCCTATATGAGGTACTCCCCTGTGGATACCTTATGTAGGTTACATTATAAAGTACTGCCCTGTGTTGTACCTTAGAGAGGCTACCAGTTCCCTATATACGCTCTTCCTATAATTTTTACTTCTTTTCTTTTCTGAACAATGAGACACGGTGCTTCATGTTCCGGTGGTCAATGACTCGACTCTATGTCACCGGTGCTTGTGATCAGTGCATAGGGGTGTGCATGTTTGCGCCCACATGCAAGCAATGATTGATTGATTGATTGATTGGTTGATTGAAATAACTTGAAAGTAACGACCCCGCCTCAGGTTTTAGAGTGTGACCCCTTTTATGCTCACTAAATTCTGAGGTAGGGGTGCCACCAATCTGCGTCGAAGATTGCATTTCTTGTCTATCCATCGCTTGGTGACACACTGCAGATTGTCCGCGTTTATACTAGTTGCTGATACCTTTCCCCATTATACCAAAGCTTTTCATACAACTAGATCTGAATCCATTACTTACTGTACAGTTCAATTTACCTACAAATCTACGTTTTCACCTAGTCCTAGTCTTAGATTTATCAGCTCTATAGTCAACTGTATTTATCTTTGGCTCTTGATGACAGAAACAATAAAAAAAAGTGCTTGTAAAAAGAAAATCTCATCTATGTACATTTCTGGTATTAATTAAACCCAGGATTATTTTTGTATGCACTAAAAGATTTCTGTGTTTAAAAACTGTTTTACAGTATGGACTTGGAGACGTGATCATATCTAGTTGTAACCAAGATAATACATTAATGATTTTCTGTATATTTTTGTAAAAAGTAGAAAGCAGTGGTATGTTATCAAAGAGACATCATATTTAATAAGTTTTAAGCTGATCATGGAGTCTTACACCGCGGTTGCATGTTTCCGGAATTTTATTCCTACGAAGTTCCGAAAATAACTCAAGTGGAAGTTGATAAATTTAGGTTGGCAGATCTGCACCTGTCAGCTACCTGCACAATGGGGAAAGAGGGGTTTGTTTGTTTTTTTTGTTGTGTTTTTTTTTTTTTTTTTTTTTGTTTTTTTGGTGGGGAGGGGATGTTTTTCCCCCCGCTTGTTTTATTTGGCAGGTTATTTTAACTCTTTTTCGGGAGTTAACACTTGAGCTGTGATTGTTTTGTTAAAGTTGCTGCACATTATTGTGTTGGCACAGCAGAATAGAAAATGTGATGTTTAGAAAGAAAATGAAACACAGTGGATGGAGGCTTGTATGTTCATTTGTTTTATTTGTGTGGAAAACATGTTGCTACTGATGTGAACAACAAAAGACACAATTGTGACTTGCATCATGTTGAAACTTAATAAGAGTGTAAATATAGCACCTGTATGTGAGCTTATGCTGTGGTGATATAGGCTCAACTTATGTGGAAGCCTACAAATTTCATTTGTCATTTTTCCGTAGATTGCAAGACTTTGTTTAATGTGGCTTTACAACTTGTAAAGCTAAAAGATATGAAGTAGCACTGTTGATTTATTTTCTTCTTTTTCTGATAATTAATATAAATGTCAGTGCTATACAAGTGTTATGTATGGTGAACAAAGCCTCGATAGTTGCTTGTAGTTGATATCAAAGTTCTTCTATTTTAAATTATTTTAAATAATTTTATTACGCCCCCTTAGTGAAACATTTTCGGGAAAGCGTCACTGACATAAAAATTGATGTTGGTGAATTTATGACTTGATTCCCCACAAAGATGATAATTTAATCATAACTGTGAACGTCATTGAGACATGGAAATAGGGAACTTATTTTTTTTTTGGGACAGCTCTGTTGAGAGCTTTTCTTCTTTTTCTCTCATGTTGATAAAAAGATAGGTATCACAGTACCGTTTATATTAATTTGAGGACCTTCAACGGTCTTCAGGTTTTACACAGTGCAGAGTGCCCACTCATTTCAAGATTGACATAACCATCAAGTCCATTTTATCAAATTTATTCAAGCACTGAAACACTTTTGGTGTTGACTTACAGTATTGTTTTGTTTGTTTGTTGTTATTTTTCAGATAGTTTAGAATCATCTGTGGTGATGTCACGGCTTGACAATAGCATAAAGTTGAACATGGTGCTATTTCTCCAGTTTGAATAACATTGACAACTATGCGAATTCTCTTGAAACTCATGTGAAAAAAAAATTTTCCAAGTGTTAAGTTTGTTTTTCCTATACCTTTTTTCCTCAGAAAATGTCTGGTATCGGAGAACTGCAAATTGCCAAACCAGCCCCATCTTTTGAGGCCAATGCTGTCGTGGACTCTGACTTCAAAACTGTCAAACTTGCAGACTACAGGGGACGTTATCTTGTTCTCTTCTTTTATCCATTAGACTTGTAAGTTGATTTGCTTAATTGTATTTTTCAGAGAAAAAAAATGCTGTTAAATTATTACACTGAAGGTTACTAAATATGCTAATGGGATTAAAAATTATCTCTGTAAATTATATTTTGATCTGAACTTATCAGCATGAATGAAACTTTTTTTTTACAGAAATATGAACCAAAATCGTTTTTCTTTTTTTTTTTTTTTTCGTTTGATTCATCTTGGCGGTATGTGTACACTGGCAAATGTGAATGGCTCAAAGAAGGAAAATTAGTATATGACTTAACCTTGTCATTTTATTGGGTGCCATATGCTTTTTAAGGATTCACCCATTTACTTTTGTTGCACACTCTGAAAAAGTGGGACTTGAGTGTTAAGGTATCATTTTTGGTACTTTGATATTCTTGGTTTAAATACTGGTAAAAAGATTTATTACTGAGAAAGACATTTTCCAACAATTTTCAATAAGTTGAGTGATAAAGACAAGTTACAGAAATATCCTCTAGACATTGCCATGAGCAAGTATTATTTACATTTGATGTAGGCCTACTTAGACTTTAACAGATACAGGTAATTTTTATTTCTTAAGCTTATTTTATGCATATTTTAATCCACCATTCATTGTTTAAAGAAAAGTTGACCTTGTCACTGCATCATTTTTTTAAAAAGAATTTCCTTTTTTTTTTCAGTACATTTGTATGCCCTACGGAGATCATTGCTTTCAGTGACCGTGTTGAAGAATTCCGTGCTATCAACTGTGAGGTCATTGCCTGCTCTACAGATTCTGTGTACTCTCATTTAGCATGGTAAGTCACAAATATATTGTTTGTGAGAAGATCAAATTAACGTCTGTTGTTTCTTTTCAGCCACCATAAGGACACTAGTTCCATGTTTAAAAAGAAAGATGTTAGAATCCTATAGTAGAGACCGACGTGTAGCTTACTTGTAGCTTATAGAGCCCCAGTGACGTCATCCGCTTGGGGTTCCCCTGATCTAGTTTATCTCTACAAGTCAGCTCTACATGCTGCAGGTAAATTTATCTTGTGTGTACCGTGTAGGAGGCCTTTTACACGTCGATACTTTACACTGTGATTTGAATAGATCTACATCCACACTGTTCAAACTTAAAATTAAAAAATAGTAATAAAAGCTACAAGTCGACCAGTGGGTTACGCTTCTATAAGGCTTTTCAGCCAAGGGACGCCTACAGGTACACTTCAGATCTACAAGTATGGTTGATTAAACTCTATTAATTTGAAAACTCACTCTGGTGGGACGGGTCTACATAAAGATATAGCCAACAAATAAAAAAGTCTGTGAAATTGGAATTATTGTCAGTAATTGTTAAAGGACTTGAATCTGTGGAGCAATTAATACATTAATAATAGTTATGTGAATAAAAATGGTTTACTCATTTCCTTTCCAGATAACTTTACCTCTTTCAAAATGTTCTTCTAATGAACATACTAAGGTACTTATTAAGCAATCAAAGGGGAATTGGTGCATATGCATTGGCAAAGAAAAATGTTGATGTGCTCAATACAGTTTGGTAGAAGCAGCACCCAAAGCACAACGAATCAAATAGTATTGAAGTTTGGATAGAGAGTAGCCGGTTCTTAGATATTCATACCTGAAACTAGACAAACCAAAAAGAAAATGATTAGATCCATCTCAAGGGAATATCACTGCTTAATAAGATGTGTACTGATGAAATACAAAATAGACACACAGAATAATCCAAGTTGTAGTTGCACCATACCAGACTGCAAGTTTGATCAAAAAAATGTGTCTGTCTTAAAAATATGAATGGTTACTATAAGATGCTTCTGGAGAGGTTTCGTGGGAAAATGTAAAGGTTAAAAAAATTCTCTTCCTCAGAAATAGACCAGAATTCTCTTTAAGGCAAAAAAAAATATAAAAAATTTGAATTTCATTTTGATTGTTAGAACACTAATAGGATTTTAAAAAATGTTAATGCTTTTCTCCTTCAGGGTGAACACACCAAGAAAACAAGGTGGTTTGGGTGCAATGAACATTCCTCTCTTGGCAGACAAAACAATGGAGATCTCCAAAAAGTATGGCTGCTTGAAAGAGGATGAAGGAGTTGCTTTTAGGTGAGTTGGTGCAAAATATGTCACACTGAATTTTTTGTGTGTCTTTTGACTTTAAAATTTAAGAAGTTTAATTAAATTTAAAGTTATGGCTTTTTAGAATTTGGATGAACAATTTAAGGTTATTAGTAATTTTGAAAGTAAATACTGGTTATTCATGCTCAATAGAATCACAAAATTGAAATTCTATTTCATGCTTTATTTTTACAGAGGACTGTATATCATTGATGACAAAGGCACCCTCCGTCAGGCCACAATCAATGATCTTCCAGTGGGTAGATCTGTGGACGAGACTCTGCGTTTAGTGCAAGCCTTCCAATTTACTGATAAACATGGAGAAGGTAATTGTATTCTTTGAGGGGGGGGGGCTTTGTTAAGAGGTTTTATCTAAAAATCAGTCCATACCATGAAATATGAGACAAAAGTTATTTTAGAAGGGAAATTAAACCTTCACCACCACCCGCTGATCTATTAAAAGAAAAGAAATAAGGTCAATGGCGCTGTTTTTTAAATGGAGGAACAGGAAGAGGCAGATAAGCAGTTAGTTGGAGGAGGAACAGGAAGAGGAACAAGAGCATCAGCAGGAGCATGGACAAAACAGCCTTCTAAGTACTATAACTTTGAAGGAGAGAGAGAGAGAGGCTATATTGTCAAAGCTTATTTACGGCTTCAAGGAAACCACATGGTTCAGAAAATTTTTTTTTTTTTAATCAATAATTATTTTTAGAAACAAACACAAATAGAATCATTAACCACAAATTGAGGAATACATTATTGTTTTGTTTAAAATTGGCTTCATTAAAAATAATTACGGATATTTTCTGTGTGTTTTTCACTTACGAGTGGAGATGAAGGTAAATTATGAAGATCACTAAAATTGAAAATAAAATTAGATGGAGAAATTGTTTAGCCCTTGCGATTATTTAAAACTTAGCAATTCGTAAAGACTGACATGCTTTTGTTTCTTCTTTACTCTATTGATAACAAGGCCAAAAAAGCTATTTCAATAAAATAATACCTTCTCACAATTTTTTATTAATGGGTGTAGAAATAGATTGGATGCTATTCCAAGGCACATGGCTGTTGGCTAGACATTCAGCACTGCCATGTGCTTTAAAGCTTCTTATAAAGTTCTTATACAAGCATATCCTCTTCAACAGTAATAGAATTTGAACAATCATAAAGGATTTTGACCATTGATGTCTCTTTATATGGAACTAAAATGATGTGGAGATCTAGCGTTTTCTATGGGATATGCAAGTCCTTGCAAATTCAATAAATTGTAAATTTATGTGGATCTAAATTTCACTACCATTGTGCTATAGTCCACAGGACACTTGGATAGCAGCCTAGACTTGAGGCATTAAAGGCTCAACTGTAGCATTTTGGTAAACCATTCTTGCGTATAGGACAGTGTAAAATGACTTTTTTTTACAAGCATTACTTCTTTTTTTTTTAAATAAATTCTACAAAATCACACAGGCTATAAAACCTTTCCACATTTGAGGATATCACACAGGCACTCGCTTAAAGTGCAATCATGGGGTTTTTACAATTATTAAATATGGAAACAAAATTATCAGGAGTAACAGTTATCATGTAAAACAAATTGGCAAACAATGAGTGCTTGAAATTATTTTTCCCACACAGTGTGCCCTGCTGGATGGCGCCCTGGGAAGGAGACAGTGAAGCCGGATCCAAAGTTGAGCCAAGTTTTCTTCGACAAAGAGAATAAATAATAACTTAATCAACAGTATCATAAAGGCTTGTCCGTCTCAAATTTCTTTCTAGAAGATAATCGTGACTCCTTATCCTTTTTTATTATTATTATTTTTTTTATGATAAGGTTCTTAAGCAGTTTATAGCTGAACTTTCTGTTGTGGGTACCATTTTTATTTTTTGATTTTGAGACAAATTACTGTAATATCTGAATCTTCCATGCCAAATGTTTAATTGAAAAGGAAAATTTGCTTTTAAAGTGCATATTTTTCTGGTCATGGTAATTTTGACTATTAAAAAGAAACGCTGACTCCAGTATAAAAGAAAAATATTTTTCTTTTTAAAGGTGGTGTATATGTTTATGTAAGCCAGTAAGAAATTCGTAAACAATGAGCAAATGATGCATCTATTTATGTTAGCTCATATAAGTATCACTTAAGGCCAGTAACTTATTTCAAATTATTTTTATTCACCATCAGTCAGTAATTTTTTTGTTTGTTCTCAATCTGTCACCACAGTCACAATAGAATGGTAGTTAAATATCCATATCGTCGTATTTGTTTACGTTGCACTTAGATAAAAATGCTCTACCACCCGGTTGATACGGTTTACTACCTTTGATGTTATTAGTACTTACTCAAACTCTTTGAAATTTGTACATTTTCGTAAATAGAAATTTGTGACTTTTTTTTCAGCTCTAGCAATCTCATTATTTCCCATTGTTGGGTTAATGTTACAATAGATTGAATTTTACATTTGAACCAATGAGCTATTTCCATGCTGTTTTTTTTCCTTTGTCACTAGAGTATGAGTAACATATCTATAGAGGTGATCAATACTTTTGTTAAGACGTCGTAAAATTTATCAAATGAAATTTCATTCACTTTGTTTCATGAATATTATGATGCTCATTCTTTTAAGCTTTTGGCTCTTGATTTTTCAAATGAGTTTTTCTTTCTATTCTTTAATATTCTCTTGTTATATTGTATATGTAACTGGGCTGTTGCCCTCCAAGTAGATTTCTACGTTTAATAAATGTAGATGGAAGGAGTTTATTGGTTTTAAGAAAATTCTTTACCTTTTCTTCAAATGTACCTCATTGTTCTGGCTTAACAATTGAAATCTTGTTTGTTTTTGTGTGAAGGTAATCTCGAGTTGTGACACCTTTGAGATCAAATAAATCTGATACGATTTTGTCTCCAAGATCTAAGCTTTGTTTTCTCTCTAAGCTTCAGGCTGAACACTCAGCACCATGTTGCTTAGTATTGAGTTATTGTGACACGTTTTGAAAGCTTAATCTGCACATGCATTTAATTAGTTAAAGATTTCACTCATGTATTTGATATACTTTATGTTCATTAAAAGTGAGTACATGTATTAAACAATTCTCATTTCTAAGTTAAAGAACTAAAGTAAATATTACATTGAATGCTGGATGCATGAAAAGTAAACTCCTATTTACATATGAATTCCATGAATGGATATTGGCATTTCTTTGTAAGCTTAAACTATTCGATTAGGAAACGCTAATAGTTATTTAAGTCATACCTTTTCATCAGCACACTTTGAAAGATATTTTCCTCTAGTGACAATTTTCAGTGTTTAATCAGTTAATCAAGTAGCTGCGAGCAGCATTAAGAATCAAACATACTATTTGATGTCCATCAACCTATTTTTCATTTCAACATTTACAAAAAATAAAAATTTGTCCATCAGTATTTTTCATGCAACTGCTAAACAGATTGCAAAGTTTCTCTAGAAGAGAGATTGTTCAAGATCTCCTAGATTCATCTTAGATCTTATATGGCAACAGAGAATTAGTTGCAAGGGTGTATATGGCAACAGGGATTTAGTCTATTCCATTCCTTTAATATGGGAACATGGGCATGGAGGTACACTTGTGCAAAGAAATCATAGAAACTCTTGGCAACATCGGCTAGGGGTCTATTTTTTATCTCAATGGTTAAGTCTTTGTGTTTCATGGCCATTGTGAAACAGGATATAAGAGGCTTTGAATACTTGCTGGAAGATCAGTCCATTTTTAATCCGCGTCTTTACTCAAGGACATGTTCTTGTGTAACGAGAAGCTATAAAACAGTATCAATATTAGTTACTCGCTAGTGTTGTGTAGGTCAGGTGTGTGCCTTGCATGTGCTATTGCTAGTTACCAACCAGCGTTCCCATCCTACTAGGCCTACACACTGGGGCAAACTTTACTGAACATACAGAACAGCTACAAGCAACCCTGAGGCATGATCGCTTGCTGACTGCTGAGGTGGAAAAGACGAGGGGCAAAGCCCTGACCGCGCCATTGATGGGGAGTTTGGGGAGATGGCTGCAGCGTGACATGCGTTGTGTGCTGGATAAGCGCTCTATTATTATGCACTGTGGTAAACCTGACCCACTAAAGTCTGGTATTTCAATATAGGCCCAGGTTCCCTCTTGGCTGGCATGCGGAATAATCAATGACTAATGTGTTGACGTAACATTTCCACCACATGGGCTTCACCAGTTACAGAAGCATGTCGATAAAGCGGAGCAGGCAGAAAGATATTGAAGAAAAAAAATGATGTAATTTGAAAATGTCAAAATATCAAAATGTTGATAAATCGGCATTGCACTTATAAAAAAAAAAAGGGAACAGGCAAAAGTGATTTGGTGTGAAATGAGACAAAAATCGCAGATTGTTTACATACACTCAACAATTTATTTATTAATAGTTACACTGACCCGTACAATTTACAAGCACAATTTTTTACAGTAAATCTGAACCATTAAAATAAAGAAAGCAATGTGGACAGAGACAAATGTAAATGACATGAGATGATCATATTGGTTTAAAAAGCAAAGTGCTAAGTCTCCACTATGGCAAAAAACATTATTTATGTTATTTAAATTTACAGGTGGTGCTACAAGTAATTCTGTTCATTACATTTACATTACAAAGGCAAAAATGGTGCACTTATCAATTCAACAATAGCACAAAAAATACAAACTGCATGCTACATATGTACAAAATAATACATGTTTGAATTCAAACAATGACATTTTAGAACATGGAAATAACATAACTACAGCAGAAGATTTAAAGAAAATCATTCAAGTATCACATTTTTTCCCTTAACATGTGGCAGTAAAATCCACAAGTTTCATCACGCAATTGAAAGAATAACATTTTAGGCAAGTTTGTACCACTCCACCATTTCACAGTACATCCTTTGTCGTAGTTGATTCCTAATAACAGATTGAAAATACTTGATCAGAGCGAACAATTTTGAACTTCATGTCTATTGCTGTACTTGCAGACCACACTGGAAAAACTTTATTTTTTACGTTAGCTGTATTTAAGTTAATAACTCTCCTGCTCCCAGGTTCTTTTCTATTATGGTGCAGCATTTTTCAATGCCATGTTTTAGGGTCGTGTAATTCTTAAGATGAGTTACTGAGGTACATCATAGATAAAAAGCGAATTACAGTATTACTTACGTAGGGGTCAGAAGTGTGAAAATAGAATTAGATAATTTTTCCAGTGCACTCTTCACGTAAAAAAATTTAAGCAAAATTCAAACATCTATTATTGAATATTAGGCATCATGTTAAATTACCTTTCTTTCAGTAGCTTCTTAGTGTTGCACATTATCTGCACTAGTCTTGCATTACTTATACATGTACATGTACCACATTTAAGTTTTCCATAAATGGTTTTAACCGAAATATGATGTGATGTACAACATGAATATGTTCTGGAAAAAGACATGATTTTTTTTTCTCTTTTCAATTTTTTTTAAACGTTGGTTTCAATTTCTGCAAGGAAATATTTTCAAATTCCAACAGTCAGCTAATTAGGAATGCTTTCAAGATATAAATTAGAGCTAAGCTTATCAAAGATCATAGCTGTGACATATATATTGATGAATGGAGAAATTACTTTAAATGTTATGTGTTACAAATCACTCCGAGCAGTGTATTGAAAATGCGAATAAAGCACAAACAGTAGTTGTAAATCTAAAACCTTATCTTGCAATCCTTAATAAATCATATGGATGAGTATTACATGATATACATATATAATAAATTATTAATATTATATAAGATAACATAACAAAATTGTTCATGACAGAACCTCACATAAATATATAAAGATCACTGCAGTGCAATTTATGAAAAAAAAAGTTTCATCCGCCTGCCATTTGCATCTCCATTGAAGAAGTTGTTGCCTTGTTTTCTAAGTCACAAAGTTATGCTTCGTTCAATTATTTGCAATGTCAACTTTTTTCATTTTCTATGCTAACTTGAATTAAATGGACTTGAAAGCTTATACTACAGATAGTGAAGAAAATTCTGATTATTGTAGCGGAGAGATCCCCCAAGCTTCTTGAAAATCTGTGTGTAAAAGAAAAAAGATATTTTTTGGCAAAGCTAGATATTTTTCAGCTGGCGGACTGTGGGTCGTGTCAGCTTGGGCAATGACAGGGTGGATTACAATAATTCAGTTCAAAAATTTATTTTACAGCACTCGATTCGTAAAACAAATAACATATAATAATGTGATCAGCGACTCAAAATTAGTCAAATTCATGAGAGGAGAGCCAAATAATGCCAAATTACGTAGTTTGAATTAATGTGTGGTTTTGAATTTCACCATTCTTCATTTGGCCCATCCCTGCATTTTGGAAACTCGGCGAAAGTAATTTAAATAGAGCACCTCAGTCCCACTTCATAATATCTAGATCTAGCTCCTCGCCGTTTAAATTTTCCACTACAGTACCATTACATTGGTGGTTTTCATACTTCATGTAGAACTAGCTCATGGTCTACTGATACAACGTCTAGGTTGAGTAAAAAATGAGAATGTACTACAGTTTATTGCTAAATAATTCTAGTAGCTTGCGTCATCCATTTGACGTTGACAATTGAATTTTGCGCAAAGAAGCAACATCAGTCAATGGACTGACAGTCATGGGATGAAAAAAATAGTTTGTGTGTATGGATCCTCTCTCCTCGACAAACTATCAGTCAAACAATGACCCAGATCGAAGGCCTATCAGTTGAACCGAAATTTTGTTGATAAAAAAAACTGCTTATGTAAGGGATGGCAAAATGTTGAGATAACTTTTTCCATTTTGACTATCTATAACAGTGCTGTGACAATCTTGACAGTCCATTATTAAATGGCCATACATAAATACAGAAATGCATTTATTTAAAAAAAAAAAAAATACAAAAAAATATTAACATATGAATACAATTTTGCACTGTACACTTGCAAGACAAAAGTTATTCCAAATGTCCATTTCAGTTTCACTATATTCCCCTAACATGTGAATAAAGCTTTATCCAACATAGATGGTGTTCATTGGATAAAACATGAGCACTTTTACTCCTCATTTCTTGTTCTTTCTTGCAAGGCACAATACAAAAGGAGACTGCTTGTGCAAGGCAAGAGTTCAGAACCACATGTTTGAGATCAACTACAAATAATGAGACAAGAATGTACGTACAGAAAGATCCAACACACAGTATTCCATGCTTGTAATCAAATACATCTCAATAAAAAATTAAATTTAAATATGTACATAACCGCTTTACATTTTGTTTTTAATTTTGTGTGTAAATTATACAAGTTTGAAATTCTGAGGAAAAAACATTTGATGATTTTTCCCCTTCTTGGAGTCTCAGGAAGTAAGAACATTTTTTTGAAAAAAAAAATCACTGGGATTTCAAAATGTACACAAAAAAAAATAAAAACCTCACAAATACACTGTATGTTGAATGATCTAGCCAATCATTAAGTGGTTTGGTCAGTACCAGAACTCAAGCCTATGAGAGTCCCCAACACCACCCAAAAGCTTTGCTGACAAATTACACCAAGGGTTGCTTTTTAGAAAACTGAGATAACCTTTTTTTTTTTTTTTTTTCGTAAAACAGAATATTTTTGGCAATTTGTAGTTGCTCTTTTTACAGATTAACTAAAGAAAAAAAAAAGAAAAAGTTTGTTAATAAATTCTTTAACACTAAAAAAGCTACAGATCAACAAAGGAGGAATTTTGCATATCTATAATATGCAGACAGTCTAGAGATGATGTTCTTGCAACCTGCAGTCCATTCAGAGTAAGGATGGCAAATAAAAGGGGTGCCTAGCCATCAAATAATGATATAAAAAAAAGTTAAATTCCTTTAAAGAACATTTTAATATATATTTTTTGGTTGTAATATTGAATTCTAACAGGATAGCACTTTAGTTACATATGCAACCATAAGCCTTTAGTTCCAACCAGTTGAGACACCTGAGGACCAATTTATGTGCTCACAACTTAGCAAGCATTTTTGTTCCCCAAATTGTAAACTATATTTATCCCCTCTCCCGCCACCAGATTTAGCTGCCCTTCAAAACATGTTGCCCCAGTCTAGCATCTCTCTTGTAAATAAGTCGTGAAAGACATGAAAATATCATAATCCTCTATGTGATTATTCCATACATATACATAGAAAGCTCTTTTCAGCTACACATTCTAGGTAGCTAAAAAAAAAAAAACATTATTAAAATTGTCAGCTTAACTCTCCATCGCCAACCTCCATCCGTTCCACCTCTGCTGCCCCGCGGCCAGATCTAAGAGAAGGCCCACCCCTGTGTTCTAGCAACTTGTTCATTATCTCCTGGCAGATTTCCTTGACCCTTGTGTTCAGCCGAGGCATCTGCATCAAACCCAGGATGTGGCCATATCCTCCTTCACTGTTTAGCAGAGTCAAATAACGCTGACCTGAACAGAGCAAACAGAACAATAGCAATTTCAATAATTGTTCTGTTTATGAGAAGGAGCTATTGCACAATAATTTGTTGAATGGAATTTGAGAAAAAAAAAAAAAAAAAAAGCCTTAAGTGACCCTTTATGCACATCAGAAATAAAAATTGACACTCTTTAACTTAAAGAGAAAAGAGAGATACCGACTTGCTTTAAGAGCTAGGGGCAGGTCCTGAGGGAGATTTTCTTTGTTATGCACTTAAGCTAGTTTCAACTGCAACTATCAAAATCAGCACCTTTGCAAATGTAGGAAATACTGTAATATCTTAAAGTTGTCACATGCTTGCCATGGTGAGGCCGCCATATTGAATTTTGGGTACCTAAAATCAGTCAATTTTAAAATCTATCTTGACCTACAGTTATTTATTACGTGGGTTTTGGCTATTTTAACTAACTGTTTTACTTATAATATAGCGATGAAGGGAAAAAAAGAATCATTTTTGTGACAAAATCACAGATTTCTAAAAAAAATTAAACAAAAATTCACAAAAAGCCTCTATTGCGATGATTATTACGTCAAGTACCAATACAGTAGTGCTCAACTATAGCGGCGGGCGCTGCAGCGGGACCATCCCTATAGCGGGACCTTGTAAGTTGACATAACGGGGCAGGGACAGGGCCGAACATGGATATAGCGGGAGAGTTTGAGTGAGTTGTAGAGGAAGAATAAAAACGGCATTGTTTTGTTTTCCACGCCCTAGCCTAACCACAGCTGCATGGGATGGGTTCATGGTTTGCACTGCTAAAGTGCTGGACTAGGGGTGGGGAAGGGAAGAGAGGGGTTGGGGGATAGGCTGAAAGCAGGCCCGATGTCTGCGCATTGTGATGCGTAATGTTATCTTACCAGTCAAGACTGTGCGTGGCTGTGAGACGGAGAGGCACATTATAGATCTACATGACCATAGGTACTAAGCCTAGCCTAGAAGTGAAACTGAAAGCGAGGGATGATTGTTGGTGCTACTGCTGTCTGTTCAAAAGTTGAACAACGCAAACAAAAAAATGGTCGTAATCGATCTGGGTGGGGAGGGGGGGTGAGATGCGTTAGGTCTATGTGTGTAGGGACATGGGCTAGGTGGGACTGCGGGCCCTGTGTATTGTATCGTTTATTTCATTACGATCCTTGATCTCGAAACATGCATTCATGATTCACTCCTAATCCTATGTCCTAATTTCCACAGAAGGCGAATTTTACTGCATTAATTCCTAATTTCTACTAGCTATACAATTTTACACACGACTGAAGAAGAAGATGGCTTCTAACAAAAGGAAACGTTTTGAAAAGAAGGCTGAAATAATCAACAAAGTTGACAGGAAGAAAAAAACGAAAGCCCAAATTTGCAGAGACTAAGACTAAGAGATTTCATATGGTACCTTGCACACCTTCTTGAGAGATAAAGAATCGATCCTGTCAGCTATCAACTACGGACAATTCAAACCAGTCCACTTTTATCAAAAGTGAAAAGTGTATTTAAAAAAAACAAGAAACAAAAAAAAACAAAAAGCGCAACAACAAAAATTTGAGCTAATAATACTAATAGTAACATTTATTTTATTGTTATGCAAGGGAGGTAATTTTGTTGATAATGTTTCGCTAACGTCCCTATTGCGGGAGCTTGCCTACAGCGGGACTTTTCTTCTGGGCCGCAAAATCCCGCTGTAGGCATGTTTTACTGTACCATAAGAATTTTCAAAGCAATTGGTCAATGAGTGTAGATTTTTAGTATGAAATCGCGTTTAAAGAAGCGCATATAACAATCTAAAAAATTGCAAAAAAAATGTCCCGAAATTGATTCCAAGTCATCCCAGCCATTCATGCTGGTCATCTCTCATCAAACTGGTCCTGTGCTTGATTTTAACAACTGAAACTAATAATTCAGCTTCAAAATGATCAAAATAACTAGAATTTGTGAGCAGAGATATGAAATGGCCACGTAACCATCCGCTGACCTGAAAGCGTCTCATCCACCCATGACACTCAGCCAGGCTGCCTGATGGCGTAGCGGCGCAAACCATGCCTCATAATGACCCTTTCCTGTTTACAAGCTGAATCTAGATCAGTCTGCAGCGTATTAGCATAACAGGATGACTTCTATGAATGAAACTACTGGACATGGCGTGCCAATAGCCTAGTGATTATTTCTACATGATCCTTTAGAGCAGCAGCAAGAATCAAGTAGTTGAAATCAGTTAAATAATCGGAAGACCTGTTCGAACTAGGTCATTTCTTAGATGTTTTCTCGCAATTTTGTCTTTAAAAAATGTGACCGCTTTTCCCAAAATCCGAATACAGAATATTAAAAAAAAATTTAAAACATGGATTTTGTGGTTGTGCTCTGACTGTCAAAACTATAAGATCAGGAATTTGGTTATTGAACACCTAACTGGCTATTTCAGGACCTGCCCCTCCCATTAAGATCTTGAACCACAAACCATTTTTGGATGTCACATGATGGATCGCCCAAACAGCCCAAAGCTGAATTGGAGTGTCAGTGCTTTGTAGCAAAGGAAAGAATGGGCTGAATGATCTGAAGAAAAAATAAAATAAATGGACAAATATAAGAGATATTGTTTTCTGCAAGTTTAAATGAATGGGGTTTAAGATAATAATTAAGTAAATTGAACAAGTTTATTCCTTTCATAACAGGAGCTTGACAATATAAAAAAAAGCCCCCCCACCCAAAATAAAAAAAAATAATGAAAAGGCCCTTCTCTAATTTTTCAATCCATAATCATGCTTATTACTATATTAGTTTTCTTAAACAGATTTTTATTTTACTGGTAAGAAGAGGTAATCAATTTTAGAACAAATGCTTTTTACATATTGAGTCTGTTTTTAGTGTTCCATTAGAACCTTCTACCTTGTTTGGGCGGTATTCTTACCTAAATAAATATAAGCTTGAAATATATAAGAAGAAAAGACGATCATATTGCTTCAGAATAAAAGCCCGACCAAGTATTAAATTTGAAAACCACACTTGGGCTTTTGCACTTCTCTATGAGAACCATACCACCTAGCACACTACAATGTATTTGTGCATGATCAATAGAAAAAAGAAAAATGATTAGTTAACACCTACCTGTAGGCAACCATCTCTGCTTTTGGCTGTTCCCAATTTGAAACTACTGACATCTGAGAAAATAAAATGCCAAAACATATGTAGAGAGAAAAAATTCATGTTGCAAATCGGTATGAAATTGAATTAGAAAGTTTGGAGTGTACAAAATATATCTGGAGGTAAATTTGTTTTTAAAAAATAAGGATAATTGGAGAAAGAGGAGGGCGGGAGAAAAAATTTGCTGTCCCTCGCTGAATCACTTCAGGAAAAGAAAAGATCCCTATAAGCTTTTAACTCCGAAGGGATCACCTATTCATCAAGTGCCATGCTTTGTAGCGTTGGTGATCATGTCCCTCCACTGCTTTAATGCCTCTGTTACTTTCCCTACATTGAGCCATTTTGTTAATCCATTCACTATCTTTTGTCATTGTTTTACCCTGATGCACTTCCCGTCAATCATTCCAGGAACCATAAGATATTCCTGCTTTTCTCTTCTGATCACATTTCACACAAAAATATATTAATTGGCGTCTACAAATTGTATTTACATTGATCGTAGCCTAAATGCGTCCTTATTTTCTTAAGACGGCAGAAATGGTCATTATTTTTTTACTGAACTTTTTCTCTTCATACGACACATCATACTTAATCACATAAGATAACCCCTTGACAGACCTTTACAGAACTCTACCCTGACATATTTTTTTTTCTACTGAAAATATGTGAATTTACGGATAACTGGCATCACAACATAGCTCATCAAAATCGTACTGCCATTAAGGAGATTAGAAATTTTGTTCATTTCCATTGGTCCATTAACAATTTGATTGACAAACAACAAATGTGATTGACTTTATAAGCCACACAAACAACAACATCAACAACTTAAAACAAAACAAAACAACAAAAAAGCCTCACCAAATCCTCCATAATGTCATATCTGTCCAAGCTAGAGAGGTTTCTCCAAGCCACATCCCCATCACAGCACAGGTGTGCCAGTATTCCAGCAGCAAAGTAGCTCACATCAATGTGCTTTCCATGCATCATATGCCTGGGCAGAGAAAATTATGTCTTTTTCGAAGCATGTAAAATTGCAATAGGAATTCATTATATAAAGGGAGATGATTTAATTTGATCAAATGCTTATAAGACTTCTGGAAATTCAAGTGACATTTAACTTTTCAACTTAAAATTAACTAAAAAATATTTCAAGAGATTTTCTTTGGGTTATCCTTTAAGCAAACACATTTTTGAGACAAAGAAAGCATTATAATAATTTTTTTTTAAGGGACACTTACTTGATCAACATTATGAAATCCTCTCGCATCAACTTGTGCCTCAGAGATTTCACTTCAGCAATATTGTTCTGAAAAATGGAAGGAAAAGTTGTTTTTCTTAAAAGCTCAAACCAAATGAGAACATCAATAAAAATTATTTATTTTTATATATATTATTAACAAAATATACATAAGAAATGTATTATTTTAATCAGCTACTGGAAACATAATTATTGAAAAGCAAAACAATATGACAAGTGCCCACTGAAAAATTTAGCAGATGTTTGCAACCAATCAAAAAATGTCAAAGTAAATAATAAACCTAGAAAAAAATTGTGTTCTCCCTAGCCAACAAGCCAATGTCACACACCAATAAACCAAGTATCTTAGTTTCCACTTGTACATGATTGTCCGTCTCTTCCCCTCCAGTTAGATGTAGCAACTTCATGAAAAGCTCCAGACCACCCTCAGTGAGAAAGACATTACATGTAGATGGCGCTTCATCTGAAGAACACAAAAAAAAAACAATTCTTTGGTTATATTAACCGTCTAACAACAAGAGGGAATTCATAGGCACTGAAAAAAAAAAACAGAAAATATGTTTCATAATTATACATTTTGAAACATAATTTTGGAACTCTTTTTGAACCTTGGTGGTCAGTTTTTAATTGTTCAGTCTTCACTCTTGTTAACCTTCACCGCCACTCATTATTTGTATTCCTACAAGCCACTTGTGGGCAAATAGTTATGTCATAAGCATCTATATACACCGATCTAGCTATCAGGCCATTTATTTATCTGTCTATTTATCTATATATTTTTTTATCCATCTATCTTTATGTCTATTTATCTATCTGTTTATATATAAATCTATCTCTCTACCTATCTGTTTCTCTATACAAGTAAAATTATTTTTTTATGTCCACCAAGGCTAATCAAAAGGATGATGAATACCACTCTTGACATCCTCTCTCTCTTCATGTTATTTTATTTATCTATAGTCTGTATCTATTGATCTATTTATCTAAGAGGAGGAGGAGGAGGAGGAGGAAAAAAAAAGAAAAAAAAAAGAAAAGGGACTGGAGGATAAAATAGAAGTAGTGCAAGGGTGATGAGCAAGAAGAGGATGAAAAGTAGAAAGGAGAGCATCAGCAGTAAGAGTATCAACAGGAGGTCACTGCAGACCTGCCACATTCCAGGAACAGAAAATCTGAATGATTTTGTCAAAAAATCTAAATAATGCAGTGTTAAGAACCGCCAAAAAAAAATCCTCAACACAAACAATTCTTTTTATCATCATGATCTCAAATTGTGAGAAGCATGAGAGACTGATAAGGGGAGAGAGAGAGCAAGAAAAAGAGAGGGAGGGAGAGCGAGAAAAAGAGAGGGAGAGAGAGCGAGAAAAAGAGAGGGAGAGAGAGCGAGAAAAAGAGAGGGAGAGAGAGCGAGAAAAAGCGGCAGAGAGAAAGGGAGAGACAGACAGGCAGACAGAGAGACATTGCCGAAGCTTATTTACAAGTATCAGGTGTTTTTCACCCACGAATTGATTGCCTTCAAAGAAACCATATGGTTCAGAAAAGTTTTTTTTTAAATCGATAAATTATTTTTTTCAGAAATGAGCAACACAGATAGAAACACATAACACATGTTGAGGAATACATATAGTTTTTATTCTTAAAATTGCGAGAAAAAGAGAGGGAGAGAGAGCGAGAAAAAGAGAGGGAGAGAGAGCGAGAAAAAGCGGCAGAGAGAAAGGGAGAGACAGACAGGCAGACAGAGAGACATTGCCGAAGCTTATTTACAAGTATCAGGTGTTTTTCACCCACGAATTGATTGCCTTCAAAGAAACCATATGGTTCAGAAAAGTTTTTTTTTAAATCGATAAATTATTTTTTTCAGAAATGAGCAACACAGATAGAAACACATAACACATGTTGAGGAATACAGATCAGTTTTTATCTTAAAATTGTCACCATTAAAAAGAATTATGCAGATTTTTCTCAGCTCAAGTGTTCTTCACCCACGAGTGGCACTGAAGATTAATGTAACACATACTAATCATATGTAGTAAAAAGAAAGCAAATTTCTTTTTGCCCAAAACATAAGTCTTGGATACATATCCAAGAGCATCCTAATCCCAATATGAATCTCAATGAATAGACCAATAACGGAAAAAAAACAACTCTATATGTATTCTTAACTCTGTTCTATGAAATTGCTTGTTAAGCTGATCAATCATGGGAAGTTAATATATCTTTTTCAATATATGACCCAATCCTAACTGCTGTAAGTTTTTAAGTTGGACAAATGTTATATTTATACCTAAAAATCCTGGATTGAGGCCAAATTGGAATTTTATAAGATTTGGGCATATTGACAATGAATGTAAAAGAAAAAGAAAAAAAAAATTTTTTTAATATAAATTTGTATATAAAAGCTGTACCTGTAAGGTTCCATAGGGCACTGAGGGTGAACCTTAATGTAATGTCTAGCTCATGATTAATGAGTCTCTCATCCACCAACATCAACAGCTTCTTCATGTAACGTGCTTTAGCACCAAGAATGGTGGTTTGTTCCGTAGATATCTAATATAGAATATACAAAAAGGATATGCAATAGAAAAAAAAGTATTTATCTTCATATCAGTAATTTTTTTCCTCATCAATAAACAAATCAACTCGTTTTTTGCTGGCCATCTTTAGCATTCAAAGTTCAGCAATGAATGCAATGTTCAAACTCAAGCAACGTTTATAAACACACACCCAGATATCTCTATGGAGAGAGGGATCTCCCCTCTCCGGGTTTAATGTCTCCTAGGTTCTCCTGAGGGATCCTAGATGGCGAGCACACACCCAGCTACATCTATACACTTTTTAGCAGACTTCTTAGACAAACAAAAAATGTTTGATCCCCTAAACTGGTACAATTCTTGCGACTATCTTACAACTATTAGATTAAATTGTGAGAACAAATGCAGGCCCAGCTGACACCTACCCGAGATGCCATGGTCCATGTAGCCTACGGTCTAGTGCTGACACACACACATGGCGTGACACAAGATGAGCATGATTTTTGCACAATTCTAACAGCTGTCTTACACATGCTAGATAACCTGTAGAAAACAAACACAGGCCCCCTCGATACCTGAGATGCATTGGACCGTGTACCCTACAGCCTGCATGGTACTGACAGACACACCTGACGACGACTTGTCCATAACAGGCTCACTTAGATGCGTTATAAACCAACACCTTTACATCTTGCTGAGTCCAATTACGAACTTTGCGAGCCATATGTGCTTATTTGTGCTTCACATGTAAGATGTGCGCATTGTTCAAGAAAAAATTGTTAAACAATGTGCCCCAACCACATCGATGTGTGAAATTTTTTCCCCAGATAAACCGGGTAATATTTTCCTATCTCACAATGACTTTATATAGAAAAAATTATGTTCCCACTGGGGTCTTTTCACGATTTTGCATGTCCCGATTTGGTGGGTTCCACTGTATTTAAAAATTTCCAATATGCTATTCTATAAAAAAACAGCTGAACTTTGATGTTTTGCAATAAATATCTTTAAATTTCTGCCCTTTCAATAATTAAGAAAGTTTCTTGACAGATCGCAGCAGGACAGTAATTGCATTAGACCATCATTTAAATGTTTAATGGAGAATCTAAATTAGTTCTCACCTTTGCAGCTAAAATGGAACAAATAGCCACTGACATGCGGTTCATAGAGGCATCATCAAATTGACACATACATTCCATCACAAGCCTTGAACACCGGAATCTGTCAAAGTTCTAATTAGAGATAAAAGAGGAAATAGCAACATTGTTAGAAAGTTAAGGTGAATACAAACATTTTAAGCTATGCTATTAAATATAAAATATGCATCCTTTTTATTTTAATTTTGGCTCAGAATTTTGATGCTGCAAATATTATTTTACCTTTGAAATGTGCTCTGTGTGAAAAAAAAATTGAACATCAAGTTTTAAAATACAGAAACTTAAAATGAAAAGTGGCATGCTACGTTTCTTACCACTTCTTGCAATATTCTGTCACTGCAAATGGTCAGCAAAGCATTTTTCTGAAGCTGAAATTAGAGTAATAAAATAGAAAAGACATTAAAATGCTGCCAATACACCCTAAGCATATCTGTGGATCTCAAACTAAGACATGTAAACTAGATTTTGTACACTTTGTATCCCATAAAGAATTGTGAACTTTTTAATTAGGCAACAAGCCTACAAAAATTTGCTGCATCTTATACCATCTTCTAAAGTACAACAATATCAACACTCGACAAAGGCCATATGATGTATCAATAAAAATGTGGACAGGTCATATCATACCTGCTGGTGATTGGGGAAATTCTCCATGGCTGACAGTGTGAGATCTACACATTTGGACAGCATCACAGGGTGGATCTTGAGGCCAACATCGCCTCGAGTCAGATTGTACAGACAGGCAGTGCCCGCCATTTGAACAGATAATGTTTTGGGGTGGCTCTTCATTGCGGGCAGGACAAGCTGAAAATATAGTTTTGCAACTAGGATAAATAAATGATATCTCATCAAATTTTAACTTTGCTCATCATGCTTCTTCAAAACTAAAGCTAGTAAAGGCTAATGAAATCTGGACAGAATTAATTAGAACAAGCTGCTTTTAATTTTAATAATAGTAAAATTAAAATTAAAGAGTGATATTAATATTCTTGTAGTCTATAATTTTAAGTAGATGAACTTCGTTAGTAGAATCAATCAGGTATTGATCGTTTGCTGACAGGTACTGTAAATAAAATATTGAAGAGAAATAAAAAAGACCTTGATTATGTCTTCTCGTGGATCTTCAGTCCCTTGAGATAAATTGAAAAGTTTGTACAGGGCTTTCTGCATGTAGGCACTGCGAGGCAGATATCTCCTTAATGACTCCATTATTTGAGACTCTGTTGATTCCCCAGAGATCTGCAAGTCGATTTGAAGCAGACAATAAAATAATGTATAAAAATAAGTCTTTGCATTCTTCAACAAACAATGTTAAAATATATCATGCTTTAAATCAATACAGATTTATTATAAAGTTTTCTACACATCTTTACTAGTTCTCAATGAATCCACTGTATCAGTAAAAATGTATTAATATTTTATTAGTTAAAATAAAATATTAAAAAGATAAACCTGTAAAACTTGCAACTATAATTATGATTACAGAGCCATAGAGAGTATGTTTATGTCTGAGCTATTATGAAGGTGTAAGTTAGCCTTGCAGGGCATACATTAAAAAATGTTTTAGACTAAAATACAGGCAAGAGAAGCACACCAGTTGTGTTTTTTTCTGTAATAATATACAAATTTTAAATAATAGCTCAAATCATTATCAACAATTCACAAGAGCAAAGCTGGTACACAGTTTAGATATATATACAGATCTTCTAGCTATAAATGCATGTTTTGTATGATGTTATCGATGTGGCTTTTTGGTTCATAATAAGATAACATGTAACAACCGACCACCTTTAATTGGAAGCTGCTCTAGTTTCATTTATTTAATTTTTTTTTTTTTATTCTCCAAAAGTAAGATGACTGAACACAGTAAGAGACAAGGCATTTATAATATATTCACATCATTGAAACACTACACATATTGCATTTACAAAAGATGAACCGTTTGGAGAGAAGATGACAGTTACAGCGGAAACATTAAAATGTTGGATCTATTAAAGTCATGTATTTTTTATGTCAGGATTTAAATGTATTTATACTATGTATGTTGACAATTTTTTATATAGTACATAACTTAATTTGAAATATAGGTTAAAGGCCTTATTCAGGGATGCCACCCAAGCCTGGCGAAATTTCCAGAACTTTGGTATAGTGGAGAAAGAGGGGGGGTCACGTGGGCGTGAAAAAAAACTTGAAATCACTGTATTAAAATGATACACCGTAGAACTTTACGAATTACTTACCTTAAAATCTAAATGAGCTCTGATCCATTTGCTCTCAGGTTGAAACATTTCATACTCAGATATAGCTGTCAAAGCCAACCCTAAGAAAATCAATCTCTTGTGTTTTCCCAAAAATGTCCTGCAGACACACAAAAAAAGTCATTACATGTAATGGTTTACTTTAGACAAAAAATCAGTCACAAAGCAATGCATGGTTCCTTGATCCAATATAGAACATGGTTCTATGAAAGTAATCCAAAATGTTCAAGTTGAGGTTCAGATTTTGCCAGTATTTTATCAAAATGGGGAACAATTTTGAAGAAACTAGAGTGTTGAAATGGTTTTTAATCAAGCATAAATAACATTTTCAGACCTAGAATTTGGTATAGAACTAGAGGTAATATTTTATAAAAACAAGTTTGAACTACACCTAGCCTCATTTTGCGAGATTGCTATCTACACAGCACATACATCAGTCTTAGAGCACAAAAAAGGTACTTTTTCCAAATCCAGCCCACGTAGAAGCTCTGGTCTAAATATCAATAGTTTAGCCTGAGTCTATTTCTTTTAATAACTTTAAAGTACTATGTATCATCATCAAAAACATTTAATTTTTGCCATAGCTAATATATTACAAAAAGAAGAGGTTACTTACTCAACAACACAAGGTGATACATCTTCAGCCCCTGATATGTCTAGAGAGACAAGGTTTGGGTTGGACTCTGGTTTGGCCAGGTAGTTTGGGACGTGAAAACGTTCGGTGATCGTGCTGGTAATGATTGACTCGCTGCTGACATCATTGCTAACATCTAAATGCACAAGGTGGACAAGCTCACGGATCACACCTATTGGGTCTGAGCTTTTATGAAGCTGCAGATTATACATAGACAAAGATTTGAGGCGGTTTTTACACTTCTTCAAGGGAGAAATGTCATTGATTTCAGTGCTGGATATATCAAGGACTTCAAGGCAGGGAAGATCCTCTGCTATTATTTCAAGACCTTGACGGTTAAACTCTGTGAAGCTGACATTGAGCGTGTGCAGATTGCGGAGCTTGGACAAAGAGACAACCACGCAGAATTTGGAGTTATTGAGAAAAGTATTGCGGCTGACGTTCAAGTTCCGCAGGTTGGATAGTGTCCACTCACCTAGACAACCTATGATATCATTGACGGTGACATCTTTGATGCCAGTAACTTCCAAATGAGACACACGGTGGCCTTTGAGAATGCGGAGACCCCTGCTTGTGACAGCTGCATTGTGAATACTGACATGACGTAGTGCTGCATGGTTGGCGTCAAAGAGTGACAGTGTTTCATCATTCAGTTTTCCCTTTTCACTGAGAGTTGACAGAAGTTTGTCTGAGATGTTTGAATGGAAACAAGTCTCTGGATCTTTGAAGACCATTTTGCTTTGCTTAGGATCAGCAGTAGCAGACGGTTGAACATCACATAGTGCACTCAGATTGTCACATATAAACTCCACACACACACTCTGTAAACTCACTGGCGTGTCATACATGGTGAGTTTTTTATTGAAGGTTTGATGTTCAAAAGAAAAGATCTGAAAAAAAAAAATTGTTTAATGTTTTACTTTGAACATTGTTTAATTGACTGACTTGTAAGTAACAATTTTTAGATTGAGACAGAAACATGCTTAGACTTTAGAAATAAAAAATGTCAGGGCCCACAGTTCATATAATCAGAGAGAGAGAGAGAGAGAGAGAGAGAGAGAGAGAGAGAGAGAGAGAGAGAGAGATCGAAGAGAGACTAGAGATCTACACATTAAAATAGATCTAAATCTAGATTAGATCTAGATCTACATCGAGCCCGAATGACCAAAATCTCTAATGATCTACATTCTCTTTCAGATAGGATCTAGATTCTAGATCCATTGTTGCTTACCTTTAATTTCAACTGTATAGACCTAGATCTAGATTGTAGTTGAGATGAAAAACCAGTCTTACGGTTCTTCAAGAACTGTCCCTTTTAAATAATTGGGTTGCCGTTGAGACCAGTCCATTAAATCGCTGAGCCCACTGACTCAACGAAAAACATGGAGAATGCTCACCTCCGAATTTTAGTTTCTGAGTTATCCTAATTTTACTTTATTTACACCGTAAGAGGAAAACAAGGCGGCCATTTTGTGAGCTTTACTGCCCTCTATAATCCAAGGATTGGCCAGGTTGGCAGGTTAGAAAAGACGTTTAGTTCAAAATTGTTTTCATGAACCTGTGTTGTTTGGTTCTTACACTGAACCTCAATAATAATTATTTTAAAAAGTTTGCCTCAAAGATGATGACAATAATTCATAAAGCGCTTGGAACTTCACATCTTTAAAAATTAATTCACCAGTCTTCTTCTTCTTTTTTTTTCTCTTCTCCTTCTCATTCTTCTTCTGTTATAAGATCTTGAGACCCTGTTCATGTGAAAAAGACTCATTATTTTTCGCAGTTTCGAAAGGGCTTGCCTTGTCTGGCATACTTCTGCATACAAGAGAAGGTAATTCTTCACCGAAAAAACATGTTGTCAAGAACGCCATCCACAATTTCTCTCACTGTTTTTCTTTTTTGTGGTGTGTATTTTGTTATATCCATTTGTTATAAACCTTTTTTTAATATTCCATATGAATTAACTTTTGTATTATAGTCCCTAAAATAGAAAAGAATAAAGACACAGAAAGGAGACTGGAAGCTGCGGAAATGTGGTTTCTCCAAAGGATGGACAGCGGAAAAAACAATAGAGAAGTTATGGAAATGACATGATAAAAATGATCCATAAGTCCTAACAAGAACAATATGAAAGAGACAGGTGGAATTTCTGGAACACACCTATAGGAAGAACGGGATGGAGAAACATATTCTATGAGGCAAAATAGAAGGGCGAAAAAGCAGAGAATAACAGATAACCACATACATCGGTAGCCTAAATAATTATGCCACCAAGAAAACTATAGGCCTAAGTAACACCGAGCTGATAAGAAGGACGGACAACAGGGCATCCTGTCGAGCTATGGTCGTCGATATCTGAATTTGATTTGAATAAGCATTTAATAATATGTGCTAAACAGATTTTGCTTGTCTTATTAGAAAATTGTGTCCGGTTTGATGCAGAAATAAGGAAATAATACAATTTTTATAGATTATGTGCCAAGTAGTGAAATAAAATTGACTTATGCCAAAATCATAACACAGTCACTGTAGGCTATATGGTGTGTAGCAAAATTTGAACCCCCCCCCCCCTCCCACACACACACACACCCCAAAAAACAAAACAAAAAACCACATTATGATATTGTGCGACTAGCAAAATTACGACAGAAACCTTTATGTGTACATTATGGAGGCAAAACACTATATAGTGCATATAGACACTCTTGCGCCATTGGTCTGTAGTCTTGATTCTTTATTCTAGGTCTAATCTAGATAATATGGGATTACATTTACAAAGTAATTTAATTTTTTTTTTTTTAAGGAAAATACATGCATATTATGACTGTCCTTTCAAAGATGGGAGTGAAAGTAAACTATTATTCTTTTTAGTCTGGCCCATGGAATATTTGTTTAAAATATATACCTAAATAAATAATTTCATATAACTCTGGAGCTTGTACTTAAAGTCATAATTTTAATTATGCGGCCTGAGATTCAGCCTCGCTACAAGTATCTTGATCTGCGAGAGGTCAAAAGAAAATGTGGTGTCAAGTTTGTTTGTGTACTGTGTAATACAAAATTAATGCTGTTAACTCGATATGGTATTTTATAGGAATACAACTCAACTAAAAGGGTACTAAAGGTGTAGAGAGCTTTTAAATTCATAAGCTTAATTTAAACAATTTTTAAGGACTTGATCATCAATATAATTATCCATCATCTACGCTGGACTTATATGTCGCCATTGTTGTGTCCTTGTTCTTGTGCATTACTACTATTATTACTACTTCTACTAATACTGCTATTACTACTACTACTACTACTACTACTACTACTACTACTACTACTACTACTACTACTACTACTACTACTACTACTACTACTACTACTACTACTACTACTACTACTACTACTACTACTACTACTACTACTACTACTTCTACTACTACTACTATTAGAGAGAGAGAGAGAGAGAGAGAGAGAGAGAGAGAGAGAGAGAGAGGATGAACAAAATGAAACTTTGAAAGAGAGACAGACATATAATTTTAGTATTAGAAACTGGGTGAGACTGCCATCTCCCAAATACATCATTTTTTGTTTGCCAATTTAAAATGCAGAGACACAATGTCACCGCTGACAAATAGCTTCAGCTAACAACATCTAGGTCTTACGAAAGGGTCAAAACTACAGTCAGAATGGGTACCTTCAAGTTAGATCCCTACTTGGATTCCCTATCCCCTTTCTCATCACATTCCTCTTGTATATTAAGAAAAGGTACAAATAACTGTATTTGACATTTGACTACTCATATTTTGTAGGACTAAGTGAGAAGAAAAATCTAGTTACCTCACTACCTTTTTATAAACCCATGGAATGTATGCAATTTCTATCTTTCAATTGAATAACAAGGTGAGCCATGAAAAGAAGAAAAAAATCACTTTGTATTTAGATATTATCTAGGAAATTATATGAAAGGATTTGTTAATCACTGAGTCAATAATATTAAATTGTGGCATTCATTTTGTGGGATACTAATGCAAAATTTTCTTGCCAATATGAGTGATACTCACTTATCATAGACAGCTATCAGTTTAACTTGTAATTTTTTTCAAACCATGATGATGTGACAATTATTTATTCGATAAAAGTTGAAGAGGTGCAGTTAGCAAAATATGTAAAGTGCCACCATGTGAGCAAGATCTTGATCACAGTACACCTTGTACTAGCTTGTTGCTTTTTGATACAATACTTTGTTGGAAGTCAAGTTTGTTGAAATCATGTGTGACTCAGTGCTGCAATTACATCTACATTACATAATGGTATTTAGACATTGTTGAGCCTACCCACAGCTTGTCCTCTTCCTTTCAGCAACTTTGTGAGCTGGCTGACACCTCTGTCTTATTGGATTTGAGTGTGGGTATAAGACTAGTTGTTAGGATAAAAGATACTTTATTAAAAGCAAAAAGGAGAAAAATTTATAATTTTCAGGGTCTTCTTTGAGTTTGTGTTTCTTGGATTCGAGTTTTGCTGTAATTTAAATGGCAACTTTCTTGCCTTCAATATCAGTCATGTTTTCTTTTATTCTAGCAGTCCATGGGAAACTTGACATCACTTCTGAGCATGATGTGTTGACAGATTTTTTGACAAAGCAGGATAGACTGCTTTGTGCTGTTATAAAATATACAGGTTTGTAAAAAAAAAAATACTACATATATTTCCAGTAGCCTACTATGTGCATCGTTTTATTTAAGCCCCTATGTATATGATTTTCTTTATCCTCAATGTGCATTATTTTATTAGCTCCGCAATATACATGGTTTTTATTTTAATTTCTGAATGCACGCAATTTATATGATTTTCAATGAACATTTGACTTTGTTACTTGTTTTGTTTTTTTTAATTCGCATTGTATATGGTTCTATTTGATCCTCAATGGACATGGTTTTATTTTATCCCCAATGAACATGACTTTACTTGATCCTCATTTTCATGCATTGAGAAAGATTGTTGGAAAGATAATAATATTTTTCATAATATAAATAAATAGTAAAAATGCATCTAATTTGATTAAAATTCATAGTCTGTATACTTTGCAAGAATATAAATAAAATTCAAACACTTACATGTAATAACAGGGCATGTGACTATTTTGTTATATTGACTGGACTTAGAACTTTGTTTCATGAATTCTTAACAGCATAGATTTCTTCACAAGAAGACTGTCTATTTTCTTTTATCTTCAGATATCAATGATACACTAGAAGATAATGTCCTTGTTGTGAGTCAGTACCCCAAATTTAAAAGAAATATAGCTGGAGTGATCCAAACACCTTTTGTGAGTATACAATCAAAACCAAAAACTAAATTTGTAAAAGTGCTAAGATTTGAGATCATTACCTTTCATTTGTAAAAGTGTTTAAGTTATTTGGAACTTTTTATTCTTCTTTCATTGCCTAGAATATGAAGTCTTGCTGTGTAATTTTTATTTTTTGTTCTTTCTCTCTTTTTCTTTTTTAACATTTTCCTAACATGGTAATTTTTTTAAAATATTGTACTATTGTGTTTAGCAGCACAAGACAACTTATAATGCAGCCTAAATTGTAATTGGTAATGCATCTCATTTGAGATACTAATCCTGTAGAATAGATCAGTCCACTAGTATCTTGGTAAAATATGTCTGTACTTTTAGAATCATTTATCTATTTATTCTGTGTGCACTTAAATCTTAAATTAATAAGATCTCTAAATGAATATGCATGTAAATTTTACACATGGCATGTATTGCCATAAGTCACAACTTTATGAGAGAAGACATTATAAATTAATGCACCAGTAGTTTCCATTTAGCAGGGAAAGCCAATTTTCCTTAAATGATCTAACAGTAGCAGCCTCTTTACTCATAGAATCTCATTCATGCATGGAAAGGTTTCAATGTCACCGATAAAAATGTAAAATCAGTTGAATGTCTATATGCTTTAAATTGTTATGCCTGTTTATTGGATAATTAATATTGCAAAATATACATAGTATTGCTTATCTGCAAGACTTGATGAAGTCATTGCTGTTGAGAGCAATATCTTTCTTCTTCAATCTTGTTAATAGAATGGCAGAGAAACCAATACATCACTCAGTGAACCTAGGCAATCATTGCATCAACCCTCTGTACTACAATGCTTCATTGACCATGGCCTCAGAGCAAGCATCTCAAGTTCCCAGTCTCCTGCACAAATATCCAAATGGTTGATTTCTTTGGTAAATCAGAGTATATTTAAACTGCTTGTGGATACATGTGAAATTCTTTGAATGTTTTTTCTACTAACTTTGTATTCATTGAGACAATGCTTTCCTGTTGTTGTTAGGTTTTTTTTTCTTCTTCTTAAGTTTTCTATTATATTCAATAATTGTTTTGCAAAGTTCAGGAGTTTGAAGTATGAGGAAATAAGTTAAACTTATTTATATTTCAAGCAATTGTAAAATCCAATTATCATTCAGCACACACACATTTGCTTTTGAGACTTGTCTGTTATTTGGTAGACAAAGTCATTTTATCTCTTTTAAAGAAAACGAGATAAACACATTATTTAAAAGTGGAAAAGAAAGTTATTTTGACATTGGCTCAATTTTTTTTTTATGTTCTTACTTTCAGAAACGAAAGATGAAGCAAATGTGGCAATATGATGTAAATCAACTGGAAGTCTTAAGGTCAAAAAAAGATATTGTTGTTCTTGCAATGCCAACACAAACTCAGATGGCTAGCATTGACATGATTGGAAATAAGGTGATTTTAATTTTTCTATTTTGGGATAGTATTAATGCATAAAGCTTGATGCACCATTTAACTGCCTAGCTTTGAGAAAACTACAGACTGTGCGCTCTTCTAATTTACTGGCTTAGCACCCCCCAACTCCGCACTGCGGAGTGCCAAGTAACTGCCATTGGCAGTAGACCTTCATTGAGTGTTCATTCGTACTTTATTCCTTCTTTCGTGTGAATGGGTATGTAGGCTCTTAAAATATCAACCTTTTGAAGGAAACCAACGAATAGTTGCGGATTTTTGGTCTCCCATTCATGTTATAAAGGTTATATCACGGATCATAGACTGAACCTCTAAGAAAGGAAAGGGCTGAGGAAGGAGCAAAATACCCTCGATAGAGATCTTGGGTAACCTGACAGTGTTTAGTCCAGATAGATGGACCATTGGTGTAGGGGAAGATGGGGAGGAAAGCCATGCTTTGAATTATTCAGATAGGTGTGTCAAATGCCGCCGAACCAAGACACAAAGACAGGCAGACAGTCTCACAGGCACACACTGATATAAAACAGGCGCTGACCACATCTCATAATGAACTTCATTCTGTTCTGTTCATGTGGCTGTGGGCCTGTGATTGCAATTAGCTCGCTTTTACACTATACTGAGTTTATTTGGATAGTAGGCCTACAAACACTGTAACTGTCAGTGCTTTGCTTGTTAACGTTTCATCATTACCACCTCTGGATAGCTCTGTCTGTTATGGCCCGTGTTCGCAAGCAGGCATCAAGGTGAACTGGGCAGTTCTTCCAGAATGGACACATCCAGTGCTGAGGACTGAGAAGCACGAGGTCCACTGTTCAAATCTTGGGTGTCACCACTCTTTTTCCACCCTTCTCTTTAGGAACCTACGGGACATAATATTAATTTGGAGATTGAATTTTTTAGAAATATGAAGCGCCAGATATCTATACCATTACTGTTGTGGACTGATGAGTAGGAGGTCAAAGCTTTGATCCTCAGCTGATATTTCTGTATTGTATAGTTTTCAATTGGGGCTACAGGGGTTCAAAATGCAAAATCATTTTAGGCAGGAGATAAATAGGAGGAATGTTGTTCCATGTAAAAAGGATTTGAACTGAAACATATCACACCCACAGCTGTTTAAAATTAAAATATAAAAAAATACATACGTTTAATTGTGATCACCTGCAGACAACAAAGTAATAACCTTCTTCTCCTTTATCCCCAGCACAACAGTAATAAAAGGTTATTAAAAAGACCAAAACTATCAATATTGTAAAATCAACTAAATTATCAGCGCAATAGAAATATATAGTTTTATGCACTCATAATTACAAATAATAAATACAATGTTGGTGATATAAGCGCAACATAAGAGGATCAGTTAACCAGTTGGAAGTACTGTCACACTCAGTCACTCGCGCCAGTCCTAGCACCGCATGGTTTGAAAAGATAAATACACATTTGTATTTTTGTTCTTTTCTGATTGCATTTAGGGAGCAATGTCCATATTTTTTTCAAATGCTGAATTTCATATTTGAGATAATATGCACATGAAAAGCTTGCTTTATTAATCCTTCTTTCAGTTATGTTTTTTATCTATTGCCTTTGCCCTAATCTGCAGGTTACAGAGAGACTAATGAAAAAAGGTTTCTCTGCTACTCTCGTTTTGATCCATCCAAACTCAAAAAATTCAAGGTAAAATTGCAAACTTAATTTAAACCACTTTTATATAAAACATTTTGAATCATAGTTTTTAAAATAATTTGCTGACGATCAGGTTCACAGGTTATGGAGGAGCAGATTGAACAACACAGACAATGATGTCCTTAAAAATGTACACACATGTAATACACATGTTCAGGCATCTCTAAGGCTTGGGCCACATTGGTTCCAGTACTAATAATTGCTCCCTATTCATGACAGCACGCTTAGAATGTGTATGTGATTGACACTTTCCCCCAGTCCTATAAAAAAATCACAAGTCACAGGGATATTTTTTTCATGTGGGATATAAGGTTACTTTTATAGGCTTCATATGACTAGAAGAAATTTAGAATCCATCTCAATTTAAGTATATTACTGCTAGGTACATGTGTACTTTGAAAACTTTGCTTTATAATGATTGCTTATAAATGAGATGAAGCCAATATTTCATGTATTTCATTATACACTCGTATTTAGACTAAATATCCACATTCTAGATCATGCCTTTTTTTTATATGAGATTAAGAATTTGGATCTATCTGTTGTATGCGGTGGGTCTAGATTTTAGGTTTTTGGTAGATCTAAAAATTTAGATACTTTTAATGCTATGATTGTTTATTATTATTATTATTATTATTATTATTATTATTATTATTATTATTATTATTATTATTATTATTATTATTATTATCGTTGTATTATTATTATTATTATTATTATTATTATCATTTTTATCTATAAAATCTCCCAAAATATGATGGAAAATAATTTTTTTAAAATATTTCTATTATATCATATTACAGCAGCTTACATCATTAAGAAATGTAATTGCCTGCATCGTTACGAATGCCACAATAGTAACAGGAATTCCTGGAGATAGTTTTGTAATCTGCCAAAGGACTGTTTGGACTTCTGGTCTTTTTTTATCCTGTGAAATTTAAAGTAAACTGTATATACATAATATGCAAAACTTTTTTTGCCTCACTGTTTTAATGTGATCGGTGAGTTTACATATCAGTAACTCATGTTGATAAAGTTTGCTGTTCTCAGCATATAGTTTTGTTATGAGGATACCAATTTCATAGAAAATTCAGAATGTCTGAAGTGTTTTCTAATTTTTCGTTGTTATACACACATTCTTTAATCCACATGTTGTCAGTTCGATTTTTCTGATTGAATTTTTAGGAAGAGTGGAGTTTTTAGGAAGAAAACAGAAATCTTCCAATATAATTTTTTTAAACATTGGAACTACTTATTTAGCTTTACAAGGAATATTTGGTCTATTGATTGTGTACTATGTATTTTCTGCAGGCTGATATAATTATATTGATTCCCAAGTTTGAAATAGAGCTCTAATTATGTTTCTTTTTCAACAGACCTCTCAGAGTATATTTTAAGTTTCCACAGCATGGTTCAGTGTTGTCTGTATTCACCAATATCAGTGAGATATTTTTTCTTAGTTATTTTTTAAATGTAATTAAAGTTTACTTCAAGAGTGTAGTAAATTGACTCAAGGTGATATCAAATGAACAAAAAACAATTTATTTAACTTATTTTATTTTATGTACGTAGCAATCATTAGCATATTCATGGAGGAGAGGTGTCTCTTTTCCGTTTTAACAAAACATAAATTTACTGTCAATATAACACAGATTCAGACACATACTGTCAGTACGTGTATACATATATTCTCAAATCAAGATTGTTACATGTATTCAAATTGAACTGTTTTATCTCATTAAACCATTGAATGAAAAGCATTTATGAAACTTTAATATCTAGTCACACTTTGTTTTAAATGTGGTTATTTTCTCTTAAAATTATTATAACTTTAATGTATATTTCTTTCTGTGAATTTTACAGATGGAAAAGAAAAAGATACTCTTATATTTAAGGAAAAGGACATTGTCGCAGAGAAGATATTTGTTGAGACCTTCGCCCATTTATCTGGAATTAAACATGTGAATGTTGTAAGTAATTCCTGAGAAATAATAATAATAACAATAATAATAGGGATAATAATAATAATAATGATAATAATAATAATAATAATAATAATAATAATAATAATAATAATAATAATAATAATAATAATAATAATAATATTAGAGATAAAATAGTGTGATATGTGTCAATGAAACGACCCTGGCAATGGGGTGTGCAATATTTCTCTCACTCTCAAATTATTTGTTGTAAAAGTCATTTTCGTTTCCGATTTTTTATAAAGTTTCAAGTTTATTTACCTTGATTAATATAACAATCAATATATAAATCTTTTAAAATACCTCAATAGAACTAAGTATGTATATTTCTTTTATAAATCCTGTTGATTATAATTAATGTCTACCTCTGAGCACACTGTAGTAGGATCTTTTTTTGTGATCAATGGAAACTATTATGACAGTGATTACAAAATTAGTGTAATAACAAAAATAGAGGAAAAATATATACCTGTTCTATTTTTCTTTAACTAAGCAACACAAAAACTAGCATTTGTGAAAAGTTTATATTTATTCAACAATTATTTTCTTTTTGTTGTTGTTATTTTTCGTGGGTTTTTTTTCCAAGGAAAATTTTCATTGGGAAACAATGACAGTCAAAAGAAGTGAACGATTCCGCCCATATATTGTGGTATTCTATGCTTGGTGGGCTGAGCATATAGGATCTTATCTGAGTCTTATCAAAGAATCAGTGGAAGAGATGCAAAGACTCTCTGTCAGGGCAAGATTTGCATTGGTCAATGTTGGACAAGAAAAAACAGGTCAGAATGTGAAAAACTTGTCTATATTGAAAACTGTAAGATTTGGCCCCCAGCAACATTTCAATTTAAATGCAATTGCAGATTTATTGATAACAGTACTACATATAAAAAATATACATGACTTTCAATAATATTAAGACAGTTTATCATCAATTACTGGCACAACCCTATGCAGCATTGAATGAAAATGATTATCGCAGCAAGTTGTTAAACTATATTATTTGCATATTGTTCCCTTTTATATATTATTTTCTAAATACTAAAACAATTAATTACAATTCAACGTTTTTACCAACTTTTATCATTTTATTCAAGCTAACTTCAAAATTTGTTCTGTTAATGGTGTAATTACTATCTTTTTTTTAGTCATATCTCGATATGTGGATGTCAAGTACTTCAAGAAAATACCATTTATTGCTGTGTTTCAAAGAGGTTTGTTTCTAATTTACCTGTGCAATGTGTCTTAATGATGAAAAAAAAACAAATTAAATTTTGCTTTGTTTTTTTTTCTCTCCTGCTTGTTTGTAAATCACTTGATTATTGTATTTAAAAAAGCACATTTTTCTGAGAGATACATTTTCCTCCTCGTGAAATGTCCACAGAAACTAGGTCTCACAGCAAGACAAATTAAAGGAGCATTCCAATTTTCACTCAATCTTTTTTTATGGAATTTTTAACAGAGTAATAATTGATAGATGTCATGTTGTTTTGAGTTGGTCAGAAAGACAAATTTTTAACTGTTGTTATATACTCACTTGAATGATTTATTTCTTTAAACTTAATGGCTAAAACACTACGGTATTTAAATGTTTCCACTTATTTTAATTCTTTCCATGTAACTATTATAGTATCCCTATTGTTCTTGTGCCTAAAAAGAAAAAAAAACTTCTTTTTTGTAAGTGCTGTTTCCTTTTTTCAATTTGTATTTCCAGAGAAAGGCAAAGACACAGTGAACCAGACTCTGGTTCATTTGAGTCATCCAAGTCTTTTCTACCTGTCCAAGGCTTTGAGAGAACATGGAGTCTGGCTTTATGACGCATGGGACAAGCTGTGGGACTGTAATCCCTATCTTTTTCTAGATTACACTCATGTGAGAATTAGTTTACTTGAACTTGATCCAATTATGTGATATGGTGAAGAAAAATGTTTTTGCACTAGAACATGTGATTTTTTATGCAGCATAAATGTTTATGCTTCTGAATAGGTTCAGTTACATTTGGGTAATATTTCTTGTCAGTTAATCTATGTTTTAGAGTTCACTTTTTTTTCTTTTTAACTAATTATCATTCATTAAAGACTTTACATGAATAAGATAATCATACTGTTTTTTGTACAGTATTCTGATATAAGAGAAGGTCCAAGGGGATATCTCTGTATGGCTTGGACTAGCAACTTGACAGATGATGCAGTAACAGAAGTCAGGACTCAACCAAAGACAAAATCCACACTCAAGCCAATGGTAGGAGACCTTTCTCATTACATACTGTATTATGTTACTTTGTAAAATTCATTGTTTTGTACAGTTTTCAAGAATGCTTTTTTTTTCTTTTTTTTTATCTCTCGTCTTACAGTTATTTTACCTCTTAAAACAGATTTAAAAAAATGAATTAAGTATGGTTCGTAGGCAAAGGCTATCATTGTCTAGTAAGTGTTACTGAGTGTAGCAGATATCCACCTTGGAGGAGTGATGGGATTATTGCAGACCCTAAAGGCATAAAGTCATCTTGGCATTAGAGAGTCGTTTGGCAAAATAGTTTAATTGGTATTGCATGGATTCAGGGATTTGTGATTTTTTTTATGTGTTGTTTGTTTGCTGCTTTCATTTTTGTTAATATAAAACAATTCAAAAATCATTAATTTGTACTTTTTATTTCAAATATCTATTATTTTGAATAATCAAAGAACTCCATAATTGGAAAAAAGGTGTTTTCTTTTTAAACTAAAAAAAAACCTAAGGTTTTTAAATGCCAGTGTTGTAAAAATTGATTTAGGAAAGAGAGACATAGGTTTATGCATATACAGAACATTTTTCAATCATAATTCTAAACATTTTATTGTGTTTAATAATTTCTTTTATTTTTTTCAGTCATCTGTAGAAAAGCAAATGGCAAGAGTGAATGGCATACCTATTTTGACGGATGCATTATGGGATGCAGTTATGGAAAAGTCACAAGTGAACATAGGGACTCTTGAATGGGAACCAGATGTTCAAATTACTGTGGTAAAAATTTTGAAATAAATAGAGAATCAGTTCTCAAGATAAATATGTTGGATATTTTGTATGTCCTTTTAGACGGTATAGCGGATTCTTGAAGCCTGCCTCTAGGGTGTTAAGTTGGAATAGGCTATTAGGAGTTTCACCCAATGATTGCCAAAGATACAGAAAAATGATGTTAACACTTTTGATATGTGATTCTCTGATAAAAAGGAGAAAAGGTATATGTATATGAAGTGCATAAAATTAGATTAGAAGTACAATGTGAGAAAAGCATAATTTTAAACTATTTTGAGGTGTTTTAATCAAACTTGCTTTTTTAACCCCATTTCATGTGGGGGGAGGGGGGGGTTCTTTTGCCTTAAACCCTCAGGGTTGCAGATGCTTAGAAAATCAAAATGGCAAACTTCTTTAAAACACTAATATCTTATTAACACTTATTATTCTAGAGCTTGGTTATAAACGTAAACCAAGCACTTTATCCCTTTTTGATCTAGTGATTGATGTGAACAAAGAAAAGCTACAGTTAGTTATCTCTTCTGAAACATTCATCGATGAGAAAACATTCTCTGCAGGAATTACTTTTTTGTTTGGCTTTCATTACCATTTTTTTAAATCACAGGAACAGGTAATATAACTTGATTAAGATATCCCACCTGCTCCACCTGCTTGAAAGGGAGCTTACTGGCGCTGGAATTAGAGAGTCTGCCTCTAAAACAAAAGGTCTGGGTTTTATCCCCACTCTGGTGGCCACATTTTTCCCTCATGTTAGGGTTGGTGTCAGTACAATGTGACTGGCCAAATCCCAGTTGTCCAACTCTCTCTTAAGACTATTTAACAAGGAGAGAGCTTTGCTTTAACCAACCAAAGACTCCTCTTCTAAAAATTATTTTCTTCCAAACCTATCGCTCATAAAAAGTATTGTTCTCCAAACCTATCTCTCATAAAATCTATAGTAGATAGTTTGACAAAATCACAATGTTACTCAATTTCATGTATCAAATTTCAAGGTCGAACAGCGAATGTAATTAATAACTTGTTTTGATGATAATAGCATAAGTAGAGCCAATTAGTACTCTCATGTGCTCCTCTAAGAAGCCAACTGGCTGTGACAGCAGGCTAAAGTTTTTCCATACTTTTTGGTTGCATTGCAAAATCTAAGAGTTATGGTCCTGATGTTAGTACACTGTGCCACTCTTGAAAAGGTGCTGAGTTTAATTACTGGCTTGGAAAACATTTTTCTGGGCTCCCTTTATCAACCCAACAATGCTATTTGCCAAGAAAAATTAGGACCTGCAGGATTTGATCAGTTTAAGCAGAATCACGAAAATATTAAACTGGTGATATAAATAAGTTTTGCTGATTTCCTAAGTTTTTTAAAGATTTTTCTTGTTTTGAAACAAAAATTGTATCATGTATATGTATTTAATTTTATTTCCTTTGAAGCTTGCTTTTATTCGAAGTGGCTGTGGTTCATGCAACAAGAAAATGCACACATTTCAGGAAATACACAAGGAGCTAAAGAAAAAAGGTTATGGAAATAAATAGATATCTCTTCACTTATTAATTAATCAGAATTTTCCTTTTTAAATGGATCAGGTTTAACTATTTGAATTGGAATGGAAGAATCCAAATTGGGAGTGGGTATGGGGTATATTGATACTGGTTATGTTAATTCTTTGAAAATTAATACATTTTTTTAAATTTTTTTTTTATTATGTATTGTTAGTTACCTGATTGGCTTAAATATCTGATTTAGAGTTTTCTGTACATCTGTACAGATATCATTTTTTTCACTGTCCTTCTTACAGTAAAATATTAGTGAAATAGAAGCAATTGAAACAATTTTCTAAGGGTTTTTTTTTATTTGGGTAGTACTAAAATGTCATAGTAGTAATGTTTGAAACCGTTTATTTATCTTACAGAAAACGCACGACTGTACCTGGTTAACTGTTCCAGTGAGGCCTCTCTTTGTGAGGGCCTAGGTGTCCAGGGTTTCCCCACTGTGTCTGCATTCAGGAGTTTTGCTGCCCTTGCATCAACTAGATGCTCAATCCACCCACCAGAAAAGCCATATGTTCGACGAGACTACCATGGGCCTTTATCAGTAAAGCAGTTGATAATAATTATGCTTTCATGAATAGTTCTTTGTAACATTTTCCTCAGTTAAGGCATCACAAAGTGTTAATAAATTAGTCATTTTGTTTTATTTTTCTCATTGAGTAATTTTGCAAACATTTTCATAAGGAACTTTGCGTTTAAATTAAATTAGTGCAATGAATATGTTGTTTTTGTGGTTCTTCTTAATTAAAAACATACCTTGTATTTATGGTAATATTGTAATTGCCCACAATTATTCCACTAACTTGAATTTTCTTTTTCTTCAGATTTCTTCATTATAATTTTCACCACTCAAATTATACTAAGGCAAAATTTCATTTTAAAATTCAATCATGCATAATATAATATTGCTTTTTTTGTGTTTGTGCTCTTTTCCATTTAGACTGGTGATTTGATGCCATGGATAGAATCTATGAGTACCAATGGTCTCTCTTTTGTTGGTTTTAAAAATATTGGAAATCCATTAGACATGGTTTGTATATACCTCTGTGTTTCAAAAATCTCATTTCTCCCCTGTGTGACACAATGTATCTAGCTAGTTATTAATCATGTAGAAAAGTACTTAAATTGTCTTTTCTCTTCTAAATAGGATAAACCATTTACATAAAATATAATCACACAATGGTGTTTGTTTAAAAAAGAAAGATTGCCTTATTTTGGTCTTATATTTTTAAATTTATTGCAGTGTGCTTTAAAGTTTACTCATCTTGTTTTGTTTTTGTTTTTTGCTTAAACTAATCCAGTAATGGCTGAAATAATTGATTTTTTCCTTCAAAAAAAAAAACTTGAATGATATTGGAGGAAATAAAACTTACTGAAGCTTGACCCTCTCCCTTTTGTCCATTTGTATTCTTGTAAGCTTTTTTATGTGTTAATTTTATGGTCTGCTGCTAAAAACTTTATTGTATTATTCCTTTTCATTATTGATAAACTGCTATATTAGATGGTCAATCAGCCTTAATTTTTTTTTTTTTAATGTATTTTAATCTTTTCAGATAGAGGATGTTAGACTTGTAGCCACAGTGATTCCCAGGTTTTCCAACTACTTGCCCTTAGCACCAGGAGGTCAACGGAGTTACTTTTTCACACCTGGCTGTCTTAGATTGGCTTGTGAGCGCCTGTTTGGGCTGGCTACGTGCTATGTTGCTAACAGCAAGGAGATCCCACATGGAGAGTTCACTAAGACACATGCAGTATCAGGGATGGTTGTATCAGAGGTTAACTTCATATTCAATTATTCATTATTCATTATTGATTCAGTATGAATTTGTTGTGCTATCCAGGGAATTCCAAAATAGGCTGATTTGATTCAACTTAAATCAAATTTTCATTCAATCATGTATTGCAATTATGATAAGAAGAGAATCTCTGCACAGAAATGTATTTAATACAATTCAATCCAGGCTGTTCTAAAAACTTGATTTCAGACACATGCAATGATTTTACTCTAAATGTATCCCCGGTAACTTCTATGAAAAGAACTATATTATAAATAGCCAGCACATGTATTTTTTTTTAAGAACTATGCTATTTTATGATAAACTTCAGGTCAGGTTTGAGAGGAAAGATGGTGTGTCCTTAACCTTGATGAGGCTAGGGAAGTCAATGCTGAGGCTTATTGAAAAAGAAACATTGTCGGATCTTCATTTGTTTCACAGTGCTCATCAGTAAGTACTACTTTAAGGTAAATTGATTTCGTAAATATGTAATTTATCTCCAGTTTCAGACATCTAAGATAAATTTTATTGCTGTGTATCTAATTCTCTCTATATTTTGTTTTCAATTTATTCATTAAGAATTATTATCTTTTACAGATATTCCCTTCATCCTAAACAGACATGTGAACAGAACCATGACTTGTGCGCACAAATAATTGCATCGTTTGTGCGAGATCATATCAGGCTGCCTGTCACTCATCTCACCTCGGAAACATTCCACACCAAGAACAAGTAATTAATAGAAATGTTTATATGCAAATTGAAAGAGTTCATGTATGTTTACAAAGCAATGTAGTAACTTTCAAGCAATGCTTTGCAAGATATGACTAGATTTATAGTGGATTTTTTTTTTTTGTTAAATGAAGAAAATCTCTTTTTCTTTTTTATCATTCTATTACATTATATCCTAAATAGGATTTTTTTTGTTCACATATTTTTGGAAAGATATTGTTTGTTTGGTTTTGAAATCTTAGGAAAATTTTGTTGAAACCATTGCAATTGTTTTATTTTTTTACATCGTAGCCCAATATTTGAAGTGAACAAGCCTGTTTTGATTGCCTTGAGTCATGCCCAAAATCTCACACAGGACAGTGGCTTTATGCAGGCAAGTGGTATTCTCTTTATTATTCTTTTTATGAAAGTTTAAGCAGTTAAGAACTAAATAAATCATCACTGTTTTTCAGATATTTGAAATTCTTTTGTTATCAAACTCAAGATACTATATGTATAAACTTATGCATTTTAATAAAATGTGATACATTCATTTCTTTGTATCGAGAATGTGTTGCAATTACAGAGAAAGTTTCTATTTTAACATTTTTTCTTTGTTATAACATGATTTTCAGTTTACCAGATTTATGGCAACACACTTGATGTTTTTTCTGAAAAGAAAGAAAGCTATTTAAAATAATAAATAATAATGGTAAAATTGCTAGGTTTGCTTTTGGTGAATGGAGAGTGTAAAAGTGGGTACACCTTGTACAACACAATATATTTTCAAAGTTGCAGTAAACTAAAGTTAATTTTGTTGTTAAAAGATAATTAACCAGACTGAAGAGGAAAAAATATTTTGTTTTACATGTTATAGACCTGAATTAATTGTGCCAATTAACAGGTAAGATAAACGAATGGACTTCAAAAATGCTAATTTTGACTCACAATCATTTTGCCACATCTCCCACAGCTACTCATACAGGTCGCCAGAAGGCTGTACCACAATGTCACGGTGACTGTCCTGGATACAGACCAGTTCCCAGCCTGGGCTGGTAGCTTTGTTCCGCATCATTACCCTAGACTTTTTATGGGTGAATAGCCATTTCTTTTCCTTAAATGTATCCCTTTTTGCTTTATTTTTTAGTTAATTCATCACTTTGAAAATAAGAGACTTTTTTATTCTGCATTTCTTCCCCTGAGTGACTTAGTTTCATGACTTTGAAGACCTAACTGAATGTTTAAAAGAATAAAGGTTATAGCTAAAATATAGAACAAAGTGAGATATTCTTTAGTTCATTATTATTGCAACATCCAAAACTAAATAGTCCATATGTTATGGAATTTTCATAAAGTTATTAAAAGTTTGTATCATGCTCTCATTTTTAATTGATTCAAGCTATAAAAACTAAGTCATATTTTTTTGTTCCTGGGAAAATATTTTAGAACTTTTTAACCTTTGTGCACTAAAATCATCAGTGCATAATCATGTTAACATATTTTGAGAAACCACTAAAACAGTGCTACAGCTTTTTTATCTTTTTTTTTATTTGCAAAGAGTTAATTTGCCTCCTGTATAATTTTGCCAGATTCCCCAGACAGTGGCCCGCTCCACATCTACCCTCGTGTCTGCTTAGTCAATTGGACGGACCATGAACATGCTGCGTTCTATCCTCCCCTGCACACAATATTCAGCAAATCCATCTTAAGGCAACTCAAGATTACAGAGACAAATGCATCGCTGACTCAACCGACTGAAAGTTTTGACATAGATGAACAGACAGAGGCTGTCGACTACAAAATGCCTCAGGCCATGGATGTAAATTCCATGCTTTTCTGGGATGAAGATAATATTGTTTCTTTTGTCAAAACTTATCTTGAACATCCTGATGAACATTTAGTGCAAACACAGCATTTCTGAAGAATCAATTTTTATGTCATTTTCATTTACTTTTTCCTTTAGAAAGAACATAAAGTTTGATGCAATATGCTCTTCTGTTAATAATATTCTCAATTAGTACAGTTGCAGAATTCAACTTTACTCAGTTGATATGTTTTACTTTTTATCATTTTTTTATTGATTGATATGTTTTGAATTTCTAATTAATATACTAACAATTTGAAACGCAAAAGTTTCAATAGCTGATTCATTTGAAACTGCTGCATTACCATTAATAATAATAACAACAATATTCTTTTTTCATTATGGTTGGGTTTAAGTATGAATTAGGAATGCAAAATTGGTTTTACTAATGTTTAACATATAACAAAATTCATTTAAAGATTATTTAGAATTTTCATTGGAGCTTTTTACACTCTATTTTTTACTATATTTTTACACTTTATTTTTTACAATAAGCTATAAATTATAATGGCCGTCCAACATTTATTAAGAATAATAAAAAGACACAGAAACAAAACAATTTTGACTTTTTTTGATTCTCCTTTTGAATATAACCGTCTTATGTGTGTAATTCTGTTGGTTTTTTTTCTGTGGATATCATTTGATTTCGGTATAACCAGCCATACACATCAAAGTTGAAATTTATTTCGAGAAGAGGGACTAATTTTGTTTTGTTTTTTCCTTCCTAATATATTATTTCTGTGTGCAAAATCAGCAGTTGTACCAAGTCATTTAAAACCAATAATTTTTTTAAGTTCCTTCTTTATTTGGGAAGAAAGCTTATTTTATTTTTAGCACCTTTTTCCCTATAATTTAAAAAACAGTATTTGATATAAACTGATCAAGGCCTGTATATTTGCACAATTACGCACATCACTTGCAGATTGTCAATAGTGATTTCAAAAGTGTCGCTTATTTCAAAAGGCCAGGAGGCCCTGACCCTGCAATTTCTTTTATAAATTGATTTCTCTATATTTGGGCTGGAGTACTTTGGGCTATGTACTTGAATACCAAGAAGTTTATATCAGTTATTATATTAATAATAATAATAATAATAATAATAATAATAATAATAATAATAATAATAATAATAATAATA
>RQTK01000717.1:130764-140764 GCA_003991915.1 Elysia chlorotica
TTCCCCGTTTACAGGAAATGACTGGATTTCTAGTTAGCTATTTATTATTTTTGTCTTTGAATAAACTGAATATGATTTTAGTAATTAAAAATTATATATTCATAGTCTCTTGTTCTCTAAAACTTAAATTTTCTTAGTGTATATTTTTTTACCCTTTGATACCCCTTTCTTTTCTAGGAGCGAATTGCCGAACTACATGTATACCGTGGCAGATAGGGGTCGAGCAATTATTAATCCACTGGTTCCAGTCCTCAGTCACGTCTAAACATCATTCTACTATTAAACAGATGTTCCATATGAAAATGAGGCCATTAGCGAGGGATCATGGGCGTCACATCTTTACACCTCTTCAAACACTAATGCCAAAAAAATATAATCCGCATTTAAAATGCTCGTTAGTTTTCGATAAAACATCGCCGTCCTGTCCATTTTTAGCATACTTTTTGTTAATCTTTTCTTTTCTCGACAATTGTTTCCTCCCAAAGTTTGTTCGCGTTTATTTTCTATTCATCAAGTCTCCCATCTCACGCATCTTGTTTTCCATTTTACCCCCTCTCTCCCGCCTTTGTTTGCAATCTCTTCTCTTTCTATTTAACTATGCACGCTTTCTCTCCCTCCCTCCCTCCCTCTCTCTCTCTCTCTCTCTCTCTCTCTCTCTCTCTCTCTCTCTCTCTCTTCCTCACTCTCTTTCTCCCCCTCTTTTGTCTTGGACCAGTCCATCTTTCAGTCTATTCGTCATCTCTCAACCTTAATCTTTATCTCATAGTATTTTTGACACATAAATAAATATCTGTCTGCTCATCTTTCAAATTTTTATCGATCTATAGATGTATCTAAATGCCTACCTACCTACTTATGTTTCTACTCATTATTTCTCCTTACCTAACTACCTATCTAGTTATGCCATGAGTGTTTCTCGTGAACAAACACATTCAACTCAGTAAGCACACACTTTTTTCTTTAAAAAGATGTATGTATAATGCGTTTGTGCTTTATAATCTGTGTCGATAAATCATCTATGGTGTAATTTTGAAATGATCTACCAGCGGTGTTGAGTGATTTATATATTGGATAACGCTGTGCGACCATTTTGTTTCAGGACGTTTTACCGGCGAATAACATAAAATGTTTCTGTACAACGTATATTTTATGAGTCCTTTTTATCTTGCTCTTTTTATATTTCAACTATGAAAAAAAAAGAACAGCGACTGCGTGTCTGTGCGGGCCGTATACATGACAAGTTGACAAGTTCTTCTCTTTGTGCCTGTCTGTCGGTGGCCGCCAAAGAAATGGTGACAAACAAGATAACAATAACAAATGGCGCTCTCCTCTGCGCAGCAGACGTGATCAGAAGCACCGACCGAGACCCAGGCCCGACAAAACGCTGCCGGTATTCATTTTGTGCACGACCGAAGATAATTTGCTCGGAACTCACATAAAGAGCTCGATAGAAGTTCAACCAGGGTCTTACTGGTAGCTTAATCGGTAACGTTCCTGTCTTAACATCGGCGGTAACGCTCTATCTTCCAATCGGCGGTAGCATTCCTGTCTTAACATCGGCAATAACATTCCTGTCCTAATCCTGTGCATGAAATGTAGGAAGTTAGTTTTATCTTCAGAATTTTAAAAGAAAAGGCAGAACGCAAAAAATAACAATTATGCCTAGATCTATATATGAATTGAACGGCTCAGAATAAAAATCTATGATTTAATTCTTCTTGACCTCTGTGTATTTTGTAATCTTGTAATCAAAAAAGAGCTCTGAATTATCCTTTGCAAGTTTTTTTTCCCGAATTATTCAATCAATTTACCCACTAAACATCGAATAAATATAATCTACGTTTTGATTTAAAAATTTTTCTGCTTTATTTACCCTTATGCACTCTATTGTTTCTTTCAATGTTTAATATTATGGTTTTGTTTTGTATTGTTATCGCTGTTGTTTGTTTGTTTCTTGTTTGTTTATTGTTGGTTTTTGTTTTTGTTTTTGTTTTGTTTTTTGTTTGTTGTTGTTGTTTGTTTGTTTTTTTTTTTGGGGGGGGGGTTGTTTGTCAGTTTTTATGTTGTTGTTGTTTTTGTTTTGTTTTTTGCCAAGGTGTCAATTCCATTGAATTGCTCGACGATGTCTCTCTATCGTTCCTCTAGCGATATTTGTTATCTGCTATCTTCAATTTCGCCATATCCGAGCTCTTCCCTTTTTCCCCACCTCCAACGATCCCCTCTCTTCTTTCCCCACTCTGTTTCCATGGGTGAATTAATTTTATCATGGTAATTCTCCAAGGGCCCGCCAAGTCTCCGCTTGGTTTTGCAGCTGGCGTCTGGGCTCCCCCAATGTTTGTATTCTGGACAAGGGCGGAGAAAGTGTTAAACACCCGAGAGTTATTGATTTCTTAGTGCTTGGAGACTCGCCAGATAAATTGCGAAGAATGAAGAAGAGTTGTAGACAATCAGATTTCCAGGGCTGGTATAAATAGACCACATCAAGTATAGTGAATACCAAGATGAATTATTTACTTTACCTACAAATAATGATATTATCAATAAAGAAACAGAGAAAGAAAAAAAAAAGATTTTTAGAGTAAAGGGAATTTAGTCAATTCGAGAAGATTACTCTACGGTTGCAGGGGAGAGATGAATGGGACAGAGCAACTGACAGTCGAGAAAAAAACCTCAACAAAGAACAGAAAATAAGGAAACAAACTGATGGAATAGAAGGCGCCAGTGCCGGTGCCTATTTACTCCTCTGGCGTGTCTGAGTCAAACGGAGCCAAACACTGATGGAACGGGCTCATCCCCTTTACAAATTGGCCCGGGTGTAAAGCCCCACGATCCCCAGTCGGCCAGATCAATACAATAATAACCTCCCTTGATGGGGGCGTGCTGGTCAGAGGAGGAGGGATGGAGAGGCATAGTGGTGGTTATAATACACAATCATACATGTCCTGGGGGTGAGGGGAGGTGGAGATGGATGGTCTATGGATTTACGAAGCAATCGCCTACACGTAGAAGTGTTTGTAGAAATAAAATTGACAATTAAAATTAAACAATTTTAGATTATTTGTAAAAGAAAGACAAGATCACAACATGAATCGCGAAGATGCTTTACAACCCATGCTGTTAAAATAATATATATATATATGTGTGTGTATATATATATATATATAGTAGTATCTATGTTTATATTTACTCATTCATTTTTGTACGTGTATTAATTTTTATGTATAATTTATAACGTTTACACAAGATACGATTTTTCTTATATACACACGTTCAGTATTTGATATTGTGATATTATGGTTTATATAGTATGTAGTTAATATTGATCTTTATGTCGAAATTCTACCTTTCTATTTTCATATCGTTGTAAACTTAATAATTTCGTTTGTTGTGTGAAGAGAGTGTACTTTAATTTCCCCTTGAAGGATGAATAAAGATTTCTGTATTCTGTATTCTATGTTCTGTGAACTCACGAAATTCGTGGGGATTGTGGGGAGGCCAAACAAAAGGATTTCAGATATATTTAAACTGTGCTAGGCCTATATATAATGTCTCTTCGGTATCAGACACACATTTAAAACTTAAAGTGCTTTTACTGAGAGATATACCAATTTATTCTTCCATGAGGTGGTAAACGCTAGAAGGACATCTTTGAAACTGTTTGCTGTTGTTTCTTCTTTCTTGTTTTTGCGTTTTATTCATAGATCCTTGTTTGGATATTTTAAAAGTCGTAAGAAGTGGTCCACAATCTGTTAGTCGTTCCTTAAAGTAGGCTTAACCCAAAAGAGATTCCCCTACTTGTAACCGGTTTAACCTTATCCGCTGATTTTACAATTAACCAAAAATTCTAATGATTCGATGCAGAGTGCGCTTTAAAAATGAAATTAAATTAAAATTCAAAATTAATTTAGGCCAGATTCGTTTCTGTCCGAATTATCCGAATTTCTAGACTTTCGTCTCATCGGTGCATTTAAATGTCGGATGGTTAAGAATTGTATTCTTAATTTTCGACTCAATATGTTCAACTGAGAAAACTGGAGAGTATTTGCAAAAATCAAAGATAATTGATCCAGCGTTAATATAGATCCATGACACTTTACCAATGCATCGCATATTTTTTTTTAAGAATGTTCTGTGCTCCTGCTAAAAAACTAACAATTTTTGGATTAGCTCCATTATAATAAGATTAATTAATTCCCATAAAACCAAACACAACTAACAGTAAGGTCTACTTCATAGCGGCCACCCATATTTCTAAAGTCCTTTATTTTTTAAAGATTATTTTTAGCCCTCCCTCTTTCTCTCTCTCTCTCTCTCTCTCTCTCTCTCTCTCTCTCTCTCTCTCTCTCTCTCTCTCTCTCTCTCTCTCTCTTTTTCCCTTTTTTTCTGGATATCATTTGTTTTCTTTTAAAAAGCAAAAATTGCTCTTGCCGTCCTTACATTATATTTTTAAAGGACCATAATTATTATTTCATTAAATAATGTTGTCTTGCGTTTCACTGACGATATTTATTGGTTGTTGCTTGTTTGTTTTTTTCGACACTCTCCGTTCCAAAAAAAAAAATCGCAAGACAAATCGAAGTCTCTCTTACTTAAAATTATTGTAATACGTATAATAGATCTTTTTTGGGGGGGATATATGGCACGCATCCTATACGCTCAATTTTCAATCTCTTTAAATGTCCATGTTAATAATATTGTGTTATCTTTTTAGCCTCACATCAAATACTTTCAGTCAAAATGTGTGCTAAATCAATGAAAATTGAGATAGTTGTTATGAGATATTGCCATTATATTGAACTTGGGTTTTTTTGTTTAAAAAAGACAACCGACTATTGAATATTCTTTTTGTTATAAACGAGTCAGGTTTCACTAAAAAATACTAATAGAACTAAACTAATCGACAAACCCTTCCCATCCATTTAATTGTAATTTGTATCTTCATCTTACATGCAAGACATGAAAACTTTAAATTCTTTTTCCAAATTCCATTAGAAGAGATAAAAGTCTAGTAAATGGTGAGAAGGTCAGCGAAATGATGGACTTCTTTTACTTTGAACTACATGGGAAATAATTGGGAGTTAAGAATTTTGTATGCATTGATTTAAGTGTTAAAATTAATACAAATACAAATAATGTCTATAAAGAAGCATGTTATGCAGTGGGCCCAAATTAATAGTGTCCAACGTATATAAACCTCAGTTAAAAATACAATCCGTCACTCTTCATAGACACATTTTTAAATTGGCAGGTTGAAATCTGCTAAATTTATTGCATCAAAAATAAAAGTTGATAATACAGATTCATAGATATCTAAAATCTTGTACAAAAGTTAAATGAAAAAATTGCAAAATTATAAATTCTATAAAATTTAACTAGGGAGATTTCGATCATAACATATTGCATTGGAAGACCAGAAGTGTGGGATATAGAAGTGGTAGCAGCGACTTCCGAAGGATTTTAGTGGGCTACAGGCTGAAATAGTCAAATTGTTGGTCTGTCTGTCTGTTGCTCTCTCTCTCTCTCTCTCTCTCTCTCTCTCTCTCTCTCTCTCTCTCTCTCTCTCTCTCTCTCTCTCTCTCTCTCTCTCTCTCTCTCTCTCTCTCTCTCTCTCTCTCTCTCTCTCTCTCTCTCTCTCTCTCTCTCTCTATCTCTCTATCTATCTATCTATCTATCTATCTATCTATTTCTATCTCTCCCGCTTTCTTTCTTTCTTTCTCTGTCTTTCTCATTTTGTATGGTGAAGTTTTTGTTTCTTATTTCGTTATTACCTTGTTATTTTGGCTATTCCCACCCGTGTATGCTTATTTTTATAGTATTTAGACCAATTTACCCAGTTTGCTTCGGTTTAAAACTACTAGTACTAATGATTAAATTGAAACATTGTTTATCACTGAAACCTTCTAAGCATGAAAAGCGTCAGAAATGGGATGAAAGGACTAAGAGAGCTAATCGAAAGTGAAGTAACCGTTCTGTTACTTTGTCTTTTCACATTGCAAAATCTTGATTCGTGTCATATTTGTATAGGGTGAGAAGCCCCACGAACCAATAAACATCTGTTTGAAATCAACCAATCAATCAATCAATCAACCAATCAATCAGTCGATCAATCAATCAAATTTTCTATTTCTCTCCCCTCCGCCTCTCTCTGTCTATGTGTGTCTCTCTCTATTATTTCTATCTCTCCCTCTCCCCCCCCCTCTCTCTCTCTATCTCTCAGTCTCTGTCTCCGTCTGTCTGTCTGTCTGTCTGTCTCTCTGTCCCTCATTATCTAGGTTTATTCTTTGGTTCCTATTTTGTCTCTCCTTTCTCTTTGTTAAGTCTACTGACTATAACAAATCTATGCATTTCAGCTTTCATTATAGTCCAATACGGTATTGCACGTTGTAGATATTAATTATTTACAGTAATATAGGGATAGGAACCATTTGCATCGTTATTATTGTGTTTGCATTACGATATCAATGAATTTTTTGTTTTCTGTTTTCATCATAGTGGTCTTCTTACACTAGCCACGCTGGAACACATCTATTGCTTCAAGATTCATCCCTTAGTCTTGTATTTGTACAAGTCATAACATCATTAGATAAAGGCCCTTCCCTTTATAGGTAATTCAGTAAAGTGGGTCAGATTTGGTAGTTTTGAAGTTTGGGCCCGTTTTAACGAATTTCAAGCAGGTTTTTTTTCTCATTATCAAACCTCACCCATTAAAAACACCTACACGTAATTATTATTTTAATGTATAATTATGCCGCCATGAAATAACATTCTGAACAAGATGCCCATGGCTAAATGAAATGAATGACTTTATCATAATTTACACATTCATATAATTCATATCAAAATAGGGTTTAGATAAAAGATTTCGTTCAAAAGGGTAAATAATAAATAATACACTACCGCTGAATTTTCCACCTATGTTTAAAGGTGGAAAGTCGTTCAGTTTCGTCATAACAATATCGTAATAAACCATAAACACATTTCTAAAAAGATATTCATGCAGATGCAAAAGAAGGAATGTGTGGTGGAGTTATGATCTAGGGTAAATTTGAATGGAAAAAAAAATAAAAAGATAAACCACTAATTGACTAAACGATATAATGGTACGAACAATGGATTCTTATAAAAATGGACATCTTAAGTAATTGCACGTTTCCAGTATTATCTAAACTGATATCCTCCCCAAGATATTATCTTGTGAAGCTGTTTGATATATATCTCGTAAGATCCTTCTGGCTGGCTGCCAAAGGTATAACGCAAGCATTGAAGAAATCATTATGATTAAATGGTTATAAGTATAGACCATTATTTAAGTACTCCAGACAACCTTTCAAAATCCATTTAGTTAAAAAAATTCAATGTTACAAGATTGTTTGGCACACATTAAAACTGTCGTTAAACACGAACGGTTTTGGTGAGACTTAGAACGGCAACGTCATTATTATAACTAGTACATAATTATTTTTATTATTTTAGTCACCATGAGTAGGGTGCTGGGGGTTGTTTTTTTCCTGTTTCATGAATAAGTAGGCAAAAAATCCATATTAGCGGTATACAATAGTTTTGTCTGAAACGAAATCATCATGCTAAAGTATTTACAATTTTCTATCTTAAAAAGTTCACAGATGACTAAAAACTAGAGGGAGGACAATTTCATTGAATGCAGCTATTGTGAAAATGTTGATTATCAAATCTCAAGCTCTAAGTATAATCTTTACTAACATAGCGTTCATAACTGTTTTCTTTTTACTTCCATCCGATCATCAGTGAGTCAGTTATCTGCTCGGTCAACGCTCCTCCGCAGGTGGTGCTGTGGATGCGGTGAGGACGACGGGCTTCTGGGCATTTGTTGGCGCTGCCCAGGTAACTGTGGAGGAGGAGTGGGCGCTGGTGGGAGGTGGGGGTGATGGTGGGAAGCTGGATATGGCATGGATGCGTCTATGGCACTGATTGCCCCTAGAGGAGACGCGTGCTGGTTGAGGTAGGCGATGATTCTCCGCATCTCCTCCAGGGCATGGGCCTGCATCAGGATGTAGTTTTTAGCCAACAACAGAGTGGCGATCTTGCTCAGCTTGCGAACTGACGGGCTGTGGGCGTAGGGGATCACAGAGCGGAGCTCGTCCAAAGCGTCGTTCAAATCGTGCATCCTTCTTCTCTCCCTTGAGTTAATGTTGAGACGGACAAACTTTTGACCGTTGCTTCCTTGAGTAGGTGTTGGTGATGTTGAAGTGAGCGCTATTTCGTTTGAAGGGTTATTTTGGCTATTGTTGCTGCTGTCTACACTATCATCATTGGGATTTCCGTCTTTTTCGTCCAGTCCAGGGGAACTTCTATTCTGGTGAATGTGAGCGTCAAGGAGCGAGGAATCACTGTCGCTGCTGCAGCTGTACAAAAGCCTTCTGTCCACCTCCCGGTCCGGGTAAAGGTGTGGGGGATAGCGATGCTGTAAATGTTCGTGACTCATGGCACGATATGTTTGGTAAACAATAGAATCCGTCTATAAAATTCTCAAAGTTATCTTTCTTTGTGTCTTTGCTGCTTCTTCTGGCGAGAGAATGAAATTCACAGCAATACCAGTAAGAGTGCACTGACAATGATCATATTAAAAATTACGTTATGTTTCAGCAAAATGTCTATTATTGCACCAACGCCACCCCCCCCCCCCCCCCCCCCCCCCACACACACACACACACACACAAAAATCACTCTAATCGTACTTTTAGTAGTTTTGAAATAACTAGTTTTGTTTTCCAAAAATTGGAAAGGTCCAAAATGTTCTCATAATTATTTTCTTATATATTCTTTTTTTTGTGAGTGCATTTGTAGCTTTATACTAATTTATAAAAAGAAAGAATATTGAAATACAAATTGGAAATGAAACAAATGAGTTAAATTTGCGTGAATGAAATAGAAAGGAGGAGAGAAGAGGAAGACAGAGACAGAGAGAGAGACAGAGAGAGAGAGAGAGAGAGAGAGAGAGAGAGAGAGAGAGAGAGAGAGGGAGAGAGGGAGAGAGACAGACAGACAGAGGGAGAGAGAGATATATTTTTAATACCCCTAGACAGATAGACAGATAGACAGACAGACAGACAGACAGACAGACAGACAGACAGACAGAGACAGGTACATACATACATACATACATACATACATACATACATACATACATACATACATACATACATACATACATACATACATACATACAGACAGACAGACAGACAGACAGACAGACAGACAGACAGACAGACAGACAGACAGACAGACAGTGATAATGGGTGTTCATTTTGTACACTGTACGCTAATTTAATGTTTCAAGGTCGTAGAACTCGTAGAAGAGAAATAAATAGAAATTGAACTGATAGCCTACTCATAATTTTGTTTACTTGGATAAATGCACATACAAAATAATAATAAAGCAAATACTACAGATATTTATGCTATTATTGACATTTTAAAATCTATAAACCATATCATTAATCTAAGTAATCATCATAGTCATTGTAATAATTACCTGTAATAAAAGTAATTTGCACTATCGATAGCGGCTCTTGCCTGTTTGATTTATTGTATTTCCTCCTCCTCCTGAAACTACAATCCAATGGGACGCACAAGTTTGTTTATTTCAAACACTTGCACGATAAACTGCTACATACGTAGAAAAGTTTTCCGAAACAGCATGGAAGATGGTGATCGATTGTGGTTATCCTGCAATCGGGTGAATGTTAGATCTGATACATTCCATCCAATCACATTACCCTTGAATCTAATCTAAATCCTAAATTTTTTACATGGATTTCTCGTTCAAAAATCGCTCCTTCTCTTTAGTTTACGATTAGAACATTGTAATATGCTGCATTTTTTTTTTTCAAAAAATATCGTACAGCTTTCTTTCTAACCTTACATGAATTTGATCAGAATATGAATCCACTTTCAATATGAAATAAGAAAATGTTAGAAACACTGTAAGAGCCAAAGAGTATCTTAATCAACAGAGACCCGT
>RQTK01000717.1:143976-171215 GCA_003991915.1 Elysia chlorotica
TAATAATAATAATAATAATAATAATAATAATAATAATAATGGAATCTAATTTTAAACGACCGTAGCTAACTGCTTAAAACTAGATTATAAATAAGCTCAGATAAACGCAGGAATCTGTCATTTTTTGTTTATCTTTATACACCTAAAACTTAAAAACTTCAGAGTATTGATGGTGATAAGTTCATCGTTATTTTACAAGTTGAACAAGTGTGGTGAAAATTTTTGACTTGAAAACTCATGTATCCGCTAAGGTAAACTAACTGGCCACACATAGATCTATAACTTCTTTCGAACTAATTAAATTAGTAAAAGAGCAGCTCTAGCAAACTTAATGTACAGTTTATGACTCTCTAGTTGTAGATCTAACTGTCGTACCAAATACTTAAAATTTTGAATGCCTTATCTAGATTAGATCGATATCTTGATCTAGACCTCTGTTCTATTGTAAGATAAGAATGCATCTAGATCTATTTGGAATTTACAATTTAAACCTTTAGGATTTTTGGCAGCTTAACTCATAAAGGGAGTGTCTATTCGCACTATATTTTAGTTTTTCTGATTCTTAACCCATAAAACTTAGGGCCAAATAACTGCCTCGCTGTGACAAAACTACAGGCCCGCGCTCGGCTACTTCACTGACTTAGCACCTCCGGGCTGGGCACTGCTGGGTGCCGACTAACTGACATTGGTAGTGCACCTTCATTTAACATCCTTTATTCCTACTTGCTCCGGCACATGAAAAAAATTGTTAATGGGTATGGAGGCTTTTAGAACCGGAATATCATTCAATTAAATCAGTGACTTTTTGGACAGATTTCCTACCTCCAGTCAAATTAGACGGTTATATTCAATGTTCATAGCATGAATCTCTAAGAAAGGAACTATGGCTGAGGAAAGAGCAAAATGTACTAATCTATCATGATCAAAGAAATCATTTATTTCATCATCACTGTTTTGAGGGCCTCATCCCATCATTAGAGTTGAACCTGGGATGTCAAAAAATTCTTTACATCTAGATACTATCACTCCTTCAAAATGCAGCACTGAAGTTGGAAGTTTAAAAACCAAAGTCAACGTCCAAAATGCATAGCTTGTTCCAACTCTCTTCATCCTTTATAAAAATTGTGTTTGTGAAGCAAAATTAGTTTATTTTGTGCTTTGGAGCTTTACAGAAAATGTAACTTCCTGTGCGTTTTCCTTCTTTTTTTGTTAGAAATTACTAAAATGAGCAGTCCAGAGTCAGGAGGACTCTTCCTACCCCTCAAAGGTCATGAAAACAGTTCACGGCTTGAGTAAGTACTGCAAAAGGACAATTGATAAAATGATCCTTCTATTGAACTAGTGTACTTAGCCCTCAAACACAGGAGGGAGGATGAAATCACATTATGTCTGCATGACATCGTTTCAAATATAAAATGATAAGTGCAAATGTTTTCTCATCTTCTTTAGGAAGATAAAACGATGATCAGAAAAATCATTACAAATGTAACCATGACTGTTAACAGGAAAGACCAAATAATTTTTCATGGAATCTATTGAAAATTTAAGTAAAGTGTGGGGGTTTTAAGAGTCACCTTGTAATTAATTATGTCAGCTTTTCTTTTTCTCTAATTTTGATAAACAGGGCAAAGTTTGAGCACTATTTTGACTCTGATGAGGATCAGAGCCAATCATCAGATGTTAAAGAAAGTATCGGCAAGGTTTCCCAGTGGAAACCAAGTCCACAGGGAAAATGGCTGCATTCACCAACCAAGTCAAGACGAAGATGTGTTGTTGCTTCAGGTGAGGGAAAATGGCTGCCATCACCAACCAAGTCAAGACGAAGATGTGTTGTTGCTTCAGGGGGAAACGCCAAACATATCTCCCCTAATTATAGGAAAAGGTTTTCACTTTGGATTATTTCATTATTGTTAGCTGTCCTTCGTTTATGTCAATATGTCAATATATCTATTTTTTTACAAAACTTGTTGAGGTATATATTGATTCTTTCGGATGACTGCCTCGCAGAAAAATTGTTTTTCATTATTTAAAGCATAAATAGACTCACCCTCCTCTCAAAGATCCTTGACGGCACTGCCAATGTAAAGCGCAATGAAGTACATCCAGCTGTGATATGAGCCAGACGCAGTCAAGTTTCAAACAGGCGATTAAAAAGAATCTCTTGCAAGAAAGAACTTAGACTACGATCCGTCTTCCCTAAAACGGTACAGGAATGGAACTACCTCCCCCAGGAAGCTGTGGCTGCCCAAATTGCTGAGACGTTCCAAGAGAGGATATCAAAGACTAGATCTAATTTTTTTTTAAGTTCTTATTTTTAAAAAAAGGAAAAAGTTTGAATGAATATAATTTGAGAGTTAGAAAGGAAAAAGAAAAAAAATGTGTATAAAAATATACACAGTTGTGTAAATTATATACAACTATGTAAGCGCCTGTGAGCCAAACCTGGATGTAATCAAACCTGCTAATAATTTTCAGTATGTTGAATTTGAGCAGAAATACAAAAGAAGACGTGGAAGAAAAGCAGTAAATTAAAGTTGTTTCTTTTGTGAATATCAGTACAAGTCTTAAATCCAATGTCCAAACTTGCAAGAAATAGGAAAGCCCTTATTTTATCTTAAATGCTGTTTTTTATTCATAGAATTTTTCACTTCTTGGTTGTTGTTTTTTTTGTTTTGCATGTACTCGTATTTAGTAGATTTGAAGGTATAGGATTGCATGGAGATGATATCCTTATATTCTTTGCTAAGAAAATTGTTAGATATTTTATTTGTCTTGTCTTTTATTTTTTGAAAGGTCAAAACAAACTCCTAATAAGGCAGAACCAAAAAAATTGAACCAGCAAATTCCTAGAAGTTGTGAAAGGACAAAAACTTCTCCACTGTCTGCTAGTCCTACAAAAAAATCAAGACTAGGCATTCAGGAATACTCTAGTGAAGATGACGAAGAACAGAATCAAACTATGTCCAGCAGAGAAAGCAGGGTGGGACCAGGTGCCAAAGTTCAGATAGACAAAGTATCTCCAAGGACCCCTACACAGCCTACTACAGTGCAATCTGATCAAATGGGAGAGAAATTCATCAGTGTTTGGCAAGGTGCATTCTTCTTACTCAAATTGTTTTAATGTCAAGTTGTTTTTTTTTTTTGTTTTTTTTTTTTAATTTCTACTACTAGTTGTTGATTTATAAGGGTGAGAATTTATTTTTGTTCTATATTAACACAGTTAGAATTTAAGGGATCTTTCATCATATGAGTATTAGCATTTTACTTATCTTGTAACTTTAATATTTCCATAAATAAAGTATTGGTTTTAACTTCACAGCTTTCTAGGTTTTCTAGTTGGTGATTTAATCAGGGTTAGAATTTATTTGTGTTCTATATAAACAATTAGAATTTATGGAGTCTAACATCATATGGGTATTAGCAATTTACTTATATTGTAACTTTAATATTTCCAGAAATAAAGTATTTGTTTTAACTTCACAGTTTTCTAGGTTTTCTTTATTCTAAAGTGGAATTATTTATATCTTGATTTTCTTTTTTCTTTTAAAGAGTTTTCTGAAGTTGACGCTGAGAGACCAAAGCTTCCAGTTGAGCCAGTGTCAATCAAACGTGATTTTCTGCTTTTAGAGGATGAAACAGGACTTCGCATAGCAGTAAGAGATTTTTTTAAAGATAGTGATGTCTTTTAGCACCTCTGCATCTGATATAAGCTTTATGTTGTTTAATATCTTTTTATTCTATCTAAGCCTAAGATGTTGATTCTATTTGATTGCGTCAATATTGGTAGCAACTGAAAAGTAAGTATAACGAGACTTTTGTTTCTTTCTTTCAGGTTTCAGCTGCAATTAACCAGTACTTGAGAGACTACCAGCGAGAGGGGATAAGATTTTTATTTGAACGCTACTTAAAAGGCACTGGAGCAATTTTGGGTGATGATATGGGACTTGGCAAAACTGTTCAGGTTGTTATTTTGTACTATTTTGACATTCTTCAAGTCTTTGTGGATAATCAGATAATTAGTTGACAAAAATGAATGAAGAAGTGATTTTTTAAATTAGTGGTGTTTGACAACAAATTCTCTGATCCTTTCTATCAAGTGAAATCTTAAAAAATAAATGTTTGTAGGAACACACTCTGCTGCTAAGAATTCAGGAAATCATGTCAGTAACGCTTGTGTACAGGTATTAACAAGTTATATATCCTTGAAAATTATAAGAAAAGTCTTGTTAGTGTTTTGAGAGGCAACAGCTTTGAAAAACTAGTTCAGTGGTTGTGATTTTACAAAAGTCTGTACTCTGTCATCCTGAGGTACTTTTTTTTCAATACATATATTTTAATTGTGTGTGCTTCAAAATATTTGTTTTCTTTTGTTAACCCCAAGGATTTGTTTAACATGTGTCCTATCACTATTTCAGGTCATTGGATTTTTGTCAGCTCTGTTGGGAAAAACTGGCAGACGTATTGACACTGTACACGCTGTGCCAAAATTTATAAAGCAGGTAACATGCTATAGTTTTTTTGTTTTTTTTTGTTTTTTTCTAGTTTTGTTAACTTCTCAAAAGCCGATTTATTTTCCTTTTTCATCTCTTTATATTATAGATGTCTAATGACTTTCCTGACACTCCTCCAAAAAGAGCCACTCGTCCTTTCCTGATTATTGGTCCCACAGCAGTTCTGTACAATTGGTTGGATGAACTTAATACATGGGGATACTTTACAGTTGGGTGAGTGTTGTTGGTTGCACCCTCTCTATTTCAACCTGAAGTTTTGTATACATACTGTGTAAGATATCCTTTTTTAGCCACATTCATGTTTGTTTCTTCAAACAAAGTGAAACGTTAACTTTTACTTTTAATACTTATATTAAATATACACTGTGTGGTTCATTTTATCTTTGTAGAACCATAATAAAAGTGGATATTTTCTCTTGTTGTTAAATGGCAAGTTGTCAAGTTTTATACCATGTCCTTTTGTTAGGTTTAATAGAAGTTTCCTGCATGAGTTGTGATGTCATTAACTCTTTTGTTGTTGTTACAGAAAATTTCATGGTTCAGAGAAAGATGGATGTTTTGATGATCTTAAGAAAGGAAAGTTGGAAATTGTCATTACTACATTTGAGACATTTAGGGATAAAGTGGTGAGTTTGAGCTTTTTTAGGACTAAAATTTGTTTACAGTATTACTTATTATAAAAAATATACAAAATATGGGAAAGATAAATAATCTATGAGCATCTCTTTTTTTTTTCTCTTTGACTGCAAAAAGTTGTCTTACTACTTACTATTACTAAATTAACGGATATTTTTATGAAAACTAGTAAAACAAAATTAATCAAGTATTGTTCCATGTAGTTATGCAAAAATCCATAATGTTCAATATTATCTTAGACCCAGTTTAATATAACTGTTGGGTTGCAGATGTGAAAAATTCAGTCATAGGTTCAGTGCTCTTTTTGCTTTTTCAAGCGGAATCTGAGGTGTATACAATATTTTTCTTCTCATATATCACTTACTTTGTTTTTGTTTTTGATGAAGGAACAAATCTTCAAGATATGCATAATTCTTGATTAGTAGCATGAAAGAATGCATTGTTTTGGCGTTGTCAACCTGTAGATTTCTTAGAAGAAGGCTCAGTTTTTAATTGATTCCGTTTAAGACATGGTTTCATAGTCTTTTTAAATAGCTTTTCATATTCTCACTGGGTGTGAAATAAGTGCACAATTTGTCTTTATCTACTCCTCCTTACATAAATCACATGCAAAGAGCTGGAACATATTTTATACAGCGACATCATGAACCACTTAGAAGACCATCACATACTCACAGATTCATAACACAAATTAAGAAGTAAACTATTCTGCAAAATACAGCTTCTAACAACATGTAACGATCTAGTCGAAAACCTAAACAAGAACCTTCAAACAGAATCTAGGGTCATCCTATTAGATTTCAGCTAAGAATTTGATAAAGCTCACTACCAAACTGTGCTTAAAAAATCATGGTATTACGGAATACATGACAAATTGCTACAATGGATCAACAAATTCCTGATAGACAGAAAACAAACAGCAGTGATTAATGGAAAGAAGTCAGACCCTTCCTATTATTTTCTGGAGTACCACAGGGCACTGTACTTGGACCACTCTTATTTCTGGTCTACATCAATGACAGGAATGAAAGAATATCTGCCGGAACAAAACTATGGCTCTTTGCTGATGACAGTCTCTTATACCGAACAATTCGAAACGAGGACATAAGGGCCCCTGAAAGATCTGTATGAAAACAGTATGGAATTCCACCCAAATAAATGTGAAATTTAAAAAATAGCAATTAAGCAAAAAACCACTCCATCAACATATCAAATCCACGGCACTATCTTAAAAGAAATGAAAAATGCAAAGTGTCTTGGAGTGGCTATCAACTGGTACTAATGCTTTAAAGTACTTTATTTTTGCTTTGTTTGATCTTTACTTCAGAATTTTGAGAACTCCTCAATGATTACATATTTTCACTATTGACACGATTATCAACTGTTGGCTTGACATAAGGGAATTGAAAAGGCATTAATATAATTTATGTAAACTGACTTGGTATTTTCTGATTTCTGAGAGATGAAAATGTCATCTTTTTTTTCCAGGAACAACTCAACCAGATAGAGTGGGAAGCTGTCATTGTTGACGAGGTTCACAAAATTAAGGTAATGTTTGGGCTCAGATAAATTGGAAGCTTCACATTTTTTTAATTTACACGATTAAGAGTCTGAGTGTGTTTTGCTTTAATATTATTGTCAGGTCCTTGTTAAATAGCTTAAACTTTACTTTTATATATTACGTTGTCTTAGTGGAGGTGAGAAAAGCTTTTGCGGTTCAAGTACAATTAAATGTGGCACTTTGAAGAAACTAAAAAAAGCGATGGAAATTGAAATTGAACGTTTTTTGCTGTGTTTTTTTTTTTTCAATAGGGTTTGAGGGCACAAGTGACCCAGGCCATGCGAATCATTAGGACTCCCTGCAGATTTGGTCTGACTGGAACAGCACTTCAGAACAACATGACGGAACTGTGGAGCCTCTTGGACTGGTGAGGCCTAGATATTTTTACCCCTGAGTACCTAATGGAGCAATAGGTGCTTTATTTTATTATGTAAAATACAAGTAAAGACTGATTAGAATAAAGTATTTGATAGCTTCAAAATTGTAAGTATTGGATGCTTTGATTACATTAAGTTCATCTAGAATAATCTTTTTGTAGTAACAAGAATATTTAACTTGGTTTAGTATCTTACTCTTTTAAGCTGTAACCCTTCTTTTTCAGCTCCTATTTTCTATAGCTATTTAATATTATTTTATTTTTCAAAATAAAAAAAAGTCTATTTTTTTCTCTATTGGTAATAAATTACTTTTTTCATTACTTTTTTCATATTGGAGTATGGGTTATAGGTTAGCGACTGCATACTAAATTGAAAGAGCTGTAAGAGTGAGTTCCAGCTTCCATTAAAAAGTTTTCTCCTTGTTTGTCCGTGCAGCTGCTATGTTCAACCTTTTTGTCTGAAAGCTAATACTAACTTTCTATTGAAATAAATTGGAAAAAAATGTAAATTTACAATTAAGAAAATTATAAATCTGTTGTCTAAGGGTTGTCAAATAAAATTCGTAAAGGTTATGTTTAAGAAGTACATAATGTGCACGGTGTCATCTTTCTCCAGGGCTCAACCTAAAGTCTTAGGTTCTTTGGAGCAGTTTCAAAGTGACTTTGTCAGAGCTATTGAAATTGGGCAGAAACATGATGCAACAAAAAGAGAGCTGGCCCATGCTCGAAAACGTATGTATAGTAAAAGTGAAAATCGCATAGGCAGTTTATATTTTTTTCAAAGAAGTTGTTTTTCATTTATGGGAAGCTTTAACTGTTGCAGAATTGTTTAAATTTTAAAATGAGATACTGCATAAAAAATTGTTACTTATTTTAATTTTTACAAGCTGAATTGCATTTATGCTTAATTAAATTTTTGTAAAGTTATTTAAATCTAGTGAATATAACATTTATATCACATTAATTTAATCTATTTTAGAAGTGTACTTACAGATCGCAATTTTCAATTGAATTGTTCAGAGAGAGACAAGTTTGCAAGTATTAGAAAGAAAATGCTTTTGAGGAGGACAAAAAAACTTATTGCTGACCAGCTGCCAAACAAAGGTAGGAACGTGTGTTTAAGTATACAGCACTTTTGTTAAAAGCTAAATCTATTTTTGTTTTGTTTTGTTAGTTTCATTATGAATTTCAAGTTGTAACCTCCTAACTTCAAATGTACCCTGTTAGATATTTTGCTGTTTGCTTTATTTTATTATTGCTGTTGTGATAATGTTAAGTATTATAATTATCATCAACATCAGTATAATTTTGTTTTGATAACTGGAATAAGTTTTTCAATATCATGAACTGTTCTTATTAATTTATATAGAAATTGCAGTTATTCTCACATAATTATATTGCCACCTTAGAATTATTTTTTGTGCATCTAATTCTAATCCCTATAACTACAGTACAGTTGTAGGGTTTTGTTGTTTTTGTTTTGATTTTTTTTTTTTACTTTAAAATGAACCTCTTTGATTGTTGTCCTTGTGCTAGAGGAGCTTGTGGTCATGTGTCGGCTGACAGAGCTCCAAGTGAGTGTCTACAAAGCCATTCTGGGGCATCCTGACATGTGTCTGGTGCTGCAGGCAGAGGATCCTTGTGACTGCACCAGTGGAAAGCAGCGCGCCTCCTGTTGTTACAAAGTAAGTGGATAGTGAACGCAATACAATGGAATCCTTGATAACGTTAGCCCTAGGGACTGTATAAAATTGTTAACTTAAAGCAAAAGGTGACTGTTGAGGTTCAGCTAAAGTTGACTGTTGAGGTTCAGCTAAAGGTGACTGTTGAGGTTCAGCTAAAATTGGCTGTTGACGTTCAGTTAAGCAAAAGTTGAGTCTTTCTAGTTACTTCAACAAAGAAGGAAAAATCCAAACTTGGGCTGCCATGTGATGTTGACTGTAAGCCTGAGTAGACTTTTAAGGTGTTGATTTTAGGTGGGTTGGGGTGCATCACAAATTTAAGTTCAAATGAGGAGTGTGGAAGGGGAAAACTTGCATTTTATAATGTGAAGTAAGTTAAGATTCTGATGAGGAGTGTGTGAGTTGCATGTTTGGTTCTGTATTGATAAAGTATTAGCATCAAATCTCAGCAACACATTTTTATTTATTTAGGATGGATAATATATGGTACTGGGTTTTATGTTGATATAACAATTGATCCAGTGACATTTGGGCTTTTGCCATTTTGCCCAATGGTGATCTAGGAAGTGATTTTTTTATGTGAATACAAGTTTGTTTTTTGTTTTTTTATGTGAATCCAACATTGTATTTTTTTAATTGACATTCCTAAAATGATATTTATATTGCCTTCATGGAGTTAATGTACATCTTATTACGTGAACCTTTTTCTTGCTTTAAATGAGGAGACAGCAAAGAGGATGATTAAATAAAAGCAAAAAGGTAAAAAATGAGGAAGAGGAGAGCTTCAATTTCTATCATCTTTCTTTCTTTTACTTCTGTGGTTATAAAAAAAATAAAATCATATCATTTATCTATAATATCCACACACCAGTTTCCCTTATCTCAATAAAATTATTATTTTACTGCATATTTTCTCTCAGCGCCGAGCAGACGGCACCAAAGTGTGGGGTCTGGTCTTTTCCTTCATGCATCTCATGCTGAAGGTGGCGAACCACGTTGGTCTCCTCATCCCTGAGTCTGACCACAAGCTGAATGATCCTGCTCGTTTGTGCGATGAAGAAAATATGGATGATACGGCTAAGAAGGAGAAGCCGGCAACTGCCCTGGCTAGAAGCGTTTTCTTAGCTGCTTTTAAAGAACGACCGCAGTTTGTGGAGCTGACACGCTCGGCTGCCTTCAGGACACTGTCTGATCCTAAATATTGTGGCAAGATGAAGGTGTGTTTAGGTTGAAATAAAAAATGTATATATATATTTATATATTTATTTATTTATTTGCATGCTGTCTGTATTGACAATAAGGGTGTTTAGAGATAGACAAAAGAGTAGCCATTAACTGTACAAGCAGGAAAAGGCAAAATAGCTGTATTCATACATTCTGGTAGATGTTGTTTTCCCTAAAGTCATTGAGGTATTAGATTTTGATGGTATTTTTTTTTTTTACTTGATACATTTCTATGGTCGCCATATTTGTTTTAATCAGAATCATATGAGTAAAAAGGCATGGTTTTCGTCTTTGTTGTATTTTAATAGATGGCTATAAATTTTAATACTTATGAATTACTTTTGTTGTTGTTTTTGTTATGCATATCCTGTCATTTTCTTCAAGCAAATATCAATTATATTATAATCTCTACAAGATGGTTTCATTACTTTTGAAGTGGTTGATGTGGTCTTGTGTAACAGATTAGAAATCTAAATCAAAAAGAAAAGTCTAGCATATTATATTCTCTTCTTGCAGATTCTTCAGGGTCTACTTCAAGTGTTTGAAAAGAATCATGACAAAGTGCTTGTTTTCTCATACTCAACCAAGGTTAGTAACATCAATCTATTTTTTGGGGATGATAATAGTGTTCTTTGCAGTCTTTTGACATTCTATAACTTCAAGATTCTCAACAAATAAATAAACGAATACTTTAAGGGAATTGAATGAATGAAAATTCAGTTGTCTGTCTTATAAGATAATTTTGTACGTTACATAATTATATATTCAATAGGTCGAGTTGTGTATGTACCCTTGTAGGACACACAACTCAACTGGTTACAGCAAGTAAGTTTATTTATTGAATAAGATCTGATCAGTCTAGAATCTACTTGGTAGTATTAGCTGTTTTCTTTTCATCTTAAGCCTCATCGAGGCCAAAACAAAACTGCCTTGAAAGATGTAGCTTCTTTACATAAGCTTTTAGCCAGCTGTTACATCTTTCAAACAAAAAAAAGGTTGCCTTAATCTATGCAATTGGGCAAAAAATATCCAATCCAAGGATTAATGTCCATGTTAATGTTTTATTTAAAAATAAATGTCATCGCTTGATAGTAAAGGAAATTAATTTAATATGCTATACCTGGTGTATTCAATCTTCACCTAGCAACAATATCCTTTTGTATGTAAAATTTGTTCTAGTCTGTATACTTTGTATGAAGAGAAAAGTTTGGTACAAAAGTTTTTGAATGAGAATTAATTGATCAGAACTGCTCAAATTTTGAATTGTTGATGTTATAAGAATGGAAATTTATATGCATAAGAAAAAAAATATCAGTCTCTAGATACAATAAGAACACCGAGTAAAAGATGTTCACCTTAAGAATAATCTCTATACTTAAAGCACACTGTTAACTCTACAATGCTTTGTATATATTTCCTTTTTTTGTGTGTTATCCAAAGAAGGAAATGCACTAGTTTTTTTTTTGTTTTTTGTTTTCAGCTGTTAGACATTATTGAGCATTACATCATCAGCCAAGGCCATGAGTATAGCAGAATAGACGGTAAAGTGAGTGGACAGAAACGGCGTGACATTGTGCTTCAATTTAACACTGACCCAAGCCTCTTCATATGTCTCATCTCAACCAAGTAAGTTGGATGGATACTTTTTTTCAGACCATGATAAATATTCAGTGCATCTGATGTCCGCGTCTGTCCCCCCGTATTTACTTACAACATTACCAAGATAGACAAACTTCTTAATCTCCTTGATGTTTTGCTGATGCAGCTGCAGTGTATCTGCCTGTCTGTTATTGATCCGTATGGCCTCGGTCTTCCCAGCTTCTGCTGCTACAAGATTTAGCTTCTCTTCTGCATCCTGTTGCTTTTTGGAGAGGAGGCTGATGTTGTCTGCGAAGTCCAGATCCTCCAGCTGCTTCATGAAGGTCCACTGGATGCCTGTCCTTTGGGCTGTTGTAGGCTGTTTCATGATCCAGTTTTCACGATGAAGGGTTCGGTTAGTTTCCCGTCGTGTTGGCATTAAGAGCCTCAGGTGGTATGCCGTCTGGACCTGCTGCCTTTCCTGACATGAGAGACTTTATGGCCTTGGCGATCTCTGTCCTGCGCGGAGTGTTGGTGTTGATATCAAGGAGTCCGGTTGGTGGTGGAATATATAATTTGGCTGGTGGGATCGGTTTGCTCTGCCCTGTGCTCTTCCTCACCAGCTATGGTGTTTTTGATCTAGTCTTTGATGGAGCCTTTCCCAGCCCGTCTAATAATACCTTCTAGTTAACGAATGATTACCAGAGCTTTGTATGTAAAAAGCAAATGTCTGTGCTTAAGATATGAATGTCAATAAATAAGACTATACTAAACAAGGTCTTTTATAATCTTCATTGTCAAGCTTGTCATAGAATTAGGTATTTATGGTTCCTAAGTGATAGCTTAAGTATTGCATTTGCTTCTTTGAAGATAAAGCTTACTTATAAATCCCTTATCAATTTAAAGTTTCATTGGTTTTATTGAAGGAAGCACATGCAATTGAAAAATTAAGTCCAGAAGGCAATCTAGTCTGTATACTTTGTATAAAGAGAAAAGTTTGGTGCAAAAGTTTTTGAATGAGAATTAATTTATCAGAACTGTTCAAATTTTGAATTGTCGATGTTATAAGAATGGAAATTTATATGCGTAAGAAAATAATATCAGTCTCTAGATACAATTAGAACACTGAGTAAAAGATGTTCACCTTAAGAACAATCTCTATACTTAAAGCATTCTGTTATCTCTACAACGCTTTGTATCTATTTCCTTTTTTTGTGTGTCATCCAAAGAAGGAAATGCACTAGTTTTTTTTTTGTTATTTTTTTTCAGCTGTTAGACATTATTGAGCATTACATCATCAGCCAAGGCCATGAGTATAGCAGAATAGACGGTAAAGTGAGTGGGCAGAAACGGCGTGACATTGTGCTTCAATTTAACACTGACCCAAGCCTCTTCATATGTCTCATCTCAACCAAGTAAGTTAGATGGATACTTTTTTCACACCATGATAAATATTCAGTGCATCTGATGTCCGCGTCTGTCCCCTCGTCTTTACTTACAACATTACCAAGGTAGACAAACTTGTCAACCTCCTTGATGTTTTCCTGATGCAGCTGCAGTGGAACTGCCTGTCTGTTATTGATCTGTATGGCCATGGTCTTCCCAGGTTCTGCTGCCACAAGATTTAGCTTCTCTTGCGCATCCTGTTGCTTTTTGGAGAGGAGGCTGATGTCTGCGGAGTCCATATCCTCCAGCTGCTTCATGAAGGTCCACTGGATGCCTGTCCTTTGGCCTGTTGTAGGCTGCTTCATAACCCAGTTTTCACAATGAAGGGTTCCGTTAGTTTCCCGTCGTGGATGACATAGTCAACAAGGTCTGCACTCCAGTGACTGCTCGATAATGATGCACATGGTAGCTATGTAGTCTGTGAAGGAGCGATCTTGTTGGAAGCCTGCCTGTTCATCACGGAGTCTCTTGTCCAGGGTGGTCTTCAGCCTGTCCAACATGATTCTTCTTAAAACTGTCCCTGGTATGGATAGCAGCACAATTCCTCAGTTCCCACAGGATGACAAGTCTCCTTTCTTGGGCAGCTTTACAAGGTGACCCCTTTTCTGGAACTTGCTCTTGTTCCTAGATCTTGCATAGGAGAGTGGGTGCAGCATGTCAGTCGAGGTCTGTATGTTGGTGAAGAGCCTCAGGTGGTATGCCTTCTGGACCTGCTGCCTTTCCTGACATGCGAGACTTTATGGCCTTGGCGATCTCTGTCCTGCGCGGAGTGTTGGTGTTGATATCAAGGGGTCCGGTTGGTGGTGGAATATATGATTTGGCCAGTGGGATCCGTTTGCTCTGCCCATCTTGCCCTCTGCTCTTCCTCACCAGCTATGGTGTTTCTGATCTTGTCTTTGATGGAGCCTTTCCCAGCCTGTCTAATAATACCTTCTAGTTAGTGAATGATTACCAGAGATTTGTAAGTATAAAGCAAATGTCTGTGCTTAACATATGAATGTCAATAAATAAGACTATAATAATCAAGGCCTTTTATAATCTTCATTGTCAAGCTTGTCATAGGATTAGGTATTTATGGTTCCTAAGTGATAGCTTAAGTATAGCATTTGCTTCTTTCAAGATAAAGCTTACTTATAAATCCCTTATCAATTTAAAGTTTCATTGGTTTTATTGAAGGAAGCACATGCAATTGAAAAATACGTCCAGAAGGCACTTTCAACCAACTTGTGTCTTAAGAAAGTTTTCTGTTCTTTTTTATACATAAAGAGCTGGCGGTCTCGGCCTCAATCTGACAGGAGCAAATAAAGTTGTCATCTATGATCCTAACTGGAACCCCAGCCATGATCTTCAGGCTCAGGACAGGTGCTCGCTTTTGTTTCCATTATTTACTATTATTATTATTATTATTATTATTATTATTATTATTATTATTATTATTATTATTGTTATTATTACTCAATGCTTTAGTCAATTGATAATAGTAAATAAATTAATAAAAGGTTATCATATTCATAAGCCTTAAAAAAGTACAATTACATTCTAATTGAAATCTATAAGTTGTTCTTTTTAAAAGGCACTGAAGAATGTTTAATTAATTGTTATTGATCAAAGTACTTTTTCCAATTATAGGTAATATTTTCTTTAAAAGATATTGCATTTCATCCTTTACCAGAGCATACCGCATAGGACAAACACGAGACGTGAAAGTATTCAGACTGGTATCTGCAGGCACCATTGAGGAAAATATTTATCTCAGGCAAATATACAAACAGGTACCTGTATGGAACAGCTGATTTCAATGTTTAGCTGAAAGGACTGCCCATTTAAAATTATTTTTACCTCTCATATTTCTGTCTGTATTCCATGTTTGTAATATTGGTTCCTTTTTTGTAGTGCTTGAAATTAATAATGACTTGCAATCATTTTTTGCACCCTTAAAATGGACAAATTATTTATGTCCATCTTTGATATGAAAAATTCACTTTTGTTGTTTTTACAATATTGTAATAAACTTATTGAATACATCCTTATCATAGGTAAAGTATTTTAGATTTTTCTCCTGACATGGGCACATTCTATCTCAGTCATTATTCATCCTGATGTTTTGGGGGGATTTTTTTTTGGTTCTATATTCTGTTTGCTGCATACATTCTTTCAATGTTTTTCATTTTTTATATTTTCCCCCAGCAATTGGATGAAGTGGCTATTAGCAGTATCAATGCCAGGAGATATTTTCACGGAGTTCAAGGAGACAAGTCAAATCAGGGAGAGCTCTTTGGTGTCAAAAACATGTTTGCCCTTCGCACAGGAAATGTCTGTCTCACCATGGATATACTCAAGGTAAATATTTACAGTAAAGAAGAGTGCAGTATTTACTTTTAGTTTGGCAAAAATAAACAAGCATCTAATTCGAATGTAGAAAAATATCTAGCAGTACCAAAACTGTAGATACTGCAGCAAAAAAAAGAAAGAAATCAGCCATCATGAAGGGTATGAGTATTTTGTTCAAAGTCAAAGGGGATAAAATATAAAAGTTATCTCAATGAATTGAACATTAATTGAAGCTGTGAAAGGGAAAAGTACTCATCATGTATATAAAAAATACACAGACATTAATAAAATAAAGATGCCTTCTTATTACAAAGATAAATGAAGTTAGTTAACAGTTTTCTAACTCTAAGTGTTTCGAATCAAATGAATTAATTATGAATATCTGTGATTTGTGGGCTGTAATATATTAAATTGTGCTTTAACATAATTATGAATACTCTAGCATGGAATTTTGATCTATTTCCAAGCTGTTCAATATTTTGTTTATCCTATAGAGAAATGAAAGACTGGAGAAAGGTCTAGCAGGTTATGATATCACGAAGTATGTGCTTCCCAAGAGAGAAACAAAAGGACAAAATGATACATGTGAAGAAGAAGAAGAAGATGTTACAAAAGAAAGCTTTTCTGATTATGAGAATGACGAAAAAGAAGAAAAGGAAGAGAAAGAGGAGGATGAACATTTCCTTAGAGATATCTTTGGATTAGGTTAGTGTGTAAGAAATTAAAAGATATTGATAATCAGATTTTCTCTGTGTGTGAATCTCATACATATTACTGATTTGATGCTATCCTTCCTTCAAAAAAGAATATATATTTATCATAAAGTTAGTTTTAAAGTTTTGATGTATAAATAAGCTCTTTAGTGCAATCTTCAAAGAAATACATGGTACTGGTACTAAAAGTTTAAGTGGTTATAAAAAACAATTTTTTATAAATGTGGTTTAAAATAACCATTTGGAAGGGTATTTATATTAGTATCCTTTTATTTACCCCTACATTTATCAGGCAAGCTGGATCATAACATATATACGCATAACTATATCAGAAAAGGACTTTGTTAATGTTTAAATTTATTCCGCCTGACAGTGGAATGTTGATAAAGTTTTATGGTTTAACTTTTTGTTTTATTTCAGATCATATAGACTTGAAGCCTTCATCATCAACAGCATTGGATCTTACAACAGCAGTCAATCAGATAATCCAGGCAATGAATACATTCAGTGAAAGCAGTGATAGCGACGGTGAATTTTCTTTAATACCATTGAGAAGCCGCCACAAACAAACAAGACAAAATACCAGGATGGAAGATAACCTTGGTAAAGGAACACCAAATAATAGTATTCAAAGAAACTTTCAATGTTCTGAAGCCAGCCCTTCACAGGGACCTGTTTCTGAAGAGTGCAGGAATGCATCTGTCTCTACTGTTTCAAATGCTTTTGACGAGTTGTTTGACATGAGCGATATCACATTCTCTACCGCCAGAGCTCCAGCAAAGTGTTCAAATGCTGCAGACAAATATAATTCTACAAAACATATCTCTATGGATAAAAAGAGGCATGTGTCTTCCAAAAGTACAGGGCTCTCTTGGCTGTTTCCTGAGAGTGAAGATGAATCAGATAGTCTGGTTGAAGAGATAGTCAAAGACCAAACAGGGCAAAGCAAAAAAGCATCTTCTTCATTGGCATCTGGTAAAAAGCAAGTTGCAAATACGTCAACATTATTTAGAAAGAGGGTTCAAATTCAGAATCCACATGGCAAATCGAGGTCGAAAAGTAAAACAGGTACCTCCAAAACAACAAGGATCAAGACTACTTTTTCCTCAGAGCAATCTTTCTTAGGTATGATATGGTTATGGGTAATTTTTCATTAATTGCATAAAAATGTTTCTTTGTTGCATAGGTTATCTCTTGTTTTTTTTTATTATTATTATTAATACCAACTTATGTGATCAGTGGGTTTGCAAAAGGCAAAAAAAATCCATTTTGGTTCTCTTTTCATGCATTAAATTGGGCTATGGAACGTATTTTGTAAGAAATAGATATACCACACACAGATCCAGTATTGCTTTTCTTTTTTTTGCATTTTTTCTTCCGAACTGTTTTAATGGCACCATATCACCTTTTATTTTTTGATGTTGGCAAGTTGTCAAAAATGTAACTCATGTCATTCAAGAATAAGAAAGCTTAGAGTTAAAACTTAAATGTAGAATATTATATTGTTGTATATTTTCTACATGCTGTATTGAAGAAGAACAATAAGGTACTCTAGTCAATAGAATCTATATTTTTTTTACTGTGAAGCTTCTGTTTGCCAGTATAATTATATACATTTAATTAACAATGTTGATTATTTTTGTAAATGATCCTAGAATTTTGTGTACAATCTTTTCTTTTGTCTATTTTTTTTTTTTTCTTCAGCTGGCAGTGACATCCTGCACACTCACATCAACACAGGCGTGTTGGGCAGCAGTCGTGCTGAGGACCACATGACACGCTGTGCTATCAAAGATGTATATGAGCTAAACACTAACACACAGGCACCAGCCTTAGTGTGTGATCCACTGTCTCAGGTATGAACATCATCATCATCTTAAAGATGTCAAGTTATCTACATTGCCCTAAAGTCTGAGTACCTCAAACTAGTGCCTTATTCAGTCTAGCTGTATTAAAGAAAATATGCTGACTAAGAAAAGGAGCTAAGTCGTTATGATGGCAGTCAAACAGAGGAATAGATTAATACTAATTGCCTTTATTTGATTTTATTTTCTTTGATCATAACTTAAAAGGCTCCTCATAAATAATGATGCTAAAGCTGTACTTTGACTTTTAATGTTAAATTGTATAATTGAATACTAATCTGGGCACACTATCTGTTAGATTAATACATGCTAGCTCAGTGTCTAAGAGATGCATGCTGGGACCTGTTGCAAAGAAACAATTATTGCAGATATAGATTTTTGGTTTTTTTTTAATGGATGTAAAAAAAAAGTCCTTTTTCATGTGGTATAAATTGAAACCATTGTGGAGAAAACAACAGATAATCACCAATACTTTATTACATAGGAAACAGGTATCACTGCAGTATCAGGAAAGAGACTTTTTAATGTCTTTACTCTAGTGATCATTTAACATTAAACTCAAATGAGAAATTGAATGTCACAAACTTTTTCGAGGATTCCACATCACACCTGGAAAACTCAGAATTTAATCCCAGGATCTTTGGTTGCACAGACAAGTCTACATTATTAGAACATATCACATCAATAGTTTGCTCAGGCTGTCTTAGTCGTTTTTAATAATGTCCATACATGTAAAAGATATGGAATTGTAAGTTGTTTTTGTGTTGCTTATTAAAACATACTTTCTTATTTCTTTGAAAAATCTGATTTTAGTAATTAAAACAGCTTATGTGCAAGTGCAGCATTTGAAAAAGTAAGGATTTATTTGTAAATCTAGGAATGCTTTACTGGCTTTTGACATATCAATTACAAAGCTTCCTCTTTCCATGCCCTCTGGTTTAGACCAGCAGATTTTAACATGTGTGCATGACCAGATAGAATTATATACAATTTAAATTTAATCATTGTGGATAAAGCACAGTTAAATGTTCTTATTATGTTATTATAATTTTATATTTATGCTTTTTATTTGTGTCTTTTAAAGCCAGATAATGAGGAGGAGGGTGATGAAAAAGAAGCTAAAGGAAAGGGAGGAAAAAGAAAAAAGACTAGGTCTTCCCAAGAATCAGAAGAACATTATGACCAAAGACAAAGTATCAACGCTGGAAAATACAAGCTGCTTGTTGGTCAGACACCTCCTGCCATTGCCAGGTCTGATCCTAGTGATATGATTGTACATGTTCTGTGAAAACATAGGGTCTAACATAATTTCTAATTTTGTGATTCTGCAGTTAGAGCCCTTTTGGATCCATAAATCCTTTAAAAAAGAGAAAATAATAAAATAAGAAATTAATTATATATACATGTTCTATGAATCATTGCAGGAGACAATTTAGCGAGTTGGCTCACAGGCAAGGCATGTCAGAGCTGGACTTTGCTAACTATGTGACGCAAACTTCTCTCAGCTGCAGGCTGGATATGTTGAAAGAATTCTACACCCAGAAACATTCTAAAGATGTAGTGACGGAAGCTGTCACAAAGCTCTACTCTCTCACGTCCAAACCAGGAAGTTAGTACAACAAAGCAGGCATTCTTTACCTCCATTTTTTTAAATTAAGTTTTCAAAGAGCTGCTTAGCATGACAAATGTTGGTGCTGCAATTTTATTTTAATGGTGTAGCGCCAGTTAAATCATCATTCTTTCTTTATTTATTATATTTTTAGATTACTCCTGGTGATTTATGTCTTAGAAGAATGCAAAACTAATGCAATTTTTTTAAAGTTATCATCACTGAGCATTTTGAGCGAAAACTATGGAAAACTACAATATTTGCAACATATTCTTTTAATTCTCAAAATGTATAATCCTCAAAAAGTTTTTGTTTTGCAAAACATTTTTGGTTGATGTTATATGGGTGTTAAATTTACAGTGATTCTTGGTCTTTTTTTTATCTCTGATATGAAAAAACCCTTTTCTATTAGTGCTTTACACATCTAAAATCAGAAATGGGCTTATTGAGGAATAATGTTGAACTATATAGCAGATGCAATATTTGACTTTATTGTAATAGTTCAAAGAAGTTACACATTTTTTTCAATGGTTAAGTTCAAGAACTTTATTTGTGGTAGTGAACTTATCACAGTTTTAATCACATAATCTTATTCTTTCTTCCCATTAAGCTGCAGCAGGTCATCAAGATGGCAACACTTCTGGGACAAAAACTTCAAACACAAACCAACAGACTCCCCACAAGTGCCCACCATCAAGGACAGATGCATCCTCAGATACTGGCAGACAGGGAAAGAGTTTGAGCAGACCATCCCCAAGAAAACTCACAGGCAAGCAGATGCGCAGCTCAAGAACCCCGACCCCATTCCTCCTGGAGCCATGCACATATGCTTCTGATTCTCAAGAATCGATCACAGCCAGGTCTCCTGTGCATTGCCAGGCAGAGGGAGAAGCTTCAGTAGACCCAATATCTTATCTCAGGGCTACCGACCAGTCTCGCCCCCACCCAAACGGAGAGTGTCTCCACTCAAGACCAGAGTGTCTCCTGTAAAGTCTCAACACAGAACTAGATTACGTCATGTGGGGAACAAGGATAAACAGGGAGAGACTGTTGCTTTCCAGCACCAGTATCAAGAAATGAGTTCTTATCTCCCTCAAGAGAGTTTCAACAACCAGCCTGACACTGGCATGCTAATTGCTCAGCCATTTGAAAATATTCCTTCTTTGCTCCATGAAATGGGTGAACTCTGTCCTGGAGGTGATGATGGTGACATGTGTGTTGACAAAAAATCTGTTCATTCCTCGAAAAATAGTAATGTTGGAAAATCAAACATGCCAAAAGCACAAAGCTCTCATGATATGATTGCTGGTAAAACCAAAGAGGCTTTATCTACGATGGAACAAATATAAAGGCAAAAGGAACAACCACAAACTCCTCTTCAGGCAGGACCAAGACCATCCCTGACAGGAGAAGGCAAGCTGTGAGTATTCTCGATGACATCTTTGGAGACAACTCTTTTCCATCTCTCAACAACGTTCATGCAATGGAGTGTCCCCAACCAAAGTCAGATACTGCATCACATATGGGTAGTACTAACTTGTGTAAAAGAAAAAAAGATAAGGAACCATTAGCAGAGGCTGTACCAAGTGAAGATAAAATAGACCTTCCCGGCACCAGCAAGAAAGATGTGTGCTGGACTGAAATAAAGCCAATGAAAAGCAGTAGAAATCCCGAGAAAGACCTAGATACATGTCCTAAAGATGAGCATCCATGCAAGAATCTCAGTATTCATACAGGTCAACAATTAACAAGTGACATTAAATCTTCTGATCCTTACAGGAGAGACAGTGCTACTGCAACTTCTAGTGCAAAAACTCGAGGAACTTCAACTGCTAGTACTTCAGCAGTGGCTGATACTGATATGGATAATGAGCATGAAATGTTTGGTGCAATGCTCACTAGCAGTACATTCTGTGAGGAGGCTCAACCATCTTGCTCAAATAATTCCTCCATAATAAGAAAAAACAAAAAGGACAGAAGAAAAAAGCAAACTCCTGTGAAAGGTGTAAGGGTTAACAGAAATTTTGAGGAGGAAAAGAATGGTGGGGATGATTTTGATGATTTAGAAAACTGGGGCAGGGTTAACCTCAATCACCGTGCACCAATTGACTCGGAGAGTTTGTTTTCATAGCAACATTTTTACAGGCATGGAACTGGTGATTTTATATTTTAATGTATTTCATTTACTATTTGTTTTTAATGAATGCCCCATTAAAAACCAAAAGAAATAGGCCTATTGGCTTGTTTTGTGTTATAGAGAGCTTGATGTAAACAGAAAGATTTTTTTAAAATGAGCCATACTTCTCAAAGCTGGAGTCAGTACAAAGATCTTCTATTCCCCCTTAATGTTTAAATTCATCAGAATAAAGTGTCTGCATTGTACTCTGTGGTCCGATTTCGCGCCGTTATTTTATCACAAACTTAGTTTACATTGTACTTTAGTATTGTTTTGTCTGGATTTAGGCAGTACTTGAATTCTTATAATACATGTATTGTTGATTATTACTAAAAGATAAATGACTGGCACTTTTGAAAAATGGTATTACAAATGTTGTAGTTTAGATTGATCATTTCTATCTACAGTAAGGTGATTAAAAAAATCCTGTCAGTTTCCAAAGTGTATAAAACTTTGCCTTGCTGCAGTAATCAATAGAAAGAACCAAAAAGGAAACTCCTCTAAATAATATGTATGTGAAACAATTACAAGTTAGTCTTGGAAAAAATAAATAGAAATTTTCCTGCCATATTTACCCATCTCAGGAGAGAAGAAGCCAATCAGAAAATGTTGAAGAAATTAAAAGATATGGCAGGACATCCCTCTCAAACAAATCACTAACAATGCCCCAAAAAACATCGATACTCAAATCTAGATTCCCTCTCTATAAACCAACCATGACAGCAACATGGAGAGAAGAATGGGCAAATTATTGATTAACAGGGGGACACCTAATTTAAGATCCATCAGAACCTATTCCAGACTTAGAAAACCAGAAAAGAAAAATCTGGGTCATGACAGACTGCAAATCAGACATGGGTGAATAAAATCTAATATACGTAAATGGCAATTCAAGGAATCACCCATGAGCACTGGATGTAATGGAAGTAATGAAACAACTGATCATATAATCCTTCACTGTCTTTTTACAAAACTTGATGGAGGATATTAAGCAGGCTGCTGATGACAAACATTTTGGATTGACAGACTAAATGTGAATGTGTAGCCATACAATACTACTACAACCTGCCAGCCGCTAATCAAAATAAAAAAGCATTCCATTATAGTGCAAAATTTATTGCATGTATTTGGAAAATAAGAAAAAGAGTACAACGAAAAATAAAGATTAAACAAGTAAATAACTATGTGTTGCATTAGATCAGAACTATAACGAAGTGGGAAAAGGTAGATTCAAAAGGGATACTTATAATCATTAATATACAAAGTGAGTGAGAATGGAAAATACATTGCTTAAAAAAACTAGATCAAGTTAAAATGATGTTGAGGATGGATAAAAGGAAAAATTGCAATCAGATCGACAGGCTAGAAATGGGTCCATTGCATACTTGCAAGGGTTGATCAAATAAAAATTGCTCTGAATATAAAGAAATATTCAGATAAATTTTTCTTTTTTAAGTTTTTTCTGTAGTTATGGTGGTAGTACTTGTAGTAGTAGTAGTAGTAGTAGTAGTAGTAGTAGTAGTAGTAGTAGTAGTAGTAGTAGTAGTAGTAGTAGTAGTAATAGTATTAATGGTACAAAGGTTTCCAAAAAGGAACCACGGCTAGCCGATTACACCTACACAATATCTCATGTATTATTTTTTCTTTAAAGTCTTTCCTGTCCTCCACACATTTGAGAAATGCAAAAAAGCCATTCCACATCTACCAATGCCAGCATATTGCAGACTGAAAAATCTTAAGATTCACTGGTACACTCCAAAGTGTACAGAAACAATACAGACACAGGCAGCAGACCTTGCAGCATCAACAGGTGCATGCCCATACATCACTTCCACCACCACATTTTTACACCCTCCACCAATGGCAACATACAAATCAACCACAACCTCTTGTACAAATCAAGTAATATACCTTATTACGTGCACAAAATGTAACAAACAATATGTAGGACAAACATTTAGAAGTCGTTTAACAAATCATCGATCCGCTATAAATAACCGTGATCAACCTGTTTTAAGGTATTTTAATCTCCCCAGGCGTTCACTTAAAATTTTAGAAATTACACCAATCGACGCAATCCATTTACCCTGATGAATAAACAAAAACCTTTTGGATTTAAGTAAGTTACAATCAGTTACACCAAACGGCATTAACATCAACAACCAATCAACTTATCTTATTTCTCCTTTTACATAAGTGGGTACAGTAAGCCAGTTTCAGACAGAACAAAAAACAAACAACAACAAAAAACGGATCGGATTGCACGCTCTACTTAAATTATTAAAAAGTTGTTCCTAATTGATTAGCACTAACATTATGAAGTAATTCTTGCCATGCGTCGACAACCTATACGTTTGTTACTTATGTTTCTTTAGTTACTGTATTGTTCTACTTATGAATGTATATAGGGTAGGGTTACCGTTAGGGAGCAAGTGATCCGATCCAAATTGAAACGTTCACTGTTTGTGGGATGTAACATTCTCAGGAAGTGATAACTCTGTATAGTCGGTGGACTGTGATGGGATCAATACAGGCGCTACACTAATCAGTGTTTTTAAGCAAGATAAAGAAACTCTAAATATTTCGAAATCAGCCCAATTCAGCTTTGTCGGTGCCACCCCCCTGAGGCATTGCATCTATAGATGATACAGCCAGTTTAAAAAGCGAGGAGGGAACTGGTGCATTAACATAGGAGCTCTTTGTACTACAATGTAGTTCATTGCTGTATTAGATGTGGTAACACTGATACTAGATACATGTAGGTTAAATTAAAAGACACAGCATCAATCAGCATAGAGCAGGGGATTAACAGGTTTGCAGTAATTTTTATCGCTGCTATAGAAGTTCTTCTTTGTGTTATTCTAATCATCTTCATTTGAGGCTTTAATCCATTTCCAAATAATTCGACTATCAGTATCACTAAATGTATTTGAATAAAAGAGGTTTTTAATTATTGATTTCTGCCTATGTGATACCCGTGCGCTTATACTAAGTTATAGATTGCGTGTATCTTTGTCTTTTCTTGAAACAACTCATATTCAACTTGCGATGGTTGATAGAAACAATTTTCTTTCACTGTCCTAGTATGAACGTGGCGATTGTGACCAAGAGTGGGAGATTGTAATCCAGGTTATCTAGGATTTTGTGGTTACATGATAGAATTCCCTGCCATAGCTAACATTTCTTTAATTTCACGGGTTGAGCTTTTTGTAACTATGCTTTGAAGCGTGTCTCTCAAAATTCGTATACCTTGTATTTTAATGACATGTATCAATATGAGCGTCTTGTTGAACAGTGTCAATATCTATTACTTCCAATTGCCTTGTAGTTATATACATGAATCTGGTCGATACTGACCTGCTTATCTAGGTAACAGTACCGGTACCAAAGCAATAGCGGCCAATCACTGTGTCAAATTCTGCCACCAATCACATATTCTTCAGACATAAAACAAACCATGGCACATATCGAGAGAAAAAAAATAGGGGCCAATGCAATACCACATCCAAGGCACGCCTGCCAAGATATGAGAAAACAGGTGGGGATGGACTTAGGTACGCAAGTCGGTCTGTCCAAGAAGATCACACAAAGAAAAGAACATTATACGAGTCATGACTAGTATTGGAAGAGTGACTTCCCTATCAGTAATGTCTCTATGGTATTTGTTTAGAATCTGTCCAAATGTGACATAGGTATGGTGTTAAATTGACTCCTTCGATTTATCAGTGCATTTAAAAATACGGCTGTAAACAGAATGATGAAATCGACAAAAGAGTAGGGCCTACTCAACTGCCAAGGGTCCTAGCGGATGCATGTGCACAAGTAATAAAGATAATAACATTAGACAGTGAAATTCGCACAACTTCGCAACTGAGGGACACGATGTTAGTTTTTTTACCCTAAGTTGCCACGGTGTGATTATTTCTCTTGTTATTGTAATTACCTGTATTACTTGCGCACATGCATCCGCTAGTGTCCTTAGCAATTATTGAGTAGGTGTACTCTTACGTGTTGTGTTCTTGGGTGAAATGCACAAACAAGACATAGCGTACGTCTCGTCGTAACAATATAAGAATAGGAAGACTTACGACGAGACGTAAGTTAGGTTATGTTTGTCCATTCTACCCCTTGTTTCCACTTCGGATACCTTTATACACCTTGTAAAGGGCGTGCCTTTACTTTACAATTCATATATAAGAAGTAGATATTTATTCAATCACGATACGTTCAGTTTTTTTTTTTTATATTTACTGGGCTGTAGTGGCCCACCAGCCACACCGCGACTCAATATATATGTTATTTGCTATTCTTTTACGCAAGAGTCAGTCTGTGGTTATTTTATTCTCGCAATGAACAGCCGATAAATCATGCAAGCGGAGCCAGGCGTCAGGGTATGAGTCATTAAACATTCATCGAAAGTCTTGACGGATTACCTTTTAATGGAATCGTGAAGACAGAGGTGTGGTTTCGATTAGATTTTTAACTGCTTGAGATTACATCTATGCCGCACAACCTCCCCCCCCCCCCCCCCCCCCTTGCTTATTTTTTTTTCTCCTCGATCTTTTGGTATGGTAATACTATAGTAATCATATTTCGATTCTTATTGCTTTAGCTTAACCGCTTGGTTTGCATTGAGATTCATACATTGCCGGTCGAAGTCTGTTCTTGTTGACTTTGATTTGCAATTGCATTTTACGCCTCATTTAAATCATTTCTTTCTGTAATGTATAACACTTTCTCACTTGTTTGCACCAACTCACAGAAATATGCTTTCCTCGCATAAAAAGCGCTTATTCTAGAGGGTGGTCCCTTAGAATAATATTAAAATCTGAACACACACCATGAATTTATACTGTGTAAGGAAGAATTAATGGATTTATTTCGGTCGCATCAAGCGCATGTGAATTCTTGTAAACAAATATTTATTCCTCGGTGGTAACTCTCGAAGTGACTTTGTTCAAGCAACACAGTGAAGTACACCGCATTGGTTCTCTTTGGACAGAACGTCATTTTTTTTCCACAACACATGTAATACTCTGTGTCCATGAAAAAAGGATCTGCCTGTGTAAGAGGAAAAACAGCTTACGTCAGTCACATCTTAGTGAGAAAAGGGGATTTATTTTAGGAACGACGCAGGAATTCATTTCATGGTAAGTCGGCTATCACATTGGTAGTTTTTATTTGCTTCGACGTTAACACATTATTAAGCTAATGGGGGAAGTTGACACTGACTTTGTACACAATGTATTGCGCAATTATTACTGACCCTATTCTTCTATGTTTTTTTTTTCTTCTAGTTGGTGGCTATTGCGATTACATTATATTTTCCCTTTTCTTTTGATTCATTCTTATCTTCTTTAGCGTGAGCTCTTATTTTAAGGCAAGTACGTTGATTTAAAGTCTTACTACCCCCCTCTCTCTCTTTATCTCTTTCTCTCTGTCTCTGTTTCTGTCTGTCTGTCTCTCTCTCTGTCTGTCTGTCTGTCTGTCTGTCTCTCTCTCTCTCTCTCTCTCTCTCTCTCTCTCTCTCT
>RQTK01000717.1:172338-213410 GCA_003991915.1 Elysia chlorotica
AGGAGAGAGAGAGAGAGAGAGAGAGAGAGAGAGAGAGAGAGGTGGTAGGAAAAGAGATTGAGCTACACAGACAGACGTAGAGACATACAAAGAAAGGCTAAAGAACAGAATGTGAAAGAGAAAGAGAGAGAGATTGACAGACACACAGAGACGAATAGATTGATGGAGAGATGAATGTCTTTTTAGTTATTTATTTCATTCAGACTACGGAAGCAATCGCCACACAATAATTGTGATTAAGAGACTTACTTATCAGGTGATTCATACTTCTTCAGTATAACAGTGTGTTGTAAACCATTGACCAATATCCCTGAAAGTCAATGCTAGTCTTTTTTATTATTTATGAGAGAGAACTGGCCAGAACTGTAATTGCCCATTGTTGTATGCGGTTATCATAAGCCCTATAAATATAATAGTACAAGTACCGCATAGGCACGGTGCCGACAGTTTCATTTGGCGTCGCCTCCCTCTTTCTATTATAACGGTTCCCTTTGCTCAGAGACGTGAGTGGTCGCCAGCCCAGCTCTAAAACCATAGGGTAGTTTGAGGATTAGGATCCAAGATTAACACCGACGCGGTAATCTCACCGTAGCTTAAAAGTGGCTAATCCGAGACAGACAATAATAAGCCAAGGTTGTAAAACTCACATTTTTTTGTGCGTGGTGCTAGAGGTTAATTTGAAACAACTGATTAATTTACATGTGATGTTTCGTTTTGTATCCTGTGCAGTGTGTTATAGATGTCCTTCATGGAAAAACTTTTAATTACTGCTATATAATTCAAGTAGCATGTTTATTCTCTCGTATATTTCCCTTGCCAATCTTCTAGGATTTGAGGAAGATGTGGAACCAGTGGGTCTTGAAAAAAGTTTGTATTATGACCTTTCATACTTAGGCTTGAAAAACAAAAATATTTTCGCAATTTGTGTTGAGAATATTGCTGGTCGGTAACTAAATTTTGCGCTTTAAAAATTATCTTTGCAAATTATTCTCGCTTTGAGTCCATTGTTGCTTGATTTTATACACGCGCATTGGGTTGAAGTTATTGTTTTTATTCACTAAGTGATAGTTGTTTCTCTTCGAACTGTTCATGGTGAAAGATGAATAATGTGTGATATATCTGCCATTTGCTTGCGTTGAAGTTGCATCAATGGAGACCGTTACTAAAATTTGTTGTTAATAGATAATTATTCCGAATGCGTTTCAAGAAGTTCACAGGAAAATTGAAGCAGAGGGCAGGACTAGAAAGGTGGTACAGAAAGATAGATAGGTAGGTATATATACAGAGAGAGAGAGAGAGAGAGAGAGAGAGAGAGAGAGAGAGAGAGAGAGAGAGAGAGAAACAGAGAGGACAGACAGACAGACAGACAGACAGAGAGACACAGACACAGACACAAAGAGAGAGAGAAGGAGAAAGGGGTGAATTTCTTTTGTTCCTCACCTTTGGGCTTAGAACATATAATCCACATTTGACCAAGAGCATTTTCTATGACATGGAAACTTGTGGTATGGCAGATCTAACTGGTCACTTTGGCCTCTTATGGAAATAAATCCATACACACCCAGTGTGGACTAGTACATATTTCTTCAACCATCTTGGTTGCCAACGTGGTCTGTTATTACTTGCCCAGTTCTGTGAACAGAAACAATTCAAAAGAGAACGAATCAATTGGTTCTTTTCACAATGCTACGACTGACCTGCTCTTTCCACTTCCATTCAACTTAAGACCTCAAATGAAATGGAACTGTTTATTGCGTGTAAAAAAAAAAGCAAGTAGCTCTCAACTTTTGACGTCCATAGACCCCGTGGATAAATCCAGTTTTAAGTTCACCTGTGGTTTGTACGGACGCCTCGTATAGAGAAACGGCGGAATAGGAAAAGACTATGATTTAATCGTAAAGATGCCCTCGTAACCCGCCTTGTGAATATAGTGTTTTAGGTTGCTCCTTTTGATAAATTTGGAAGTGCGAGACTTTGAATTCGAAAATTACTTTTACAACAGCGCAAAGCTTATGATGTTAGGAACCATTATAGTTTCTCCTTAATAGAACTCTGCGTATTAATACTTTCGTTTGTAGATCACAATATTATTGGAGAAACTATTGGTGCTCGTTTAACTTCAAAGTTATCATAAGAACAAATATCCAGGTTTGGAAAACCACTCTTGTATGTATTAGTTTGAGGGCAATCTTAAGTGAAATGTATCGAGCGCCCAGGAAGGTGAAAGCTATACTTGTTTTATCAGAGTGCCCCAGTGTGGTCAATCGCCCAGTCTCAAGCCCAAACAGCTGAGGGAAAGGCCTCCCTAATAGGTTTAGTTCCAGAACTGATTGCCTTGTGACGAGGCCCGATTGTTAGTGTGGAGGGATACGATAGTGATACGGTCTACACTTTGGTGCAATGTTCTTTGATTTCTTCTTCTTTGACAAGTTTTGTTCTATTTTGATTTTAATTCGTTGGAGAGCTTTTAAGGTAATAACGATTGTAGATGTTACACCAAATCGTGAATTTTTCTTTTTTTGTTATCGTGGCACAATTCTTGGAGTGGAGTACTGTGAAAACATTCTCAGTAAACTTGAAGCTATTGTTTCCTGGCATAAAAAGAAAAGTGGAGATGATTTTCTCTAGCGTATCCATAATTAAATAAATGCGTGCGTTCTTTTTGGTAGTTGTTTGTTTGTTGTTGGTTTTTATATCAATAGAATTATTTACTGATAGTCTACCATAGCCCCAACAGGTCTCGCACTGCAGATATAGAACCGACTGTTACAAAGTGATTTAAATGGAATCCGTATAAAGATAAGACTAGCAGTCGGCGCAGTGTCCAGCAACCGCCGAGTGTTCCCATGCTGCCCCTTTGTTGCACTATCTAAATCTGTGCATGCCACACCGCTGCCAGTGTTGTAACTGATATCATAATGGGCGGAGTTCGATAGAGAATCTATAGATTACCTTTCTTAAGAACAGAATTCCACAAGGCTGGCCATTCTCTCACTTGAAACAGATCAATTACTATTGAGGGGATCCAGAAGGGGCATCTTTTTGAGAATTGGATCTTTTTATATCCAGTAGTTGTTTTTTCATTTTTGAATTATTGAAACAATCCTATTGGCGTGCAGCGTTTGTAGTTATATTTATAGCATATCACGCCATTCAGTTTGATTCAGTAGTTTCCCTTTAATTAGTATACCCTTAGAAGAATCGTGTTTTTCAGATTATAAAAGGGTTTTATTATCCACGTAATAACAATCGAGACTAATTATCTGATGGTAGACATTACATGTATCAAGATCATTGTTCTGCGTGTAGCAAATTTTGCGTTTTTAAGTTTGCAATAATATCAGATGAAAGAATTTCTTCTTGTTAATTTTAGCGATACCTCTTCTATAATGCTGCAGAAAGGAACAGAACCTAGGATCTGTTGGTTACATCCTTAAAATATTCCTACAACGATAGTCAGACCCCTAAAAAGTGATAGAAAAAGCTTGTCCGTATTATTATAATGGCGACAGACAAAGTGATGTACATACATATTCCCACGGACATTTTGGAGGAGAGCAGCCCTTATCGCTGCCCGACGACAGTGAACCTAGAGCTAAAAGACCAGGAAAGCTTCCACAAACGGTCCGTAGGCGTGTACCCGCCACTCACGTCTAGAACGACCGACTCCTCCAGTACGGTGGCGTCAAACCAGCAGAGCCAAACCTCCCATCACCCTGGCCAAGCTGCAGGCGCGGTCCTCAAAGGGAGAGCCATAGCGCCTTCATCCATGGTGACCCACCAAAAGAGACACCCAGAGTGTATATATAACAGGTAGGAAGAGCTTTCACCACCCCAAAGAACATAATGGTGCATTCAGGTTTTGCGACAAAATATGCATACAAAAAGGAGAAGGAAATGGGTTTACAATAATTATTTAATGAAAATAATCAAAATATAGAAAACCGTGGGCGAAAAAAAACGCGTATACTTGTAAAAAAAAAAGCTTGGGGAATAACTCTCTCTCTTCCTCTATCTCTTTCTCTCTCTCTCTCTCTCTCTCTCTCTCACTCACTCACTCACTCACCCTATCTCCCGCTCTCTGTCTCCTTCAAAGATATAGTGGACTGTTAGCTGTTTATGTCCCTGCTCCTGCTCTTCCTCCCTTTTTCTCCTCCTCTCTTCTGCTCCTCCTCAATCTGTTCTTCCTCCCTCCTGCTCCTCCTCCTTCCTTCTCTTTCTCCCTCCTGCTCTTACCTCCCTCTGCCCCTTCTCCCTCTGCTCTTCTTCCAACTCATTCTGCATGTCCTCCTCTGCCTGCATCTGCACCTCCTCCTGTTCATTTTTTGCTTCCCCTGTTCCTCCTCTTTCGCCTGTGCCTCTTCTTACTCCTACTCCTCCTCCTCTTCGTCCTGCGCCTCCACCTACTACCCCTGCTGCTCCTACTTCTAGTTCTTTCTACATTGGGTGCCTGTTAAAATGTGGGGGCACAAAGTCAACCTCGACGTACGCTCAGGTATGCATCAGCGCTTTGTCTATTTAACAGGTTGGGGCACAAAGTCAACCCCGACATACTGAAACGATAGTAAAACACGACACAGATGCAAATTACGCATTCAAGTCGCCAAAAGCATAGATCTGAATTGAAGGATGAATTCCGATGGTGATTCTTACAATAAAATTCTCTCTCTCTCTCTCTCTCTCTCTCTCTCTCTCTCTCTCTCTCTCTCTCTCTCTCTCTCTTTTCCCTCTGTTTATTTGTCTTTCTCTTTTATAAAGTATTAATATTATGATCGGCTGAAATCTTACTCAGAATCGTGCTAGAGTGAAACATCTTTTGGCTATAAAGCAATGATTTTGGACCTGAAGCCATATTGAAAATCGAATATTCTTCTTCTACATCGTATAACCCTCGACCAGCTAGTACTACTTCGAGGGTGCTAATAACAATTTTCATAGCACATTGATCTCCTCGACAATACATCCTCGATACTAAAATGGTCACTTCCTCCTAGGTTCAAGAACGAGTACAAAAATCAATGCGAAATTAAAAGGCATCGATCCGGCTTTGTGCGATGACTGGTTCCTGGTCACAATCGAATGGTAAATCAGGTTGAGCAGAATGATAGATCCCGTGGTAGCACTCATGTTCCCCTCCACTCTACTCAGTGCACTCACGCTAACCATAACCGTAATTTCTAGCAGAACTTTCTAAAAACAATATTATTTCCTTTGGAGACCTTTTTCTTTTAATTTATTTCCTCTGTGACAAAAATCAGCATGGTTGCTAGGAATAATCCTAAGCTTTATGTCCATTATGTATGGTCTTTGTTACGGTAAGGTTCAGAATTTAACATTACTATAGGGATACCATTTTCTATCTCAGAAAATGTTCTTCGCTTGGAAAAGAATAGGTAGGTAAGTTTCCTTTTTTGTCTTGTTTGGGGAGTTTTGTTTTGTGCTTTTGTTGTGGTTTTTTTGTTGCTTTTTGGGTTTTTTTGTTTTTGTTTTTGCATGTTTCGTTTTTGTCAGGTAATTCTTTATTTAACACGATTTATATAAAACAAATTAGACATTATTGCTATACCCTTTAAATAATAATAGAAAATAACTAGAGGGGGGAGGGGGGCATCGAAAAGCTTCTTGGAATGTGAACAAGTGTAATCCTTAAAGCAAGTGAGAGTTATAACAAGTATTTAAGAAAGTGTGTCTCCAACCCACGAGACCAATTATTTACCGCCAAAGTATAAAGCATAAAACCGGTTGATTTATTAACCGTCTTAATTTCTTTTATTTAACAAACAACTTTTGTCCAACTATCCTTGTCATGATAATACAAGTGCAATTCTTTTTTTTTTCTTTTTTTTTTTTTTTAAATATAATTATATGTTTCTAATGTTCGTTTGCGTACATTATAAGATTTTTAAACGTATTAGCTGTTTTGCTCAGTTGTACCGTTTAGTGCTGTTTAACGCCCTAGCATTTGTGGATCATCTATTATGGCTGGACCGCATACTGTTGATTCACCAGAAAATTCAAACGATGCTTGGCACCTGAGACAACCTTCCTCTTGTCTTGATAATCCTGTGTAGAGACGGAGCATAGTGAGGCTTTAAACTTAATAATGTGCCCGTGCGCTCTAATAGCTTTATTGATCCTTAGTGAGAAATTGCTATAATATATTCAGTGAATTAGAATAGAACAAGGGGAACATTAGGGATATTTAATATCTGAAAATAATGGTTATGCAAGAAAGGATAGTGAAAAGACTTTACATGCGTAAACATTATTGGCAATAATAAAGGAGCTGATCGTAGATTTTAGGAGAAAACAAATGACCACTACGCCGTATTAAAATTGAAGTGTTATGAGATTTAAAAAGTGACGAATTATAAATACTTGGGAGTAACAATAAACAAAAGTCTAAAGTGGCATCCTCATGCATCGAATATATTAAGCAAAATAAATCAAAGAATATATTTTATAAGAACTTAAAATCGATTCAATATCGAGAGTTTTCAGGAAGGTGTAAAAATTACATGCGAGAGTGCCGATAACATTTCACAGCTGCTTGACACATTGTGTTTTAGGAAAGGGTCGGGTATTTTAAAAAAACTTCCGGGGCACCCTCTTGCTAGACAGTTGATTTATGTCACATTTGAACATAAAACATTTGTATTATACGGTGATTTATCTTCACGAACCCTACATTATACCATCTTTCAGTAATCTGTGATATATTTTGTTTCTAATATTGTTTATCATAATAACTGTAATGTTTCATATTTTTACTCAATTTATAAATACATACATAAATATCTTATTTTTAATTACCGGTATTCGTACATATAATATTTATATACTTTCATACTGTTTCTATTAAAATAACATTTAAACCAATGTAGTGTGAGATATCTATTCTAATATATACATCTATGTGCATTATTTATATTTTTTTCATCAAACAATAACTATTGTGTATATTACGTGCTTAAAAATCTGTGTATTTTTTAATATTCTCAAACATTTTTATACATCTGCCTATGCTTTAAATACACGCAGGCCTGATAATTAATTATTGGCGATCTGCCTTTTTGTAGCTGATGTAACCGCGATGACAATTTTCCTTGGATGGACAATCAAAGTGTTTCTTATCTTATCTTAAGAAACACCATTATTTGGGGCTAGATTTTCATAACAAATGGGTATCGCCTTCTTTTTACATTGCTAAAATTATTCGTATTAAGAATATAGTTATAATTATTTTGAATGCGAAATGATAAGATACAATGGGTCCAATTGGGAATCTAAGATAATTGCTTTGTAGCCGTTAATTTATCGGCGCTGTCGTGATGTTACCTAGTTCAATATTGGAAAATCGCATTTGCCCAGTTTTTTCATACATTAATACGTTATTTGTTTAGAACCACACCGGAAGAATCATGCCACGGTGTTCATTGTGTGGCAATGTTCCTGTCACAGCGAATGAACGAATATGCAAACATAGTCTCGAAGGTACAAGGCGACGAAATTACAATAATCAAGATAATAATAATTATTATTAATTTATTATTAATGTTCATAGCACCCTATGAACAACATGGTATACACGTGGAGAGTTAATTGTAAAGAAAAAATCTCTAACGCAAAAATAGTTTTGTCTTGGAGAGAAATGAGTTAACACGATATCGAGTGTCAATAAGGTAATGTTAGAAATGGAAAATTTGAAATAGGATATTTTTACTAAGACGCATAGAGACTTTTGTTCATATCAAGATATCATGATAACACAATTCAAAGAGGAGTAAGCCTTCAAAGATTATGTTCTTAGCTATTCAGTAATTCCAAACAAATATCAACACACAAGTGTAGAGGCACAATCATTTATGTAGATAAGCTGATAAAATACATTTGATCGAATGAGGATTTTAAGGTTGTTCCGCTATGTTAAGAAAATACTCTGTCACTGCAATTCCTTTGAACTCAGTGGAGGAATCTCTGCCACTTCTTAAATAGTTTTGTCGATTTTTATCTGAACGGGATTATTAATTGCCATTGGTGAACCGATTGACGTAAGAACATGCACCCCGACTTAGGCGCGCTTCTTATTTAAAGCAGCCTGTTTTGTTTTGTGTTTTTTTAAAGTAAATGAGGCGTACAATCGAAAAGGGACAGTGAAGAAGGCAGTAGAAACTGATGAGGGACCTGAAATAGAGATATTAAGAGAGAATGAAAAAGAGGCAGCGGCGGAGAGAAAGAGGTAGAGAGAGAGACACACACACATAGAGAGAAACAGAGAGACAGAGAGAGACAGAGACAGAGACAGAGACAGACATGCAGACAGAAGACAGGCAGACAGACAGACAGACGGACAGACAGACAGACAGACAGACAGAAAGAAAGAGAGGCAGACAGACAAACAGACAGAGGGGGGGGGTAAGAGACAGAGACATATACATCCAGACGGATAAACGAAGTGAGACAGACATAATAGACAGTGTCAGAGGGACATACAGACATACATTCAAACAGAAAGACAGAAAAATGAGATACATACAAACAAACATACCTAGTGACAAAGAGACAGGCTGATTGACTAACAATCAGACAGACATAAAAAATAACTCTTGTTTGTTTGTTTTTCTTCATAAAACGGTGACACGTTTGATCAGAATATCAGTCTCGGCCTTATTTGCACCATTAGGCAGAGCTCAATAGAACCAGGCACATTTAACGAGACATGACACAACTTCAACATTATTTCAGCAGGTACCTTTCCAATACGGGGGCAGCCTGCCAATGTTAATCCCCTGATCTAACACAAATCAGGAAGGTCAGTGGCCTGCTGTCTAACAACAGCGTTTAGGAATCGCGTCAACCTTGTGACTGATTCTATCATTGGACTTAGACGTTTAGTTAGCTTGGTTCTCACACAAAGTGCTTTGTTGTTCAAGTTAGTCCTTAAGAATTTATCATTATTTTTTTCTATGACATGGGATGTAAAAGAGAATTAAAGTGCATCTGAGTAGAACTGTCTAGAAAAATCTAGATTTTGTGTGTGCAGATACGGATTCTTAGCCAATTTTCAATTAGGTGTTCAACTTTTTTTTAAACTAAAAATGTAAAATGTTTTTTTAACGTGAAACACGTGCATAGGAAATAGCGGCAATTCGTTGATGCTGCAACGAACAACTGTGAATTCTAATGTAAGTACAAAATTTATAAAAGATGCTAACAGCTGGAAGTAATTAATTTTGCCTTAGCCATTAATACATGTAGATAGAGGGTACAAATAATCAGTGATGTAGTAGCAGTGACAATGGTAGAAGAAGTAGTACTTGTAGAAGTAGTAGTAGTAGTAGTAGTAGTAGTAGTAGTAGTAGTAGTAGTAGTAGTAGTAGTAGTAGTAGTAGTAGTAGTAGTAGTAGTAGTAGAAGAAGTAGTTGGTGGTGGTAGTGGTGGTGGTGGTGGTAGTGGTGTTGTTGTTGTAGTTGTTTAGTGTAGATGGTGGTGGGTGTCGTTGTATATTTGGTGGTGTTAGTAATGGTATTTAATATAGCAGCTTCAATTTCCGGAATATAATATGCCTTCAGATCCAGCGCGAAAGAGGGGTGAGACAGAGTGACACTATATCCTGTAAACTATTCACTGCTTGTCTCCAGCATACATCGTCAATACGATTGAATGAAACAACAAGGGGATAAACATCAATGGCGAATTATTATCTCACCTGATCTTTGCCAAAGATGCTGTTCTGTGAGCGCACTATATGTTGGCCTGAAAACGAATGTCGGAGAAAAAAACCCTAAAGTACTGTTCAACCATAATGTATTAAAAGTTGTCATTTTTTTTCAACGCAATCATTATTGGGGCTGTCAATAAGGTAATGTCTATCTGGGCAAAACCATTACACGAAAGTTTGCCAAAGACCCTGAACTTAGGAAACGAATTGGACTGGGGTGGAATGCTTTTTGAAAAGTTGAGTCACATTCTGTAGTGTTTCTTGATTTGTGATCCAGCCCTTCTGGCCCAATCTATACATAAAGGGAGGCAGATCAATAAAAACGAATTGGATTACATTTTATGTGGCGCTTAAAGGCCTAGGTCGATCCTTATAGTTAAAAATGCCATGTGCAGTTTTAAGGCACACACAGAACATTTATTTTTATGCTCACTGAATTTCAAATAGTTTTATTAGTCAATAGTTATTGTCTATAATTATCCGTGTACATGTAGGCTATGGTGTATATATGGTAGGTGCTGCGTTGCGTTGACGTTAACTTTATCTAGGTTTTTTAAAGCTATTTCACATACAATAACAATATTATAATTATAAACATATGCACACCCATGGAGCAGTGTTTCTTTTTGATAGAGCGCATTATGCATTGAAATCCATGTATTATGAATCGCCTTCCCTCATCAGCACGATTTGTGTATGACACATTCAAAAACCAGTTTATTCCATACTCACATCTCCATCTAACGCAGAGAGGGCCAGCACAATCACAGTGAGCTATTTTACGTCGCTATATATTCTTACACGTGGCTTTACTTTTGCACCTCACCATCGTTTCATCCCGTCTCTGTTCATCTACCAGGACCATGGACTTCCCTGAAGGCGAGCGACTGGGCAGTACTGGGACTCCTGATGGTGTTGACCTGATCGAAGCCGTGGCACATGCCAATGATGTATCAGAGTCCGCTGCAGCTCTGCCACGATTACAGTGCGTTTAAATACTTGCATCCACCAAAAGCCCTAGCGCATGTCTGTCTCAGTTCAGTTTCAGTTACTTTATGGATAAAGCCGGATAAAAAAGCGAAACGTTTCATTGTTTAATTTACATTTGTATAGTTTTTTTACTTTGTGTGTGGATGAGTTTATTTTTACTCAGCACGGTAACGGTTATATTGTGCCGATGATGTCCTTAGACAGTTAATACATTATATTAGAAGTAACAGTGACTCATTTATCTCTCTGAGTGGTAAAGGCATGGTTTATACAGTAGGATTATCGCAGATAAATTTTATTATACACACTAATGTCCTTCAGATACCTCAGTAGGCGCTGAGGACTAACATGAATAAATATAATCTCTTATGGTTTGGAAGCCAGGTTCATGTTTCTTTCCCGGTAAAAAAAAAAGAGGACAGTCAACCAGAATGTGACTTATGGATAAATAATAGTTGCAGGTATGACACTGTGGAGGCTCTTCTCCCGTCCGTAGGAAGGCGTGAGTAAGATGAGAATGTCCCAGTCGGACTCAATCTCAGTAATTGCCCCTGCTCCAGCTCTAAAGAGTAAGACCGAAAGGTTCCAACATTTACTTGGGAGTGTCGATTAGAAGTGAAATTTTTAATGGATATTGGTAGGTTGCCCTCAAATCCCGTATTTTTAAGATTTTTAAGTATGCCATACTTCCAGGTTGTGTCATAGGTTTTTTCTAGGTCAAAGAAGACAGAGACCGTGTGTTGGTTATTGGTAAAAGTTTCAGGGCGGATCAAGTGATCCGTAGTACATCTCTTTGCTCTAAATCCACACCGCAAGTTGGATAAGAGATTATTAACTTCTAAATGCCAAGATAGTCGTTTGTCTACGATTCTTTCAAAAAGTGTACACAGGTATATTGTTAAAGTTATAGGTCTATAATTTTGTCGGTTTTCCAAGGCTTTTCCAGATTTTTGAATGGGGATTTCTGTAGTTTGGCACCATGACTCTGGAAAAGTATCTGGCGCACACATTTCTTTATACAGCTGTAAAATAATCTGAAGAGATTGAATTGGAAGATTTTTTATAGATTAATTATGCAATAGATATGGGCCTGCGTCCGTCTCATTCAGAAGTTAATGGTAGGGGCATTGTTCGTCTAAGGACAATGGGCTATTGTAGTCTTTAGAGCAGTCTGGGGAGAAGTCAACCGCTTTCTCTTAAGACTGCTCCTTAAAGGCTTGAAATATGCATGAGTAATGGTGGTTGGAGGAGTTCTGGGAAATTGCGGCGCTTAGAAGTAATAGTCTTCCCCTGTATTTTCGTGATCGATCTCCGGATTTTAGACTGGGGAGTATATTATTAATTTTAGAAATAGAGCTCCTGCACGACTGGCGCTTCTGCTGACGTATTTTGCGCCAAGCTGCAGAGGTTTTTTTTTATTTTCTTTTTTATATTTAAGTTATACACAGATGAGTTTCTTTAAAAATCATTAAATTCTTTTCCCTGGCTCGAATTGACATCGGCACCGGCAGTCGAACCAGTAGAACTGTAGAGGTCTGATGGGTCGTCCTTTTTGCAATTTGCAATAAAGTATCACTAAATTGCTCTATTGAGGATATTTTCTCAGAAGACATATCGTTCAGCCAGACTGAAAAGCACGCCAGTCCGCCCGAGTGAGATTCCACGGTTTCGGATGAGAGATGGTTTCGGAGCGGATAAGCGATGGCAGATTAGAAAATTTGATGGAGCCGTAAAAGCTATCGAAAGTTGACAAGTTGACCACGAGTAGTCAAGAGAGAGAGAGAGAGAGAGAGAGAGAGAGAGAGAGAGAGAGAGAGAGAGAGAGAGAGAGAGAGAGAGAGATGGGTCGACGAGCGTCAGGTCTAAAGTAGAAAAGGTGCCATGGGCAGGATGGCAGTAACTTGGAGAGCCCTCGTTCAGAAGGAAGAAATCAGATTCCGAGAGAAATTTTTCTAAGAGTTTTCCACGTGGATCAGCCCTTAGACTGCACCACAGTGGGTTATGGGCGTTAAATTCTCCAATAAGAATTACGGGAGAAGGAAGCTGATCAATAAGGTTAGCGACATCAAAGTAGGAAACTTGAGCAGAAGGTGGAAGATGTACCAAACACAGAGTGAAAGATTCCTATAAAGTTATGCAGACTGCTAGCACCTGTAGTGTAGAGTTGAGATGGATAGATCTGTGAGAGACAGTATTTTGACAAATATAGAGGTACCGCCGCCTAACCATCTGCACCACCGCTGTAGTGATGATAGGCAGAGGGTCTTTGGATGTTGCAGTCTAAGTTGGAGGGGGGTGGGGGTAGCTTTGTCTCTAAAAGGCATGTTGCTGCGTCATTATGTTTCAAACACAAAGGGGTGGGGGGCGGTGAATCTTACCGTGTCCATCTTCTTGCTGTATATACAATGAACATGTAATAAGTAAATAACAATTACTATCAAGCTTTGTTCTTCCAGATCCAGTCCATGTCCTATCCACACTCGCACGTACCAGCAACAGCACCATCTGCCGATGTACAGGCAGCAGCAGCTGCAGCAGCGCAACTTTAGCTCCATGGAACCCAGAAACGATCTTCTCTACTCGACAAACTGTCATGGCGGTCAGGTCAGGAGGAGCTTGTCGCAAGCGTCTGGCCATTCCGGGAGACGGTCCAACAAAAGCGGCAACAGTGGAGAGATGCGGAGGCAGGAGGAGGAGCGAGTCCAAGTAGTATTAATTATATATAAGCTTTGGTGAAGGGCCCCTCACTTTCTTATGATTGTCCTAGATGGCATCATTTTACAAAGCGTTTTAAATGGGGGGTTGCTTCTGGAGGAGGGGGGGGGGAGCTTTTTTGTAGGGGACCTGAGCCGGGCCCCACGGGCCCGCCTTAAATCCAGCACGGAATAGCTTTATAGCAAAAGGCCATAATCTTGTTTATCTTACAATATGTATACCTTACGAGAAGGCTCACCGTTTCAATTTGGTAACATCAACTCGAGTTTGTTTTTGTTTGTTTGTTTAGTGATGTTTATTGTTAACAACTAGGTAAAATTATCGCCGACGCGTCTCAAGACTTACGTCTGGCAACTTAATGTGCTGAGACAGAGTGAAAACAACCGGAATGGTTCACCAACATGTCACATCGCTCCAACTATTAGAAAATAAGGCGGTCTGGTCGGGATTTAAACTCGGCACTCCTGAATAAAAGTCGCGCCCTTTACCGACTGAGCTGCCTCACCCCCAATGACTTTTTATTTACATTTTACGTTAATCTACTGCAATGCAGACAACATCTTTAGGCACGTCTACTGAGTTTTCTTTATGATGTAATTGTTAAACGATAATTTGATGTAGAAAACTCAGGTTTGGACTTTACATGGTTTTCAAACGCTAGGTTCTCTATCAAACATATCATAACAAATGTCTTAATTTAAATTCAAAAGCCAAATCTAACAGAACTAAAGACCATTTCAGATGAATATCGTACTATTGTTATTTCACCTGTTTAAGTATCCGACATTGCGGGTACATTAAATAACATTCGTTCTGACAATATTAGTGTAATTTTATCGCTATTGTTATAAAGATTTACAAGGTTAGAGCAGTACAACGTATACCTGAATTTGTAAATTACTTTTTAAAAGTATAAAAGCATTGGTATAGTGGATACCGTGCAATTTCTAGTTTGGACATCGTCAAAAAGTACGACACACATCTTTTTTGCAGAGAACAGGCTCATTGTTGCATTTATTAATAATATCATCGTGTTGATTACAAAAGCAAGAATGTATTTTGAAAATTGAAATGTCTTTTATTGACTCCTTCACAATTACACAATCATTGTTTCTCTTAGGTGGAAAGGGAGAAAACTTTCATGCAGGACGTTCAGGTGGGAAAGTCTCAGAAGTACTTTCGGCCTAAACTACCAAATGAAATGGCGTCTGAAGAGTTCGTGTCTTCGTGGATCATGCACGGTTCTCAGCCAAAAGGACATAATCATTTTCCTGATCTGATGCCGGAAAAGCTTCAGCAACACACCCACACTCTCCCCGTGGCGGCAGACACAAACCGAGGCAAGAGGCAGACACTGATGCCCATAAGAACAATGGATGGCGACTATGCAAAGGGTTTACGTGGAAGTTCTATTCACATCAGTGATACCAGACCAACGTGATACTAGCCTGGATTGAAACTGAAAGGGGAGCAGGGCGGAAGTGGGTTGAAAGAGAGAGAGAGAGAGAGAGAGAGAGAGAGAGAGAGAGAGAGAGAGAGAGAGAGAGAGAGAGAGAAAGAGAGAGAGATAGAGAGAGAGATGGTGTTAATAAAAAAAATGTCCCAATGATTATAATTATTGAGCAGCAAGTTATATTATGATATAGCCTACCGAGTTTGAGTTTGCAATTTGTTGCAGCTGTTGCTCGGCCGCAATATATGTCTACTGCACAGTTATGAATTATGAATCATGAATTAATTAAACGCATTACACACGTTTACAATGGCTTCTTGTTTTGTTTTTTGTTTGTGTGTGTATGTGGGGGGGGGGGGTTCAAATATTTTTTACAGACATTTAAAACTACAAATGAGTTTAATGATCGAAACAACATCTAATCAAAGTTCTCTGGTTCGATTACTGGATCAGGACACCTCTTTTTCTGCTGGATGGTTGGTGTCAGTATAGTGTCATCGGCCAGGTCCTGGTATTCCACTACTAAGTTGGTCTCATCCTTATTTAGAACCAAGATTGAACTGGGAGAGTGCTTAGTTGAGAACATAATGCTCTACTGGAACTCTGGAATAAAGCTTGTAAAAAGTACACGATAATCATTCATGGAACAATAAATTAATTAAACTGTCAAGACATAGCCGGGCCAGAAATAATGAGAAAGTAAAGCAGATTGACTATTTATTCTTTTTTAGAAAGGAATGTCTAGAATTTTTTTTTTGTTTTTTTTTGTGTGTGGTGCAAAGGAAAGATCTACCCATTGTAAACAAGAGTACACATATGGAGAGAGAAAAAAACCTCATCCTCCTCATTCTCTCCTTCTTATTACTATGATTACTATTATCATTCTTCTTCTTCTTCTTCTTCTTCTTCTTCTTCTTCTTCTTATTATTATTATTATTATTATTATTATTATTATTATTATTGTTGTTGTTGTTATTGTTATTACATGTTTTTTTCCCGACATCTTTCTTTTATCTTCCGTTGAGATTTGCATTTTTGTTGCCATTTTTCAGGGGTATATAAAAAATAGGAAAAATTTCAAGATAATAGCTATATTTGCAGTTATGTTGATCATTTATGTTACTTTACAGTATAAGTTTAGCTCTCTATAAATGTTATTTCTCCCATCATTATTTGCAGTATTGCAACTTAAAATGTTTGCCTTTTTCATCGTAGCAACCAAAAAATAAAATTTAAGACCCCCCGCAAATTGACATATCACTGAGCTAGCAAAAGGACATAATTATCTGATTCATGGTAGTTTTGAGATTACATGTATTTTTAAAAAATGTGTCAGTAGTATAAAAGCTACCAATTGCACTATTTTTTTCTTAGATTAATTAAAAACAACTTTCCCATTTTAATATTAACACCATGAGATGGATATAGAACTAAACATTAATAATTATGCCAAAATAAGATATGCTATCAGAGAAGCAGCTAAGATAAACAAGTATTACTTTTCAGAAGATCGATAAATTCTTTTAAAGAATGGCACTCAAAATTTTATTTTCATCGAAAATATTTTGGGATATGCCAGATTAATTTTGTAAAAAAAAACATGTTTTAATTTTTTTGAAATCCTTATCTTTTTTTTTCAAAATTCATGTTAGATCACAGAAACAAAACTTTAAAATACAGGAACATACATTTTTCAACATAAGTCATTGAGACAACTGACAAAAAGAAGTCTGTTTAATACAAAAAAATTGGAAAAGAACAAAAAAAAAAAGCGTCTTAACATGGAAATAAATTAATATAAATGTATCAAAAAATCTTTGACATGGTAACAAATGAAAATATAACATCCTCAGAAAGACAAGAATTGGTGAATTTTTTTCAGGCATTTTTATACAACAAAGCAGTGCTTTGTCTTTTATCCCGATCCAACAACTTATAATTATCTCAACAGAAGGAAATCAATATATGTCAAAAGAGTTACAATAGTTCTAGATACCAAATTTATTAAATTCCAAAATTACAGATTAAATAAAATTTTAAAAAGAACGCAAATTTCAATACCTTATTTTACAGATTGAGAAAAAAAAGCAACATGTATTTTGAATTTAATATCTAAATACATTTTTTTAATGTTTCAAATGAGATGGGCTCATCAGTCAATGTCATGTTGTAAATTAATATCATTCAATATGAAATGTTCACTCGGGTTAAAATTTTTAAAGTCTATTTAGGAAAAAGTTCAAAGGTTTGAGTAAAAAAAAAAAAAAGAAAAAAAAGAAATGAGTAAGGTGTAGGATAAGGTATATGAGACATGACATAGAGGGTGAAAACAACTGCAAATAATAAAAGGGAACCTTTCAGTCTCTAAAGTATGTTCAGAGTTACAAATTGAAAAAAAATAACAAAATAAAACACAAAAACCTTCAGAATACTAATAATGCGATAAAAATACATGTACTGGAATGTTCTTCGTTTCATTTATTTTATTTTCTAAATACATATCAAGTGCTTTCCTCCATAAAATGTATACACCTGTAAAAAAAAAAACCAATATATTAACATAATTTTACCCATTTATATGCATGCTAAATAGGAAAAAAAGAAATCACTTTTTAGAAAAATTTCCAAGAAAGACATTGTAGAAACATAAACTGCTTGGCAAGATTTTAAAGAATGCAAAAAAAAGCAATAGATCTGAAAATTTGACATAAAAATGTATTGTATATTGGCCGTTAATCATAGAAGAGATCAAGTTGTTTTGTTCAATCTGCAAATGGTTAATCTTCAGTTATACAATGATGCTATGCCAAAAAAATTAAAATTACAACATAAAATAACATTTAAAAAAGTCAACAGTTCCTCATTAATATAATAACAGAAAACAAGTTAGATTCTCCAGAAGTTATATATATATTGCAAGTAACCTTCATAGAAAAAATCTTTATATAGGTACACAATTTTGGTTATAAAGCACCTAGATTATTTGAGCAAAATTACCCTCTCAGGAAAAACATTGGAATATAGGGCTATTGCATATCATTTAGGAGGTCATGTATTAACATGATTCACATGATTTAATGGCTGAAAAAATCTAGAAAGTTCCTTTGCTGAGTGTAGCAACGGCCATAGAAATATTGACAACAATGCCACACAGGAAACATAAGGCCCTAGCTGGTTGGCGCACACTATTCAGGTAGACAAGAGTGTGCAGAAAGCGAGCCACAGTAAAAGCTCTGAAGTGAAGGAGTGCAGCCCCCAGCGACGGACCGGATGCCACATACAGCAATCCCAAGAGCACAAATGGGATTACATTCTCAAGATCATTTTGGTGGCACCTGGAATAGATAGCATAAATAGATATACAAAGTATATACAACAAATTGCTTCAGCCTATGAAATATCCCACTCACTCTAAAATATTTTAAAGCTTTTATTTTTCTAAGAAATCGTCTGGAAACACAAAAAGTATTCTTTTCAAACAAGTTTGTTATGTGAAGATTAAGGATTAGAATTGAAAGACAAAATTGCCCATAAAACTATTTCATTTATTTATTCAGGTACACTGGGTTACTACTACCTAGCTTGTCTCTCTAATCTACTTAGACCAATATTTGTAGTGAGCTTTGGGTGCAAAAAATTACTTTGCACCCTAGGTATTAAAAAAAAAACGGGGCGTGGGTGGAGGAAAAGGATTTGATGAAGTCAACATTGCTCTTAATGCTATTAATATAATAAACTATGCCTCCAAAGTTTGTGAGACTTAATCATGGTAATTAATGGGTGAAAAAAATTTAAAAAAACAAACAAATAAGAAATCAAGGTAAAATTATTTTTTTTTGTCACAGTGCCTGGGGTTTTATCATTAGCTTCCATGACCACCCTGCGAGGACAGAACATAAAACATTAAACTATCCCTCGCAGATGTGCAATCTCCAAACAACAGTAATAATTCACATACTGTTACAGTAAACAAATATTTCATTATAAAAATTCATGGTGGATTTTGATGAAAACATGTCCAAAGATATATTCTTGCTGTTATATTTTACCTTCTTACTCTTTCTACGCCTGGGTGATATCTTGTGACTTCAAGCTTTTTGCCGAAAGAAGCAACATCTTCTTCATTGCTGAATGCCTGCAAAAATAAATAAAATAATATTTTAGAAATTTTTCAACGGAGGATTTGATGAAATTGTGAATTACCCATTTCTGTCATAAGAGTAGTTACTTTTCAAAAACCTTTATGATTGGAAACTTCGATATCCTAATGTTGAATATTCCAAGCTATGAGAATCTACTGAGGGTTACAACCAGTCCAAACTAAAGGTCATATTTCTTATTAAAAATATTCAGGTTTTGTGGGAAGCCAAAAAGGCAATGTTTTGTGTTCTTCTTGCATAGAGACAGGAGTAAAATTTAATAAAATTTAATATGCCTGAAACATCCATCCAAACGAAAAGTGGGGGCCCAAACTCTCTCCCTCTCTCCAGGTTTAACATCTCCTAGGTTCCCCTGGGGGATCCTATACGGCGACAGGCGGCGTTGACAGAAGACAAAAGCTCAGGATGAAGGCAAGACATGATAGATCCTATGCTAGTTCATTCTATTACTACGAGGCTGGTCCTCTTATGTATAATGGGGTTCCCTAATTTTGGAGGTTCTTAAGTGGAAAGGGAGGATAGGTTGAGACAGATAGACAAACCTTCCCTTCTACACTAGGGTAAGGTTAGGTTTATACATTTAATTTTCTTTTTAGGAGTGAGGCGGGAGATTGATGGAATAGGTGCAGCTTGGGGATCCAAAGATACTTCATTGCTTAGAAAACGGTGCAAAACAGGAAGTACAATTAGGGTTAAAAAGCTCAATTTTGTTTATTTAATCTTACAATATTAACTCTCATGAGAGACACTGATGCCCATTGTTTTATTATCATGCCACACATCTCTCAACCATTTATATGAATGCAACTATACTTTAAAAAAAACATTACTGGCTCTTTTTATACAACAGCTTCTGAATTTCCTATATATATCTTATTTCTAATCAAGCATATAATTATGTATCCAGATGATATAAAAATATGAAGAATTTTTATGACAATTTAGTTATCTGTATACATGTATATATGGTAAAATACACTACATTATAATATACATGTAATATAATGTGTGTGTGGCGTTGACTCGATAAAGTGCATCTATTTACACTAGATATTAAATAACTGTCTATGCATAATTTGTTTTTAAGAAGTAGCGCTTTCATTAGATGACTCTCGTGATAGTCTATGTTTTTCTCATGAGGTTTTAATATTGAATGAGTAATTTTTGTTCACTTAAGGTTACTTATTACACAGCATTAAAGTGTTGCACTTTATATAATTTCTATCATATTCTTTCTGATAAAATGATAGGATGCTGAATGCTATTTACTTCTATATCTTTTCTTACTTGTATTGTTTGATTAAGATTTAACTTTTCATTTTTAACTTTTAAGTTCATGCTGTTTTACAGATTAATATGATGTATAACTCGTTAGAGTATGCATATTTAGTGTATCCAATGTAAAGCGCTTTGAGGTTGTTGTTTTTTTAAATATTCTGAAAATGGAAAGGGCTAAATAAATGCCATTATTATCATTATATAACCTCTTGTTTCGTACAAAAAGTCAATCATCCTTCAATCTACCCTGCTCTGCTCTTATATACACAAAGCACAGATATAGAGATATCTAGACCTATCTTGTAACATGTGTACCAAGAAAGTTCGAGAAACATCCAGACTCTAGCTCACACATTCATTGATATTAATCGCCCCCTCTCGTCTGTGCCTGAACCGACTCTGAGCATATTCTCGAACAGTCCAGAATTTCAGTCGGTAGCAGTTGATTTGGTGAACAATACTCACTGCCAGCGTAAACAATGTCACAACAGGTTTCTTATAAGGTTGCAGTGGTGTGGCTACAAAACAGGTTTTCTCTCTCTCTCTCTACTTCCTGACCTTCAAGACCTACATTCATTTTTTTTTTAATTTACTCAATAATTATTGGTATTTACAAGCAGCATCTCTCTAGCTTAGTTCAGCCCTTTATTTCAATATTGTCTACTTATCTTGTCTTACACAAACTCACACGTTGACAGTTTAATAGATAGAAGGAAGGAATTTATACTTAATAAGCAAACATTGGCTTAAAGTATTCGGTTGAGCTTTTGAAATTGAATTTGTATCTGCAAACTTTTAAATGAGACTTAAACATGTTTTTCAAGGAAGTGCACTGAAGCCCACTTGCATGATGCATCAGAATTCTTTGAATAAAAAAAAAAAAAGTTTTTAAAAGAAAATATTTAAAATATTATATGAAGAAAAAGCTAACCACTAAAATAAGAACTTTAGGATCACCTTATTGGTCATTCTTTGGTAAGCTGTGAAAAAACTCATGATCATTGTCTTCATGATGACCAGCACAGCATATGTAACAAAAGCACTGAAGACAGGGTTGTCCAAACTCAGACTGATGACTGCCATCTTGGTAAAATGATTTCTTTATTTCTGGAATGGAAAAGAATTTTACATATGTATTAATTTCTTGAAATAAATGACTGCGATTAAGGATTGCACTGGCTAACAAAGTTAGACAACAAAATTATTACAGAGTAGTATGTATTAATGTTAAGGGCCAAAGTGCTTGAGTTGAGTTCGTTTAACGTCCATCGTCAGCACTTTACTATATTGCGGACAGGCCTCAAGACTGACTTCTGACTATTTTATGTGCTGCCACGCAGAAGACAGAGCGAGGAGAACTGGACTCCTGACTCAGGAGGTCACATTATACTGACACTGACCCAACCAGTTACAAAGGAGAAAATCGGACAAATAAATTTTTGACATCGTGGGATACAAACCGCAGATATCCAGATCTGGAGACCAATGCCAGTTTGCCACTCGCCAATCGCTGATACCAAATAGTGTATTTATAAGAAATTAAACAAGACTGTCTAAACATCTCCTGTGTAGATAGATCTAGATTCTATTTTGACCAAAGATGAAAGCTCAGTCCTGTGAACATATATGAACAGCAATGAAATCCTTGTGATGACATGAGCCGCAGAAACTTGGGCACTCTCTGAAACTCAATTACAATTTTTAGCTCATTCCAGAGAAAGTCATGATTGGTATACATGTACCAGTATGGGTGTACACATCCTTGCTTGACCACAAAACCAAAAGATGGATTAGAAACAGGTCTTCAAAAATTGATGACATCAGATCGAAGAATCAAATATGTACTGGCCATGTATCAAAGACAATCATTGGACATCAAGACTCCTTATTTAGCAACCCGGACTAAATCTAGATCCATCCCAAAGATGAAAAGGACATCACTCATAGTTTAATGCCATTATTTTTCTTCATCTGAGTCTGAGTCTCGAGAAAGACTGTAAATAAGTATGGCCTACAATGTGAAATTGCGACACAAAGCATTTCTTTCCTCCACTTTTAATCGCAATCCAGATCTAGATCTTTCTAGTCTAAATATGACGCATATTATACTAGATCGGGCAAAATTTCTGCTGAATACAAGGCTGAGTGCGACTCAGCCCTCACAGATTCAAACAAGTTGACTTCACTTCGTCTTCTAGATCTACCCGTTTCTGGTTGTGAAATGAGGAATTCAGCGAAGATATATATATAGATCTAGTAACAGTCGATAATAGGGCAAGCAAACCAAAAAATGGTGCAGTTAAATAACATATGAAAAAACCGGTGCTTACCACTTCAACTGAAACTATTGAAATGCCTAATTTGGCCAGTCATGATGTATGGATGTGCAGCATGAACACTTAGAAAAGCAGATGAAAAGAAGATAGAGGCAGCAGATATGTGGCTTTACAGAAGGTTGCTGAGAGTGAAATGGACAGACAAAAGAACCAACAAGAGCGTCTGGGAGGAGACTGGAACAGTGGAAGCCCTTAGAAACTCATGCTCAAAACAATCAATCATCAATGTAAGAATGCTGAGATATAATGGGCATGTATACATGCCGTCACACAGACACAGGGTTGATGTTAAATCTCCTGCAAGGCAGAACCCAGTCGATACGCAAAAAGGGAAGACCACCAACATTGATTGAAAACATCAAGAAGAGTCTGGGCCTTAATTTGCATTCAGGACAGAAACAGACGGCGTCATATTGTGGACAAAGCATCAAGTGGGGCAGCAACCACTGTAACCGATGACGTTGACAGATGATGATTAACAGCCGACAACTGTAGTGTCCAGTGCTTCACTTAATGTCAGCTACTCCCTGCCAGTGCCCGTCCAGTGACGTTGACAATTGAATAATAAACTGTAGTGTCCAGTGCTTCACTTAATGTCAGCTACTCCCTGCCAGTGCCCGTCCCTAGCGAGGTCACAACTCACAAGGGTAGATCAAAATCTAGATTCTAGATCTTAGCTGATCTAGATCTAGGTCCAAAGTACAGTACTAAGTCTAACTAAAGCATTCAAATCAAGTCCAGCTCTATGTACCTCTTTTATTCATATGACGTCTAGATCTACATCTAACCTAGATAGATTCTAGTAGATTCTAACTAGATCTAGATCTCGATTAAAAAAAAAAGTACATTTACCAATGGCACAGTTCGTTAGCTGTCAAAGCTGCTCTAATCCATATTCTATCTCAGTATATGTCGTAGGATTCGTTTGCTGAACTTCACACATTACATCATGTAGCCTAAGCCTCTGCCAGATAAATTTTCAGCTTCGGGCCAAATTCAATTTCAAAAATCCCCAGAGACCAGAGTTTAGGGGCCAAATTATTATATACAGTCATCATGTTTACTACTGTTACTACTATACTGCTTTAATTAACCTTTCTTTAACGGTGCATAATTAGATGTGAAAACCATGGAGTTATATGGCATCTGGTCTACAAACTCACAAAAAATTAAGGTAGCACAATGATCTAAGTCTAGCCTTTGCGACGAGAAAATGTAAGCATACAGGATCACTCACATGTAAAGTAGTTTACGAAGTATGGCTTGCTTTTACATCCAATACTCTGCATATTGCTGTTTATTTCTTTCAATATAATCTCTTTGTGGTGCTCCACACAGAAATAAACATGATGATTTTTGTTGTCATTCTTTGACTAAAATATAACTAACAGAAAAGAACGACTATGTACAAGATTTCTGCGATCCTCTGGGCTTTAAAAGCAGGTATTGAAGCACAGCTTCGTCAGCTTCCCTCTCTTGCTCCTGTTCCCAATGGGTTGGTTCACACGTTGGGGACAAAGACGTAGCTATACTAGGTTTACTCATCAAAGGAGCACCATAAAGGTTCCACGGGGAATGAAGAGCAATCATGGCTGGCGTGACATCCAAATCCCGAGAACACTTGCTTGCCAGCTGGAGTTGAGCTCATGCCTTTTTAATAAATGACCCCCCCCCCCTTTTGTTGTATCATAAATTTTTAATTCCCTGTGACACTGGCTCGATCGATTTTTAATATGCGCATTAGTGAAATACTCAACAATGAGAACACCAGTCCACACGGAAGAAAAAGACGAAAAATAGATCTAGATTAGAGTTAGACCACAACGCTCAATATTGACACAAGATCTAGATCCAGATAGATTTAAAAATGTTAATGCAAAAAGCCGAACAGATGAAAAATATATAGCAGTCCACACTGTATAGCCCAGTAAACTACATATAGATCTAGTAAACTAAACAACACAGTCACATCTTTTTGAAACACAAAGCAAAGAATGGCGCGTGGCTTCAACGTCAGTAAAGCTTACATGGGTTTGGGAAAATTCAGAAATGAAAACATTAAAAACAGGAACCACTTGCCCAAGAAGTCAGGTCTAGTCTTTTACTAAGCTAGGCCTGCAGGTTATCCTAAGCATTGAGCTAGACTGTGATTCCCTTAAAAAGAAAAGAAACGAACATTTTGTTGAGTTTTAGATTGCTTTTTTGTCTTGATCCAACAAAACTAGATCTTAAATTGTTAAGAGCAAGAAATCCCCAAAAAATCCCCAATCCCCCAAATATATTTTTTGGAGCCAAGAGCATTAAAAAATCCCCAATTTTTGGGAATTTGGCCCCGAAAGAGCCAAACTGGCAACCCTGCTTAGCAACTGTTGGATAATGGTTTGAACTAATCCCTATGTGTGTGCAAAGGGGTGAAGGAGGAACTTGCGCTAGTAAGCTTACTAGAAGTAGAGCTTTGAACTCCCAATCAACAGGTACCTTTACTAACTTACTGAGTTCAAACCGACGATCGGGTAAATTTATCTGTCGGATTTTGCAGCTTATCGGTTAGATCGGTTTCCTTCCGGCAAGCCTAAAAGTGATATTATGTAACCAACTGAGACAGGAATCCTTGCATATCCATGTGATTGTCACTATGTAGCGCTAGTTTTGTGACACTTCGCCGTATAGGATCTCTAAATTAGAGCTTCTCTCCTCTAAGAATCAAACACAGATAGGGGCGAACGAGAAGGTAGCAGAGCGTAGGTGCCTTAGCTATTTACTCTGGGCTGACAAGCTTGAAGTCCGTGGTTCAAATCCTCATCTTCAAAAAAGTACGTTTTATAGAATGGTTCTGGAAACATCGCGGACGTAAAGCTTTTATAGATAAAGGCTGCTTAAAGACGTGTTTGTTTGAGTTTTTTGTGTGTTCCCCCCGTTGTTGTTTTTTTTTTTAAGAAGGAGCGGACTGGTGCAGAGATAGAGCGTTGGTAGCGTACCCCTATCCGTAGGTAACCGGTTCGAAATGCGAATTCTTCGTTTGATTTCGTCCCTTACCTACTTGTTGGGTCGGTGTCACTACAATGTGGCTGGCTGAGACAGGGGTCCTTGTACCCCCGCAGTGCCTTAATGTCATCCCACCTATAACTACCAGATATTAGTCTTGAGGCGCATCCACAAATTAGCCTTCCTGCTAGCTATAGGCGTTAAGAAACCAACTCATTGACTCAGCTTACTTTAGAAGCAAAACATACTGATGTCTCGTTTTATCTGTACAAAAACAAAAATTAGAGTGGGTAAATGTTTTAGTCAGTCTGCCTTTTTGCATGGTTGCTAAGATAGAGATAGTGAAAAGTGTATGATATCCCTCGAATTGTGGACATTTCGTCGAAGTGGACGTATAGGAAGGACGAAGGAAAAAACAAACCAAACGAGTACTTTTGTATTTTGCTGAGAGTAAGGCCTGGTTCATTAAAGAATATTAAAACAAGAACGTTGAGATCAGTTGGCCACCTGAAACACCATTTAGATCAATACACTGGATGGAAAAGCAAGTGGGACGAGAGGCAGAGGAAGATACAGAAGAAACTGGGTATATGGCATTACAAGACAATAACAGGGTCGGGTGGCATGCCATTTCACGCCGACCTCTTGAGAGATGACACCAAATTAATTCTTAAGGAGTTATTGTGAAAAGTAGAAGAGTATATAAAACTCGTTTAATGTTTCGACGACATAAAATTGGCATGATCGTTGGCCATCAAACTACCGAGGTGGGACCTTCATGTATTTACACCAATTTTCGTTACCAATACTTTCTGGAAGAAAATATGTTAAAGATATTGATCTCGAACCAAAGAACGAAAGAAAGAGTGGGATTGGAGGGACAGTGTTTGGAAGATTGGGAGGGGGAGGGGGTAGGTGTTGATGGGAGGAGGAAGACAAAGCAACGAAATAAACTTGACACCGCGAGCCTTTTTGTATACATAATTATTATTAAAAAGTAAAAGCTTATCCTAAACCGGATCCATTATATAAATTATCCACCTCCACCTGCTTCTCAACGGTATTGCATTTATTTGTAGCATCCTACTGATAAAGGCTTAAAGTCACTTCAATTAATACGCTTAAAAAATAACAAACAGAAAATAGCATGATCACCAGCAGCAGCAGCAGCACCATCAACAAAGTCAAAACAACAATAATTTAAAAAAACAAACCATCTTTATCACCACCACCGTCCAAATTTAACAGCAGACAACATGTATAATAGTGATAATAATTACAATAATAACAGTAATAACAACAACAACAACAAAAATTATAATATATAAATTAATAATTATAACAGGACTGCCGTCTCAATAATAATAATTAATAAAAACAACAATAACAAAAAGAATAATAGAAATAATAATGATGATAAAAATAATAATAATATTAATCATAAAAAAACAATAACAACAACAACAACACAATAAAAATAATAATAATAATAATAATAATAACAGTAATAACAACAACAACAACAAAAATTATAATATATAAATTAATAATTATAACAGGACTGCCGTCTCAAGCATACAAACTCCAGCAAGTAACTAGCTAGAGAAGAAATCCGTCATACAAATTTCCTGATCGTGTTTACGAACCGGGTACATCATTAGGCATCCCGTTTTAGAGGCCGACGCTGTATGGTTAAAACAAAAAAAAGACAGCTCGCCCTATGAGTTTCCTTAGTCCATCCGCTTGGGTAATGCCCACCCCATCTCCGCCTTCCTCGAATAACTTTGATATTTTATATTTTATGGCCACCCCATCTCCGTCTTCCTCGAATAACTTTGATATTTGATATTTTGTATCCTCAAATTACTCCTTTATTTTACTTTCTTTCCACACCCTTTCCACTGTGCTTTCTGATGTAAGCTACCCTATTATCTGCACCTTTCAATATTTTCTCTAGATCATTGCCCTCTTTGGTTCAACTCCAGTACATGTATTCACATTCATAGATTTTACTTATAGGCTACACAATGCTTTTTGTCGTTAAGAATACTTTTTCTGTTAAAGGCAGCGCAACACTTTTGGCCAATGCGTCTTTTAATAGATATACATGTTTTCTTTTTCCCTCTTCTATCTCACATCTGGCGAAGGGGTTGTTTTGAAGCTCAGGCATGATTTTAATTTTAAAAAAATACAACGCACAATCATGAGAACACAGTAAAAATTAAATAATTTTTTGCACACGGCCCTACAAAGAGTATCGGCCCTTGAAAAGAGCCCCTTGTCTTCCCAGTTTCCACCTTGCTTGCCTCCTTTCGCTCAGGCCATTATCATCGTCATTTTTTCGCATTATAATTAAGTTTTAAAAGGGGATCACAAGCTTTGAAAGGTAAATATGAACATTATTATTCATACATATAAAGAATAAATATTTATGCATTTACGAAAATGTCGAAGACAGTAGTAGATATAAGGAATTCATCGCTTTTATCACGCTAGATTCTAGGTCATTTTTTAAGTTTACATTTTTACAAAAATGGAGGCAACGAAAAAGGCGAGAAGACCATAAGACACCATGTTTTAGAACGCGCCGATCGCAGGCGAAACCGACTGACGACGTTTGTTATTGATTCTTCTAAAAAAGTGCTACCAATCTAAATACATGTAGGGCCTAATGTAAGATAATATCCTAGAATCCAAGCTTTCTGACCAACTATATCTAGATTTCTAGATCTAAATAAACATACACATTTATTTAAAAACATCATTAACATGCAAGACCCATCAATATAGAGAGTCTAGATCTAGGTATAGGTCTACATCTAGCTATCTATGAATCATTAATGAGTTAGAAATGTAAACCTCTAGATCTACCTGTATGACTGATATTAGTGTATAATTTCCTCTCTGTTGCTCCAGTGCCATTGTATGATTGTACAATATTTTGCTCTTTGATTTCAAGAACAGTAGGCCCGACAAACATGGAATATAAATTTTTTTTTAAAAAAAAATTTATTTGTGTTCCGCTTTAAAATCGCGATTAACTTAAGTCTAGATGGCCTCGAGGCCTACACAAACTTGGGCTTCACTTTTAAACAGTTGTGAAACTATCTAACTACAGCTGCATCAGAGTGCATGCTAGTCCATCAAACCTGTGGCCAAGTCAAGACGTATGCAAATGCATCCTTACTCCTTCAACTCAACAAGTGGTAGAACATTGGTCTCCTATTTGGGAGGTCCTGGGTTCCATGATTAATGAACAATTTTTGTATCCGTCTCCTACTGGTTTGGTTGGCACTAAGAAGAACAGAAATTCTATTCTTTCTTGTCTTAAAAGTTAAAAAAAATATAATGTGAAAAATTATTATGATGTGAGTCTGTTTTTTTTTCATATATTTCAGTAAGTCAAGATGGATCAATCAATCACAATGATGTCGGAGGAGGAGAGTACAGAAGTTGGTCCAAATGACATTGTGATTCACCTTGTCAACCCATACAAGTGTGGCATCTGTGAGCTGGAGTTCTTGGAAAAATCTGTCTTTAAGGTAAATAAAAGTTGTAATCCTGAAATTAGTGAAACTCTCACTGTAAGTGTAAAAAAAAAAAGAGTTGAAGCAGAAGAAGTGATATCTTCCATATAATGCATGAATAAAAAATGTGTTCTTTGTCCTCATGTTTTTGTACTTTGTTAATGTGACTAACCTTTAATTTTTCAAGGTAGAAACACCCATCCAATTTGTTTCATGTCTCCCCAAACAAGCGCATAGCACAGTTGTGTATGACTTACTTCAATGTTGGGTTCTTGAAATAGTCTCTATTAGTGTTTATTTACATATTTAATGGACAAAGTACACTCCTTTATAGCTGCTTCTGTCTAAATCTACAGTGCACCGCCTTTATAGCTGCTTCTGTCTAATCTACAGTGCAATCTGTTATAGAGGTAAAACTCTTAAATGCAGCCTGAAAAGTAAATTATTCATCCCAAGTTTATATTAAACAATGACTGTAACTTCACAAAAAGGGATTTGTATATATTTATAGTCTTAGACATGCTACAGATTTCACTGCACTTGTTTTCACATTCATTTTATTCTCTGCTTTTCCATGAAATGAGTGAGACTTAATAACATGGATCAGTCTAATAATCTGTATTGAATTTAAAGATAAAAATAGGAAACTGCAGCAATTCCAATTTCCTAAATTCCTGTAAATTTACAGATTTTCAGTTTTGAGGGTCTGTCAAGGAGTGATGTTTTGTGATCAAATATGTAATAGGTACAGCTCTATGCGAGAGGGTCAGTAAGAAAAATTAGCATCTTTGCAAACTAATGTATGCTATAAATAAACTGAATGTGTCTATTCTCCCAGGAGCACATGTTCTCCCACCTGGAGCAGATTAAGCAGGAGCGTCCTAGTTCGCAGATTGTCATGACAGTCGTGCTTCCTCCAGAAACTCCAGGGGGCGTCACTGTCACCAGGGATATCCTCCAGCTTGGAGAAGACGGCTCCATCAAGCAAGTGCTGCAGGTGAAGCCAGTGCGGCATGCATTTATATACCATGTGTTTAGGGAAACTTTCACTCAATCGTGCCGCATCACATACATGTATGCAATGAGTGAAGACATTTTTACATTATTTAAGCCAGGAGCACATGTTTTCCCACTTGGAGTAGATAACACTGGAGTGTTGCTGTTCCCATTCATACCTTTATGTATCTGTCCAATAATATGCACTCACCCCAACAAAGGCAAAACTAGCAAACGAATACAGTAAATATTACATAAATAATATATATGTCTTTCCGCCAGGAGCACATGTTTTCCCAACTATAGCAGGTTAAGCAGTCCTAGGTTGATATTTTGGGGAATTGGGTATTTTGTTGAACATGAAAAGGATTGAATAGGAATTAATTTTAATAAGCAGATTTCTCAAGTTATTCAAATACCCAAAAGTAACAATTAATTTTTTTGCCCTCGTTCTATTTTATGCACTGGTATGAACACACATTGTCCAAAATACCACTGACATTGTTGAATATCTTGACCTGTGAAGATAAATCAAAATGAAAATGAGAAATAAAATTGCACAGTAAAATACTTTGCATAAATCTTTTTTTGACATGGCTATTGGTATCTATGCTAGAGTGAGATATTTTTTTCTTAAAGATTTAATTTTCGCATTTGTTGTTTTTAATTACTCACAGTGTTTAGTTTCCACGAAAATTCAGTTGAATGATGCATGCTACAAACTTTTATAGCAGATTGTAGACAAAATTTACTTTCCTTGCACATAATTAATCTCTTTGTTTTTGTTTTGTTTTTTTCTCTTTTACTTTTCTTATACAGCCACCCAACAATATAACACTGAACCAAGTGCAGCCTCTGAGGGAACTGGAAGAAGCCGGAGTTATCAAGCTGGAGAGACCTAAGCCCGCCATCAGTCTTCTTCCGTCAGAAAACTTCAGCGAGCGGATGCCCATCATTGCCGATGCCCAAAACATCGTTCCCCAAGAGCTTGTGCCTGCGGTGAACTCGGCAACCCACTCTCTGATTCCGGGCGGCAGACCAGTAGGGGTAACAGGGTCTAGTCTGGGGGGCCAGAGCTTACTCAAAGACACTTTGGTAAAAAGTGTGGGAGAGCCAAATGAAGACGCCATGAATCCTGCTAATCCCGCTTTCATCCCCAATAAAGACGGCACGTTTAGTTTCGCCTTTAAAGACTCCAACGAAGAGATGCAGCACATCCAGATTATTCGGTCAGATGGCATTAAGACGGAAGTTCTCATGGAGCTCGGATCGGAAAAGCAGGACATGGTGCGACCCGTAAGGGCTATGAGGATGGCTGGGCGAATGGGGGGAACCAACAAGAACAATGAGTGCGACATCTGTGGTAAGATCCTCTCTAGCTCCACCAATCTCCTGCGACACAAGATGTACCACAGTGCTGAGAGGCCGTTTGTCTGTGAAGTCTGCAACAAGGGCTTCAAAGACATCAGCAATCTGAAGAAGCATACTCTTATACACAAGAGAATCTTTCCATGTTATCTTTGTAAAAAGTCTTTTCTCCGCAAGTCTCAACTCGAGGTGCATTTGCGTCGGCATGAATCCCGCACAACGTTTGTGAAAACGGGCGACTCCTCCAAAGAAGTCACGATGAGGACTTTTGTTGATACGGATGGCAGTAGAGTTGAGGAGATGAGCATGGCAGCTTTAGGTGGCCAAACGTTTGAGTATAAGAATCGAATTGTGAGAGCGGATACAGCTTCTCTGGATGATCAAAGCAAAGATGGAATGGATGAGAGTAAGGACTCCATCAGTGCGGTTTTGGATTCATCAAGCCATGATAGTCTTCTGCATACAGGGGAAGAACCAAGGCAGAGTCAAAGTGCTGATAGACCGCCTGAAAAGATGTTTACCGTTACAATGGATGGCCTTCAAGAGACGACAATGCCTGTTAGTTCAATGAACGGAGAGCCTTCTGATCTAGACCAGGCTGAGGCAGGCGATATAAAGTTCCCTCCGCCACCCGACGATTTTGTTAAGGTGTACCAGTGTGGGCACTGTGGCAAGAGGACAGTACAGCGTGGCAACATGATGAGACATCTCATTCACCACTTGAAGGACAGACCTTTCGCTTGCGATGAGTGCCCTAAATGCTTCGTTGACAAAGGCGAACTGTTTAAGCACAAGAAAACTCACACCAAGCCTTATAGATGCCCACAGTGCAACGGTGCATTTGCCCACAATGTGCAGCTCGTTAAACATTTACAGAAAGAGTGCCTGGGTAATTTGGAGAACCTGAACTATACAGTGATGGAAGATGGTCAGACATACAAGTGCGACATATGTGGCGTCGAGATGAAACGGCTAGGCAACATGATCAAACACGTCGGCACTCACAACATTGGCAGCAATGGATCAGCCTGGAGCAAGGGCTCGGCTTTGAACAGGAAGGCGATGGCTACACCAAAACGAACCCCAGGGAGACCAAATGCTCCATACTTCTACGACTCTGGGCGCAGAGCATTCTTCTGCGGATTTTGTCCAAAGTCATTCTGGAAGAAGGCTAATGTTCAGCGACACATAGAGTTTCACATGAAGAAGGGTGACCAGCACAAATGTCCCGAATGCGACAAATCCTTTCCAAATGCCGCTGCATATCAGAGGCATGTCTTGATTCACAGAAAACCATTCAAATGTGACCTGTGCCATTTGGCGTTTTCACGCAAGCTCTTCCTAGATGCTCATCAGAGAAAACATAATTGTTCCGAGATACCCGTCGAGACGCCCGACTATGCTTTTTCGGAAGATAAATCCAGCTTCGTGTGCAAGCACTGCAACACAACCTTGCCAACAAAGTACAGGATGATGAGTCATGTGAAAAAACATGTCAGTGGTCGAACATTTGAATGTCTCACTTGTAACAAGTGTTTTGGAACCGCACATTTGCTTTTGAAGCATAAGAAAGTCCACAAGAAGGTTTATGTTTGCAAGAAATGTGGACAGACTTTTAGCCGCAAGTTTTCTCTGTCCATACACTTGAAGAGGAACCATCCCCAACAGCCGAGGTTTGCTTCTGAGATTTTACCTCCGCCCAGTCAGTTGGAGCTGAAAGTGAAAGATAAAGTGTCAGCAAAGCATCTCTGTTCATACTGTGGTGCACCGTTCGCCAGATCTGTCATCAAGCTAAACCATGAGAAAAAGTGCCGGGAAGAGAGTAAAGTGGTGGAGCGATTGCCAGATGGCGCAGGATTCAAGTGCAAAATTTGTGGCAGGACTGCTACTCTCAAACACAACCTGATGGTCCACGTACGGAAGCACGATGGTGTGCAAATCATAGACCTAGCTGGCAAGATTGTAGTGGCTGATGGAGCTGAACAAGATGGCACCCTCTCAGATCTCGCAATGAAATTTGGGAGATCGGTCAGGGGCTCCGCAAAGAGGGCGCTTAAAGAAAGAAAAATCTCAGCAGGTGGGTTGGAATCTGATGATAGCACAGACAACTTTGCTCTCAATGATGATGAGACATTCGATGAAGAGTTAGACCTAGAGGAGACCACCGACAGTAGAGTCAAGCGAACACCAGGGGGTTATGCATGTGTCACATGTCGCCGCAAGTTCACGGACAAAGACACTCTGGCCAGGCATTTGGAGTCTCACGAGAGCGAAAACACTGAACAAACTGACATAATCTATACAACCACAGATGATATTGAAGGAGAAAGTCTCTCGATAGCTGAGGGTCAGTCTGAACTCAAGATAACCAATGTAAAATCAATACATGGAGTTACTGATCAAAGTCCTGTATCATCAAACGTCGACTATGAAAATAGCGACTCTACCTCAGAAGTCAAGGCGAGCGCTAAGCGAAAATTTATCTCTAAGAAACTCGGGTCAAACAGTACGCCTAAGAGCAAAAAGATGAAGCTGGATCCTGGAACACCAGTAGTAGCAATCAAGCGTCTGGAAGATTCTGCTAATCTGACCCCCAGCCCCCCTCGGAGTGGAGGGCGTCCAGCAAGAGCGCAGAAAATACCATCAAGGTTTTTGGAATAGAATTTTCCTTATTTATAGTAACACTATAAGTACTGCATAAATGTCCAGAAAAAGAGAGGAAAAGTAGGAATTTTACTTTCCCTTGTATCAATTAATTTTACAAGTTTTACCATTCCTGACTCTGGAACTGAGAAAAGCAACTTTTTTTGCTAGATAACTCAAAACATGTTATTCCAACAACTCATTGCTTGTTTCCGGCAGCTAAACATATTACACTGTACTATTGTTTTAGCTGTCCTTTTGATTATCTAAACCATTGATTAGCTGTCAAGGCAAAATCAGTGTTCAAATGGCTTTCAAAAGCCAGTTAGCTTGTAAATGACAATGATGCCTGTAAATTGTACTTTCATGAACTTAGCAGAACACTGGTCAATCTTGAACGATATCTGCTATTTGTACAATGTATAAACTTTCCAAGGCACCAATTCACTGGGTTTTTTTTTTGTAACAGTTTAATATAAACATGGGGCTAAAAAATACTTTTCAGTTTTCGTTTTCTAAGCTGTCCTGGAGAGCTCTATCTTAAGCATTACATGTATCCGCTGTACATATTGTACAGAATTTCAGTGGAGTCCTTTAATTTATCTTTAGAGGATTCTATTTAAGATCTGTTAAATAATTTTTCTTTAGCAGTGTGATGTTATTTGCTTTGGTTTCATTAAAATAGATTAAAAAAAAAAAGATTTTAATACTTTGCACACACATTTTTTAAGTTGGAGTATAATAAATTAATTAGTTCATATAGGCCTATATATCATTTGAATCCCATGCACCCACTTGAAATTTTACTTTTCGTCTAAATTCTTTGTATGTTGGAAAATGTGTGCACAATTGTGTGGTTGGACCTCTACCCACGGTTTCCCAAAGCTTTGTTTGTCAAAGGGGAAAATTTACTTCGTGGTTCAATGAACCCTTGACAAGAAAATGGCGTTCAAGATAACTTTACAACTTAACTGTTTATTGGATTATAATTACATGTAATTTGTATTTTTTTTCTTTTTTTTTGGTTGTGAAACTGAGACTGAGTAGATAATAAAAAGAATTAATCATTTCAATTCATGATGTTTTTTCAAAGTCATTTATTGTACATTTATGTGAACAAGTGATTATTACTTCTAGTTAAAACTAGATGGTTCTTAATACTTACAACTTATGTATGTGGATACACTACCTTTTATTTTGAATACTTCTGATACTGGTGTTAATAAGTCTGAGCTTGGTTGTTTTTATGACTTCCACAGTTTAATACAGTGGAAACCTCATAATTTGAATTGCTTGGGATTTGATCTTAACTTCAAATTAAGAGTATTTGAATTACAGAAGGGAGCTTACCTGAAGTGTTTTAAAATATAGACAGTTAATTACCTTATTTGAAAAACTGTGTTAAATAGTTTATAATAATTATTTGTTTTCTTTCTATAGAATAGAAACCCTACCAACCACGTTTCTTTTAAAAATCATGTCTGTGGTGGCAATGAATAAGCATTGAATTCTGATTGACAAGTGATAATTTTGTAATGCCCTATGGTGGTGTAAGCTTCGAATGATTATAAACTTTGAATCATGGGTCTGATTTTAATGGTGTCATAGAGAAAAAAATAACATATTCTTTACCGAAATTGGGTTTTTGAGAAATTTGAATTATCAGACTTACTTTGTGAGGTTTCCACCATAAATCATTATAATAGAGGAATACATGTAGATGCATCAGTGATGACAAATTAAGTCTTACTAAACTAAGGTTGTCATTCAAATTTCAATTTTACAACAATGTCCTAGATCAGATCACATTGGCAAATTGAAATGTATATATATTGCCATGTAACCTGATGTTCTAATGACTAGCATACAGGTTCAGTCTAGTTCACTCAAACTTGGGGTCATAATAGTTATATGTGTAATGTCAATTGTGACTTAGAAAAGTGCCAAAAATGGCAAAAATTCTATTAAGAAAAAATTATTTACATCAAATGATTAATGGATCAATACCATTTGTGTTTTAATGCAATTAAGTTTAACTGTTATGGGTATCATTTTACTTGTTCACCAACATAATGAACATACAACTTGTGTAAAACTTAAACTGTATGATAACAATTTTATTGGAAATGTTAACTTTCCTTTTGATGTTTTGTTTACTTCAATAAACTTGTTAACAAAAAAGTAACAACTTCTTATAAACTATGAATGTTCAGTTAAGATATTTCATTGTTCTTATTGGAAATCACTTTAGCAATGTGAACGAAAAAGGATAACAAGAAAACTGAAAACATTGTGACTCAATGCAAGGTTTCTTTTGCATAAGCTCAGTGCTGCTGTTGCTTAGCTTCCAAAGTCAGCAGTATATAGGCTATATACATGTACTATGGACGAGCCCCAAGAATGACATCTGACATCATTACATGCTACCACACAGACAGTGCGGGAATACCATGACCCTGTCTCAGCCAGTCACATTAGGTTAGACTGACAACGAACTGACCAGTAAAGGACAAAGTCGCCAGAGCTTTCACAGACTTCCTGCGTGGAAAGCTTGCATGAGCTAAAAATTTAAAAGAGACGTTGTAAACTTCAAAAAGAAAAATAGTATTTTCTGTTTTTTTAATCTTCACCATTTATATCTTTTTAAATAGATATAATCCATACTGTACTTGCTGAAAATGTCTTTATGGCACAGCTCATAAAAAGAGGAAATGTAGAAATTAAGCGGAACACAAGGAGATAGGATACTAGTAGTAGGTATTCCAAACTGAATTTTCATATTTGAAAAAAAGGTTCTTTCTTTTATACATCATCTAGAACTTGACAAAACATGCATTTTCCCTTTTGATTTTTGAAAATCGGTAGAGAAATAAAAAAAATTATGAATTTTTTCCTTTATTTTTGGACTTAAAAAAATTTTGCAAGATTCATGCCGTCAAATTATACCAGCGTTACGCATCAATAAAAAAAAATGCAAATTCAAACACAGTCATTCCTTTGCCTAACTATTTACACCACACTTTTGAAACAATTTGACAAAAACAAGACCCATGGTGTACAAATCAAAAATTTTATTGAGTATCAAAGTTGTTAAAAAAATCATTGGACTTAGAATTTTTTTCAGTTTATAGCGTAATTTGTTCACAAAGAGCAATTTTGGGGAATCATAAGTTAAAGGGCATGCTATCAAGACTCTTAAAACTTTTCTTACATGCCCAAAACAAGGCTTAATATGTGTCTAATTTTTTTCAAACTGCTGACAATAGCACTTTTAAAGCTACAAGTATTCAAAAATGCCTCGGCGTTCAGTTTTGACGCGCCGCGGACAAATAATATTGTTTGAAAAATCAGATTTTGCTTTGTAAAATTCCTAAAAAACAAGCCACATAATAAAAATTGGTATACTTATGTATTTTTGAGTGCTGAATCTATTAAACTACTCAGTTTTGAGCTACAGCTCAGTTTTCACAAGTTAATGTAAGATTTTTACACAATTTCACAAAGTGAATCAAGGCAAAAAATGCATTTTCAGTACAAATATCAACATATTACTAGTATTAGATTAAGAAATCGTCCTTGGTTTTCTTTATAGTAATACTAGGGAGGTGATTTAAGTCCTGGAATGTTATTCTTGACAAGGTGTCAAAGCAATACAATAATTATGTACTTTTAAAGCTTTCTCAGTTTCTGAACTAAAATCATTTAGGCTGCTGAAAATCATAGATGCTGGTTACGCAAAAGTTTGCAATTAAAAAGAAAACAAAAACAAAAAAAAAAAACAAAAAAAAACAGAAGTAAAATATTGTATTTGTTGTAGGCAAATAATACATAAATATAATATAAAAAAAATATAAAACATGGATTAATGTTAATGAATGTTATGTAGGCCCACTGTGTGTATTTTAAAGGGGGGAAAGTTATGTAATAAATTAAAATAATAAATTTAATAATAATACATGTACGTGTAGTAATAAAAACGATAAGATGATAATAATATAATTAATAGTACTATAGTAATTACTACAGATGATTTACATAGCGTCATATTCAATAAATTCAGTAGCGCATGTACACTTTTAGTACAAAAGAGAACATGACATAAAACATAGAAAATACTGTAATTACACACTTAAAAAACATTTTAGTAATCTTCGTACGATTACATTAACAATTATATATCATAGTTTTTGCCATTTTTTCTATTTGTCACAAGTGGACATGCATACAATCTATTAGAAGTGAACATGCATAAAAGCTATTAGAATATGCGCCGCACATTTGTTGTCTACGCCAAAAATTGTGAAAACTTGCAAAACCAGCCAGATGCACACACACAAAAAAAAAAATAAAGTTACATTCACAACCGTAAAGGAAAAAAAATGTTCCCATGCCGGGAATCGAACCCGGGCCGCCTGGGTGAAAGCCAGGAATCCTAACCACTAGACCACATGGGACATATTATTAGAGGACCTATGATATATTATAAACCATTTTTTATGCGCCAAGGATAATAATGCATAGCCTTTTCTGGCAAAAAATTTTATGAGCTTTTCGATTTTTTAAATTAAATCCGGATTTTTATTTGTTCTTTTTTTTTTCTCAGAAAGTGTTACAATACCCATTGATATGTATACAAAAATTGAAAGAACCTGTTCATTTCCGACTACCACCGATGTTTGGCGGACATGCGATTTGTATTCGAGGGTAAACGTTCCAGGTTATCTGAGAGAAGAAAATGAAATAACACCTTTGTGTTTTAAACTCTTTCCTTAGTACTTAAATATATTGGCATATAGTTAGCTAAGAATTGAACTGTAGAACAACAATAGTAATAACAACAACAACGGCTACGAAACAAACATTGTACTTTTGATACAATCACGGGTAGGCCTACAGTGAGAAACTATGACAACGAAACACAAAATTGCGTCGAAATAAAATGAATATAACTCAAATTTGTTTGGATCAATCTAGAAAAACTTAATACAATCGATGTTTGATTGTGTTTACTTTGCGGATTACCAGTCAAATAGGTCTGACTTAGGCCCCCAGCGCTGCGTCTAGGTCTATGTGATTGTAGGGCCTATCTAGTGCAATCCATTTTATGGTTATGCTAGCGTTAGGAAGACATAAATTACAAAACGATAAACTAGATTTGGTTCTAGATTCGCGTATGTAGAAACCCTCAAATCGTTCGAATCAAAGTGTTATTTTTTGTTTGTTTGTTTGTTTGTTTGTTTCCGTGATAATGGGAAATGTTATTTTTTAATAAAATCTCTATGTAGGCTTAATGGCTTATATCTTTGTACATAGGTGGATCTAGTAAAATGGGTGTATATAAATTTACTCTTGACCAAAAGTGCTCTTGGCTGATCAATTGATTTATTACAGTGTGTATGTGGAACAAAACCAGTGCGAGAGGAAAGGTCATCTGAGAAAACTCAGCCAATGCTAAATTGTGATAGGTCAAGGACGCCGGTAATGGCCGGTTTGCGTTTGATAGGCCCACTGCCAGGTGACTGGGCGATACTGATATAATAATAAATTGAACAATCCAAACCATTTCGATAACACGCGCAGCACTAGTAAAAAAATTAAAACAAAAATAAACAAACAAAAAAGGGCCTCGTTTTTTTTTTTTTTTATATGTCGCTGTTGTTCAATTCTATTTTTTTTAAATGACTTCTCGAAATCAACACAATAACACCCCTTAACGCATCCACATTCAAATCTGAGAAGGAAAAAAAATCAACCAATCCATCATGCCATTTGAACACGCACAGCACTGGTAAAAAAATGTTTTTTTGTTCTGTGTCGCTGTTGTTCAATTTTATTATTTTTTTTTAAATGACTTCTCGAAATCAACACAATAACAACCCTTAACGCATTTACATTCAAATCTGAGAAGGAAACAATCAATCAATCCTTCATGCCATTTGAACTGTCAAACAGGCATACACATGGATTTTTGTTTTGTTTTAGACTTAAATAGAAAATAGATTGTATAAATAATGTTGAAAAACGTAACCGATGCGGTAACCAAACAAACTATTACTCAAGTTTCCAACTTAAGATAAAATAAGATATTACTTTGTGGGAAATTTGTCTTGATTACAGAATAACACAGATACATTTACTGTATATTCACAGATTACAAAACTGAAAACTCGCATGCATTCTCTAATAGGTACTCGCGCCCACCCAACCGCACACACACACACACACACACACACACACATTGATATAGAGTAATGTCCATCGAGAAAATCAAAGTTGTAATAATTATAATGACAATTAGAATATAAATATATGTAATAGCTTGTAATCTATAATGATGAGCTTCGCTGCACTTTAACTGGTGTGGGGGCAAATGAATTCTTGTATCTCTCAGTAAGAATTTTATGCGAAAGAAGTAACACAGTTACAACAGATATGATATGAATTATAACTGTGAAATGGAGCACGGCCTATAGAAACAGGTTCACGACAAGGATCTTATGCGCGTGAAGGTTGGGAAAAAGGAACTTGGGTATATAGAACAGAAATGGATTGTAATCTGAGATATCAAATCCTCATGGACTCATCAAAATATTAATCACATGTACAAAAAACCAAGGGCGTTTATAATGATAAACTCAGATGATGATATTCAGGTGACTCTGTAGGCATGCTTGCAGTAAATTTTGGTTAAATACTATTCTTTTGTTTTTACACAAACGTAAAAGTGGGGAAAAGTTACAATTTACATCATCAGTTTCAAACAATGTTTGTTACGCCGAGGCAGTAATCATAGAGCGGAATAATACAATCACAATACATACAAAAAGAAAAGTTTATCCTCTCTCTCCCTCCTTCTCTCTCTCCCTCCTTCTTTCTCTCTCTCCCCCTCCTTCTCTCTCT
>RQTK01000717.1:213420-259216 GCA_003991915.1 Elysia chlorotica
TGTCTCTCTCTCTCTCTCTCTCTCTCTCTCTCTCTCTCCCTCTCTCTCTCATTAGCACGCTCTATTTTAAAGTTTCTAATGGTACAATATAACAATATAAAAAAGGTATCCTCGAAGATTCTTTGTGAGCTGGGTGTCGTTGGGTGTTGTAAGAACAGTGTTAAGAGATGGGGAAAACATGTGTAATAAAGAGGAAAGCCTTTAGGTGCCAAAATACGCTTAAGATTATATTGAAAGGCCCCTTGCAAGTAATCACAACAGAGCGAAAAACATTTTCTTGCCTTCTCACAAAAATATTAAGAACTAGTTATATAGTCTGGCCAGCTGTCTCTCAGTTTAACGTCTCCAAAGACTAAATAAAACTCATATACGGTGACGGTACCCCCAAAGCGGCAGGGTGCCCGAGGCCTAGTCGGTTATATTTAATTTTACCCAAAACAAAAGGGGAATAACGTGGCCACCAGAGCGGAATTCGAACCACGGACATCCTGCGTTGGAAGCCGATGTTCTAACCCCAGCTTTATCTCGACCCCCCCATTCCCCGCTATTATCACTAGCGTTATCTGTCGTTATCTAATCTATCAACTTGGCGGGTGAATGGCAACTGTTGGCACCAAGGCAGGCTCAGGCGGTGAAATCCACAGGTTAGAGGGTCTCTCTTTTTCTTTGTTAAAAACTCCAATAGTTAATTAAGTTTGACAACAGTGTAATGAAATTAAGACCCGAGACTGAAGCCAAAGTAGTTTTTCCTATTAAAAACTGCCCTTAGTCCGATGGTCGTTTTATAGTAAGTTAGTTTTAACAAATTAACTTATTTTATCCAATTAAAAGAGACGTAAAACAAACATAGATTGGTGAATAAACTGAATATGTGATGTGAGGAAGAGAGAGAGAGAGAGAGAGAGAGAGAGAGAGAGAGAGAGAGAGAGAGAGAGAGAGAGAGAGAGAGAGAGAGAAAGCATTCGTCATTGCTTACGTTTACAATTACAAAGACTGTTCATTTGTATTCTATGTGGGACAGTAAGGCACTATAATAAGGCAAAGAAATATGATACAGCCTGATCAGAGTGTTGTGTCAATGAAGGCCTTGCGATAATACGGCCCATAGCGAAACTGAAGACGATAGGTTAGGGAACCGGCACCTGCATCCAATCATAGCTCTACCCTAGACTCGTGGAGCCAATGAGCGACCAGAAAATCCCACACCTGGGGGCGTGGTTATGTCACCTGTTATCGTATTATGAGTCGCAAAGCCTGTAATTTTATATGTGATGCAACAGGCAACGCTCGAAACAGGCCAAATCCAGTGGCTTTCAAAACTTATTGTACTTCATGAAGAGAAATTGACGCCTCTGACATCGATATGAGAAAATAATGATATGGGCGCCATGGAAAGAGGCAAGTTAGGCATATATATGTAATGCCTTTGGTGTTGGTTTAATACCAGGAGAACAATGACCACATTATGTCAAATAATGAATAATACGGGCTCAATCTGTTGGATCCAAAGCAGTCTAAGCGACTAGGCCAACAATACTAGAGACAATGTCTCAAAAACCAAACTATCAGGCAATGTCTAACGTAGTTATCTGTAGCAAAAGAAACCCATTTGGGGGGGGGGCTTTGAGAAGAGCGCAGCTTTTTTTTCGGAAGGTTGTAAGTTCGATCCCCGCCTTGCGTGTGTGTGTGTGTGTGTGTGTGTGTAATGTGACCAGCCAATACCCTGTCACCGTGCCCTGGTATCTGATTGTCATAGCCCTCAACCTTTTCACGTTGCATGATGTAATATCTATTCCTTGTATGCGCAGTATTTTTTGGGTACGGTACTTTAAATAATCTATACAAGGTAAAAGCTTTTATCTTTATTGTTTTGAAATGGAAGTATCAACACAAAGAGATGCTAGTACAAGAGCGTATCAATGCGCACAACGTGTGAGCGGCGTGATGGGAAAGGTTACTCTAGGAGAGGGGTTTACTTAAAATTGAATGGAATAAACAGAATGAGAGTGACATGTATTATGTTATCATATCAGCAACGAAAAAAAAAAATACCGGCAAGCGATAAAATAGTACATAGTACATGTATATATTGCAAATGATTTTTTGTAAACGGGTTGGTGGAGATGAGTGTGTGTGTGTGTGAGAGAGAGAGAGAGAGAGAGAGAGAGAGAGAGAGAGAGAGAGAGAGAGAGAGAGTGAGAGAGAGGTGGTCTATGGGTAGAGCTTGTGACTATTTCCTCTCGGAAGACTGCGGGTTCGATATCCGCTCAAGTAGCTTTTTTTTTATCGCTGTTGGATGGGTCTGTGTCAGCATAATGTGACCCACCAAGTCTCGGGTATCTATCTCTAAGGTCCCGTCGACGAATACATAGAGAGCTCTTCGCTTTCTTTGAGAAGAGATTTCGGAAACTTTTCCGAAAGTCATAATCGAGGATCACAAAAAGTGACTCTTTCGCTCAACGCTATTTGGTTCAAGAAGAATTGCTTACAACACAACAGTTTGAAAAGGGGGCGGGGAGAGAGAGAGAGAGAGAGAGAGAGAGAGAGAGAGAGAGAGAGAGAGAGAGAGAGAGAACACAACAGTTTGAAAAGGGGCGAGGAGGGAGGGAGGGAGGGGGTTATTTCGTCATTGGAACTCGGTCAGCCTAGCTTTGTGACAGGGTGTACCTTCGCCGGCACTTGGATCGGGTCTAAATTTAATCTACATCTAGACTATGATCGTAAGTACAACGTCGCGATAGCTTTCTTCTTTGCATACCGGTATCTTAAACACTTGTCGAGCCATGTCCCTCCATAACTAACCTACTCAATTGTGTTAAATTTCCTGGACTTCTAGCCGGTCATGAATGAGCCTGCTTTGTCATGATGGTTACCCAGCGATATTGTTTAAATAGTCTAAGGTAGTAAATACCGGTACGTGGTTCATGTACAACGTTGTGGTTAGCTTACAAATCTTAAGATTATGCAAATAAAAACTTTTTAGACGAGGGGTTGTATATACAAAGTCGCCGTAGCTTTTAAGTCACCGCAGGCCTTCATGTTTTGTTGTTTTTGGGGTTTTTGGGCTGTTTTTTTCGTTTGTTTGTTGTTGTTTTTTTAATAACTTAAGATGAGTCGTAAGAGTAGCCTACCGCAACGCTAATGTCGTAACTACAAGATCGCGACAACCTTACAAATCGTCTTAAGGAGAACCATGGTCCGCATTATTATAGTTTTGACTTTTGGATCAAGACCTGGGAGACATGGCCTGGGATCAGAACAAGGATGGAGTTAGAAACATGGGACCAGAACACGGAGATAGAGAAAGAGAGAGGGAGAGAGAGAGAGAGAGAGAGAGAGAGAGAGAGAGAGAGAGAGAGAGAGAGAGAGAGAGAGAGAGAGACAGAGAGAGAGAGGCAGACGGACAGAGACACAGTCTTTGTGTAAGGGTGAGAGAGAGAAAAAGATAAATAGATAGACAGACAGACATGCATAGAGGTACACAGACGAACAGAGAAACAGAATAAAAATGATGTGTGAGAGAGCGCTTATACATGTAGAGAATGATGAAACTTCTTTCTCGAATAAAAGCCATACACGTATTCAATGAATCGCATCCCCTCAAATATAGTTTTATTGTTTAAAAAATAAAAACATAGATCTACAAATGCAAAAAAAAACGAAAAACAAAACAATAGCAAGGAAACTAGAGGCTGAGCACTAATTTGTTAATTCTTTTGTTTATCATAATCTTTAATGCGACATGTGTGGTGACTTTCATGTGAACAATATCAAAAAATATTTTCACGTATCATAACAGAACACTGACACGATGCGAATCCAATAATCGAATACACCCACACCAAAACAACCACTGTCCTCGTGTGTTCGACTGTTCGTTTCCTTTTCATTTCAGCTTTGCTTGACCTCTTAGGCCAAGTTCCTGCTTAGTTCAGTGGTTTTCAGCCGTCGCCGTCTCGCCAATCATTTTGTCCTCACTCCTCACTCCTTCACTCACCAGGCCGGTAGACCTAGATCTAGGCGTCTTGGGCATTTCAACATCTTAGTACAACCGTCTCGACAGTTACTTGGGTTGATAAAAGCAGAACCTTCATTTACCATTAGAAGCAACTGTTAGGCGTAAAAAGCCACCAAAAGCTCAAACTTTGACCAACACTCAAATACAAACAAAATGAGTAAGTACCACTGCCCAGACGCCCAAACTGTGCAAAAGCTGCGCGACATCGCCAACAAGTTGAGAATCCACAGCATTCAGGCGACTGACGCGAGCAACTCTGGGTAAGCTGACAAATTTTCCCTAGATCTGGAATGTAGATCTAGATCTGTGTTAGAATCTATCAACATTTACTTTGACTTCTTAACACCAACCTGGATAGAGAGATAGCCTTAAAGTTCCTTTATGGCTAAGTTTGCATCTATGGCATTATAGTTCTAGATCTATATATCTCGCTAGAATATTTTCTAAGACCTTGTTTTTACCCAATGGTGCATGATGCTTACAAGTATCTGGTATGTGCTCCATAATTTTACATGGTATGCTAGTTAAAGAAATACGTCAGTAGTTGCTGGCTTGTTTTATTCTACCTGATTTACCATCTAGGTAGGATACAAATTTTCTAAACCAATTAGATTTTTCGACAATATTTCTGGTTTCTAGCCACCATAGATCCAACCTACAAAATTTATCTCTACAGTGCATATAATTTTTTCTCTTATTTCTGTCCCCCAGCCACCCTACATCATGTTGCTCAGCTGCCGAGGTGATGTCTGTGCTGTTTTTCCACACCATGCAGTACACCCTGAAAGAGCCTAAGCACCCAAACAACGACAGGTTTGTGCTGTCCAAAGGTCATGCCGCACCCATTCTCTACGCAGCATGGGCTGAGGCTGGACTCTTCCCGGAGTCAGAGCTGCTCAAACTGAGAAAGATCGACTCCGATCTAGAGGGACATCCTACACCTGTGAGTAAAATTTATACATTATTATTAAATGGCTTTTACAGTGGTACCAATTTTCCCTAAATTTACGGTTTCAGTATTTTAAAAAATGTGTAGGTAAGAGCTCATTCAATAAAGCACTGTAAAAAGAATATGAGATTTCTTGCTATAGCAATTTGGACGATAACATGATAAGGTTTAGTAAAATTATATTGATTCTGTATATATCGCTGGCCTGTAGCAATTAAATTTTTCATTAATATACTGAAATTTTAAGCCATATAATTATGTGTATGTGTTTTAATTTTTAAATAGACTCTAGACTTTTTTTTTCTTTGTTTTTTTTTGTTGTTGTTGCATGATATTGATAGATTTTTTGCTCCAAATGCTATTTTTAATTCTCTTAGCATTCCAAGATAGTTTTCTTGAGCTGTGTCTAGTTACTATAGATTCAACAAACTTGCTAATAAGTACATGGTTTCTTCTCATTTAAACATTAAAGATGACTCGGTTTCTCCTAATGAAGAGCATTTTTATCATTAGTACAGAAACCTACTTACCCATTCAGAAGTCTTACCTATAGATTTTCTGCAACGAGCAACTCCAGTACTAACCTGCATCTGGCCATGTGTTTCTCCAGAGATTGAACTTTGTGGATGTTGCAACTGGTTCCCTTGGTCAGGGGTTGAGCTGTGCAGCTGGAATGGCTTACACCGGAAAATACTTTGATAAATCTGAGTAAGTTCCCACTCTTACCGTACTTGTTTAGCTGTACATTTTTCTGTAAATTTCCCCGATTTTCAGTTTTGGAATAAAGATGTCTATCTGTGATAGGATGTAAAACTTGGACCCTAGTTTTGGGACCTGCCTGCAATCAGCCTAGCAGTGGACAAGATGTTTACTTTTTCCCCATGACGCCACCCACACACTGTGGGCAAACACGTCTTTTGTATTGAACCGCACACCCGTTTCAAAGCTTTTATAAATTTTTGAAAATTCCACAAAAAGTGTGCAACAAGGAATAGGACTTGAATGGTGCCATGTGAAGAGGTTTGGAAACAAACTAAAACAAGCCAACCAGTAGATGAATTCAGTAACAAAAACCTTTTTTTTTTGCCCAGTTACCGAGTGTTCTGTCTGATTGGTGATGGAGAGAGTGCCGAGGGATCGATCTGGGAGGCCATGGCTTTTGCCAGCCACTACAAGCTTGACAACCTCGTGGCCATTTTTGATGTGAATCGCCTGGGCCAAAGCGAGGCTACCTCCCTTCAACACGACCTCGAGGTCTACAAGGCTCGGGCCGAAGCTTTCGGGTAAGAGTAGGCCAGATGTTTACTTTATTGTGGCTGCAGTGGTGCCAATTTTCCTTGAATTTAAGGAAGTTGACAGTTCAGAGTTCAGTTAAGATTTTTAAGAGGTTATGTTAATGATTCCAATATGCTATTTTTTAATATAAATTTCTCAAAATTTAACTTAAAAAAAAAAACTGGACAAAAATGAAATATATGCCATGTTGCCAGCACACTGACAATACCTGTAACTCTTGCTATCCAATCAGATGGGACACCCATGTTGTGGACGGACACAGCGTTGAGGAACTATCCAAAGCGTTCTGGACAGCAACTCAAGTGAAAGGCAAACCGACCTGCATTGTGGCCAAAACCTTCAAAGGACAGGGAGTCCCAGGTATGTGATGTGCAGTTCTATCAACAAATTAAAGAAGGTTTTGAGGAAATCATGATGAATCAGGCTCGAGTTGGAATTTTGGCTCTCTGAGCAAAATGATGAGCGATCTTTAGTTTTTAGAAAATGATAGCAGTCTTGCGAAACATGTGTTTATCCATTCTAACAAAATGAAGAGCCCTTCAGTGCTCTGTTGAACCCATTCTTGTGTACGCTACACCAAGCTAAACCAAGCGTGGGTCGACAGTATCATAAGACAAAGTTGTCGATCCTGGTATAACTTGCCCAAGCAACACAGATGCCAGCCGAAGCATGTGATGCCAGGATCAAAGGTCACCGGTCAGCGGGGAATCGCTCTTCGCACATACACGCGAGCCTAGATTCTGGCTTGGCCAGCTATCTAGGTCAAATTGTGCCCAGCGGTTATGCGATTAGCTAACTTTTCAAATATTTAAAAAACTACGCTGATTTCATATATCATTTTTATTGTGACCCTATTTTATTACTATCTGAGACTAAATATACTACTTGGATCTATACTTATGAAGGCATTCTGGAGAAAAGTGTGTTTGAAGTTTTGAATCGAGAGCCGGAAAACAATGGCGGTCGTCCAACACAGATCAAGTTTTGCCTCCCCATAGCAAAACACAGAAACCGTCGTGCGACGCGGAAGCTGGTAACCGTCGCACGACAGCCGGTCTATCTTCAGAAACGATTAACCACTGAAAATTGGATCTCCGCATATTGCCTGTGTATGGCCAGGATGCATGTATGAGTTGGTATATCTTCAGCTTTACAAAACCTGGGTGAATCAGGCACAGGCTGCTAATATAAGTTCTAAGCAACGACCCTCTAAAAGTGAACAAAAGCGAAACATGTGTATATCCATGCTAGCAAAAAGAAGAGCCCTTCAGTGCTCTATTGAACCCATTCTTGTGTACGTATACAAGGCTTGGATCATGTCTAAAACAAAAATCAAAACTGGAGGCAGCTGAAATATAATTCCTTAGATGAACGATTAGAAAAGAATTCTAATTGAACAGTTCCGCGGCATGCTTAACATTTTCATGCATTTTTTTCCCCAAAAATTCATCACAAAGTCCATCATTTTAAATCATACCAATCATTGAATTGCACTGAACGACTGATGAATTGTAGTCTATGACAATTTTACTGTAATTTAAGTTTTTATTAAAACAAAATTAACTAAAAGCAATTATTTAATTGATCTGGAAAGCGAAATATATGTGGTGGGGGAATACCAATTGCGTGTGATTTGTGTATCGTTTTTTTTTTTAAGTTTGAGGCCACTTTTTTTTAACTGTACAGATTTTCAATTACAAAAGAAATAGTTAAAAAGTTCATTTAAGGTACAAAGTTATGTTTAGTGGTCCAGTATGCTAAGGCGCTGTATGCGAGAGGTTCAGTAGAAAAATAATGATCCATTTGGCATCACTAGGTCTTTGTCCTGTTGACCTTATTATGATTCTCAATTCTTTCAGGAATTGCTGACGCGGACAACTGGCACGGCAAGCCCCTCGGGGCCAAGTCTGAGGCAGCCATCAAGGCTATTAAGGAGAACATTGTCAACAGTGGGCCCCACGGCATTGTTCCACCTGAGCCAGCTCTCACCCTGAAGCCCATCAACCCGGCTGTTCAGTTGGCCACTGCGCCCGCATATAAACTGGGAGAGAATGTGAGTTTTCTTTGTAGTAATTGCCTTGAGCTGAGTTTATCATATATGTCGCCCTGTATCCATATTATCTGCTCCTAATTTTCTATCCAGTTGATTTTTATTATTGTTGTCGTTCGGACAATATTGAATTTTTTTTTTTTTTTAAAAGTTAGGCAGTAGTAGTTCTGAAAAAAAAAAGCTTTCATAATGCTAGTTGTACTTCATTTGCTCAACATGTGATCTTTTCCAACCAGTCCTTTGGTGTGCAAGCCCCAGCAGTTGGAAAATTGTTTTTGAAGTGGCAATTTTGGGGGTGACCTATCTAGATTAATGATTCTTAGCATAAGAAATTACTTTGGCTATTGAAAAACAATTCAACTTTTAAAAATGGAACTCTTTTCCTCCACTCTATTTTTATGTGGAAATTATCATCACCTCTAATTTTTTTTTTTCTGTTTCAGGTTGCCACCAATTTTATGTAAATTTTACCTTTCTCTCTCTATTTATTTTCCAACAAGATCCCTGACCCTAGCAAGACCACTGAGTACAAGAGAGGTTATGTTATGAGGAAATGTTGCATGGAGCCAGACAGGCGAAAAAGTGTGTATTTGCATGTTGTTGTTGTTTTTAATGACATTTTAATGGGCCTTTTTAAAGGGAATATTTGTGTCTCGACGCCACAAAATGAGACGTTTTGCGGCAAGGCTCGAATGGAGAAAATCCCGATTTTCCTCTAGGGGGTCAAAATTATCGAAAAAAATTTTTTCTCAAAATATGAAAGTAAAACATGTTTACTACCCATAAAACTAAATGGGGGTATGAAATTTGCTCTTAAAAGGTGTTTTTAAATGCGTTTTAGTGTGTCAGTTATGTAAATTACGCCAATCTTAAACCTAGATCTATGATAATGACCCGGTTTTTAATGGACTCAACCTAGCCATTCATTCCCAGTAACACTCATGTATTTGGTATGTTTACAACCGTCTTTTTATAGCCTGCACTCTGGTTGGTTCACATTAAATATTTGGAATACTCCTAGCCAATCAAAATCGCGATTTTCAACACTATGACAAGGTCTCGAATGTAAACAAAGATTGAAAAGTTGGGCTACTCTAGATATCGATAGTTTGGTAACTAATCCTTATGTGTTCTGCGCATACAGTTCAACTTGTATTTAACTATCGATATTATCGCCATGGCCCAACTTCCCTTTAACATCCTCCTGTTTCCTTCACCCGCCAGTCTCTTTCGATCCCTTCTTTCTCTCATTCCTTTTCTTTCAATATTCATTACTGGACCTTTTTCACGTTTAGTTACTTGTTTATTCCAATTCTTTGGCAAAAAATAAATGTGAAAGTTATAGATTCCTGTCTCTTTTCTCTCCATCTCTAGATTCTATGCTTCTCAATGGTTCGTTGTCCTACCCCTCCCTCTCTCTTTCTCTCTCTCTCTATCTATCTATCTTTCTATCTATCTATCTATCTTACACGATACAATTCTATTGTTTCTTCTTTATATTTCAATTTACAGTCATGACCGTTTTAGATAGATCTAGCTTAACAATCAGGTTCGGATCTGCTAGCTAGATCTAGATCTAGCATCTTGCTGTGCATCAATGTAGATCTAAATCTAAACTTAAATCTAGATCTTTGAACAGTATGGGGTAAATTTATTTTTATAATTGATCCTAAAATAATGTCCGGGTAAAATTAATAGCAATCACACCGAGAGAAAGGATAAGAGAGGATCATGGAAACAACCCACTTGATCTTAAACACGTCCGCTCGTTGCATTGATTTAGAAGGGCCTAATAGTATCTCGATTAGCGGTGAAAACTTGTGATAATTGTACATAATCTTGCACATTATAAGGTTCAACTAATAGAAAATGATAGAAAAATAGTTTACCATTTGAAACAACACAGTAGTAGAGCATAAAAACGGCCGTTGCTAAGCGGTCTTTACGATTTTATACCACCGAACTTCAACTGCGCTTTTCTCGCATTTTATGAAATCCGACCCTCATCTGAACCCGTTTTTGACATAGCTATAACTTTTTTAAAAATAAAGATATTTTGAAACTTTTTTCACCACTTTAAAGCTTAGATTTTGGGCTTTCCAGTAGTATCAATATGTCAAAATGTATAAATGCTGCAAAACGTCTCATTTTGTGACGTCGCCACACATAAATGCCATTTTGCCAACACACTGACAATACCTGTAACTCTGCTATCCAATCAGATGGGACACCCATGTTGTGGACGGACACAGCGTTGAGGAACTAACCAAAGCGTTCTGGACAGCAACTCAAGTGAAAGGCAAACCGACCTGCATTGTGGCCAAAACCTTCAAAGGACAGGGAGTCCCAGGTATGTGATGTGCAGTTCTATCAACAAATTAAAGTAGGTTTTGAGGCAATCATGGTGAATCAGGCTCAAGTTGGAATTTTGGCTCTCTGAGCAATATGGTGAGCGATCTTTAGTTTTTAGAAAATGATAGCAGTCTTGCGAAACATGTGTATATCCATGCTAACAAAGAAGAGCCCTTCAGTGCTCTGTTGAACTCATTCTTGTATACAGATACAAGGCTTGGACAATCTCTAAACAAACAAAAACTGGAGGCAGCTGAAATATAACCCCTTAGATGAATGATTAGAAAAGAATTCTAATGGAACAGTTCTGTGGCATGCTTATCATTTTCATGCATTTTTTTTTTTCCAAAATTCATCACAAAGTCCATCATAAGTTTGAGGCCACTTTTTTTTAAATGTACAGATTTTCAATTACAAAAGAAAAAGTTAAAAAGTTCAGTTAAGGTACAAAGTTATGTTTAGTGGTCTAGTATGCTAAGGCGTTGTACGCGAGAGGTTCAGTAGAAAAATAATGATCCATTTGGCATCACTAGGTCTTTGTCCTGTTGACCTCATTATGATTCTCAATTCTTTCAGGAATTGCTGACGCGGACAACTGGCACGGCAAGCCCCTCGGGGCCAAGTCTGAGGCAGCCATCAAGGCTATTAAGGAGAACATTGTCAACAGTGGGCCCCACGGCATTGTTCCACCTGAGCCAGCTCTCACCCTGAAGCCCATCAACCCGGCTGTTCAGTTGGCCACTGCGCCCGCATATAAACTGGGAGAGAATGTGAGTTTTCTTTGTAGGAATTGCCTTGAGCTGAGTTTATCATATATGGCGCTTTGTAAATCATCCATATCATTTTTGTAATAATCATTATTTTAATTATTATTGTCGTTCCCACAATTTTGTGAAGACTTTTCCAATCTGAGTTCCAACCCGATATCCGATCTACGGGTAAAGTCAGACTTTGTGACGTGATCTTTTCCCTACGAAATTAAAGTAAGAAGCGTACACAGGATATGAATTTTGCAGATGTCTAGTGCTATATGGTGGTGAGTTTTCAGAAACTTTAGTATTGTAATTTGATGGAAAAGGATACGTGTAGGTTATTTTTCGTAGGGATTATGAACATTTTTCGTTTTAAGCTTGTTGTCATGGAAAGGGACAGGGAAAGGATTGCTTTGTATTGAACATGTACATTTTTTGGATGCCTTTTATGTCAAGTTTTTTTTTATATGCTCCTAATTTTCTAACCAGTTGATTTGTATGTGTAGCCGATAGAGACAAAAAAAAGTTGGACTTTCGTATTTCGTTTAGGAGGCCCGGTTGAAAATATACCCAAAGTTTTTTTGTTTTAATTGAATACAGAAAAATAGGAATTTTACTTTGGAAATTTTGATTACGCATTTTGATTATTCAAAAAGTTAGGCAGTAGTAGTTCTGAAAAAAAAAAGCGTTCATGATGCTAGTTGGACTTCATTTGCTTGACATGTGATCTTTTGCAATCAGTCCTTTGATATACACTTTTACAGGCCCCAGCTGTTGGAAAATTGTTTTTGAAGAGGTAATTTTGGGGGAGACCTAACTAGATTGATGATTTTTAGAATAAAAACATTACTTTGGCTACTGAAAAACAATTCAACTTTTAAAAATGGAACTCTTTTCCTCCACCCTATTTTGTATGTGGTAATAATCATCACCTCTAATTTTTTTTTTCTGTTTCAGGTTGCCACCAGACAGGCTTACGGTACTGGACTGGTCAAGATCGGGAAAGCAAACAACAGGGTTGTGGCTATGGATGGGGACACCAAAAACTCAACCTTTGCTCAGAAGTTCAAGGTGTGTAAGGTTTTTTTGGTGGAGAAAGGAATGCAAGAAATATTGTAACATTGTGGGGTGACGTTAAAAAGGTTCCATCTGCAGTTATGTTAAGATTAGAGATAACATCGTGCAGTTCTATCAGTACAGGGAATCATGAAAACAAAAGTTGTAAAGATAAGCAGCTGCATTATGAATTAAAAGAAACATTAGTATCCATGACTTTGTCATAAATCAGGTATAATCCAAACTTTTGGTTACGTTTTTGTCAAAAGCATAAAAAGTGACATATTTATTAGAGAGGAAAGAAGAAATTTTCTGTCACTTAGTTCTGTGCTGCTAACAGTTTTACTGGGACTACGTTTTTGTTTCTGGGGTTCTGAGCACAAAATAGTGATCTGAATGAATGAATCTAAAGTTATAGATATATAAGCTGCTAATAAATTATATGAAATCCTATCTTTGAGCAACTGTTTTCTAACATTGATGCTCAATGATATTTCTACGATTGTAGACACATTTTATGTACATAGAAAAACAGTAGTTTACCTCAGCCAGTATTCTTCATTACTGAGTAATATACATATAACCTAATACATGCTCTGAAATTTTTCATGAACAAATGTTTTCAACAGCCTCATAATATTAATTTTTTCCATTGTTTGCCGCATGTTATAGATAGAAGAGCAGTATTTTACCTCCGTCAATTTTTTTCATTACCTTCAAAATTAAACCCTATGCTCTTAGTTAGATATATCATGAACATTCAATTTTGATATAATATTTTCATTGTCTCATAATATTTCCTAAATTTTCCATTGCTTGCAGGATGCATTCCCCGACCGCTTTATCGAGTGCTTCATTGCCGAGCAGAATCTAGTCGGAGTAGCCATCGGCTGCGGTTGCAGAGACCGCACCATCCCGTTTGTCAGCACCTTCGCCTGCTTCCTGTCCCGCGCCTTTGACCAGGTTCGCATGGGCGCCATCTCTCAGACTAACGTCAACTTCTCCGGCTCTCACTGCGGCGTCTCGATTGGAGAGGATGGCCCTTCCCAGATGGCACTCGAGGATCTCGCGATGTTCCGATCCATTCCGGGATCCACTGTGTTCTACCCGTCAGACGCAGTATCCACTGAGAGGGCTGTGGAGCTGGCCGCCAATACGAAGGGTGTCTGCTTCATCCGCACCAGTCGGCCCAATGTTCCTGTCATCTACGGCAATGACGAGCCTTTTGCTGTGGGCAAAGCTAAGGTGTGTATCTGTTCAGTTTGACCAAGAGTCAAAGAGGAAATACAAGATTTAATTGCCTTATGACTAAAAGTTCCTTATGTGGTTTACCATGGCGCAAGTGGTAAAGCGTTGGTCTCCCCCCCAAAAAAATATTTGTACAGTTTCGTTCCTTTATAGTTTCGTCAGTATCAGTATAATTTGATCGGCTAAGACATAAGTCTAGGTATCATCTCTGTGTGGCAGCACGTAAAATGGTCAGTTTTTAGTCTTGGAACTTTCCTTAATAGAGCCAAGCTGACACGGGACACCTATAAACCCACTTAATGTAGATACTTTAACTAACTGATACAGTTTGACTAATGGGCCAGACGACAGCACAATGGTGCAGAAACATAAGTAACAAAGAAAAGTGGAGAGCCATTTTAGTGTATGTGGCAATACAAGGCACCAAAATGATCGAACTATAAACTAATGTGCCAAATAAAAAAATACAAAATTTAATTTATTAAGACCAGCTCAAGTTACTTGTTAGATTTACTGTGAATCAACATAAGGATATCGTAGAATTTGGCTAAAATCAGTTGAAGCTTTGAAGGCCGCTTTAAACGTATGTTGGAGGGTCAAATAAACCCCAAGTGTTTGTTTTAATTTAAATTTTAAATTTAATTTTTGAAATAAAAAAAAAAGTATTATTTGTTTCTCAAATGCTCCATTTTGACTAGTTAATAAGTGAGGGTCTGTGTACTGCCACGGGTACAAAACACAACATACAGTTAGGCTTACTTGAATTACAGGTTGTTTACTTATCTTTTTTTTTTTCCTTCACAGATTGTCAGACAAAGTGACAGTGATCAAGTGACTGTGGTTGCGTCCTGCGTGACCCTGTTTGAAGCCATCAAGGCGGCGGAATCGCTGGCCGCCAGTGGAGTAAACATCCGCATCATCGACCCGTTCACCATCAAGCCGATTGACGCGGCCACCATCATTGCCAGCGCCCAGCAGACGGGGGGCAGGATTATCACTGTGGAGGATCACTACGCTGAAGGTACAGTTTTCTTTTTCCTTTTTCCCCTCAATTCACTATTTATGAGACAATATGGGCTTTTCCAGCACAAGTCACTTTAGTTCTGAACCAAATCCTACAAAAAGTACTCTATTGACTTTTTTCATTTCTTTTTAAAGTTATCAATTTTTGTTCTAGAAATGATGGTTGTAATTTTTATTAAACTTTAAAAGTGCATTTGATGTCTTCAAGGGATAGAGCACTTGAATCATTTTTCACAATTGCTGAGCTCTACTGAAATGAACAAGAAAAAGAGAATTACCTGAAGTTGTGACTTTCTTCACCAAATGATTGCTATTGTTTAAGTCTAAATCAGTACAATGTGACCGGGAAAGACAAAAGTCTTGATATCGATGCTCTGTCTCAAAATAAATTGTCAACATTAGTCTTGGGACCATCCAGGATATAGTTTAGTTGCCAACGTTAAATGTTTAGAAATCAACCATCTCATTTTCTGAATAATGAGACCGGCTGAGACAGGGGTCATGGTATCCCCGCCCTGTCTCGTGTGTGGCAGCACATAAAATTGTCAGACGTCTGTCTTGGGGCCCGTCTGCAATATAGCCTATAATAACGCTGACGTTGAACGTTAAATCAACTACAATCTCATTTTCTTTTCTCCTCAGGTGGTATTGGCAGTGCCGTGAGCTGTGCAGTGAGCGAGCACCGCAACATCGTGGTCAAGCGACTCTACGTCTCTGAGGTCCCTCGCAGTGGTCAGTGTGGAGAGCTGCTGGAGAAATACGGAATCAGCGCCGGCTGCATCGCCAAGGCAGTGCAGAGCATGCTGTCCTCCTAATCTGCGATGATGACGCGATTCGTTTACACTTCCCGTACAGATTTTTTAGACTTAACCTTTTCACATTGCAAGATTTAATGCCTAGATCTCTTCCTTGTGTGCAGACTTCTTCTTTGAGGAATTTTAAAAAATTAAATAAAAGATTAAAGGTTTGGTATTGATTATTTGGAAAAATATGTGCAGATGGATACAAAGATATGCTAACATAACCACTTAGAAAGATGAGCATAACATGTGTGCAGAGCAATGGAAAAAGTTTAATGAATACAAATCTGGGTGGGTATGAAAAGAGTTAAAGATTGCATAAAATGAGATGTTAGCAATTTTGGTGAATTTGATACCATGGTTACTAAATAACTTAATAATTTTCTTTGTAGTTTGGAAAGATGTAACTTGCTTTTTCTAAATCTTGTCCTTAACAAAAGAGTTCAAAGAGACTTGATGAGTTAGTTCATGGAACTTGTTTGGTGTATGTGTGGATTATGTTTTTTTTTTTACAGCTTTTTTATATGTATATTTTGTTGATTATGCAGATGTAAGGGATGGAAGTTCACATGCAAAGAAATAATTTAAACAGTATTGTAGCATGATATGAATATCGTCTCAATGTTATAGCACCTTTTTCAATTAAATTTTTTTTTCAACCCTTGTTAAAATTTGGTAAAACTTCTCTTCATCTTAAGATTTTACGATTTACCTGGAGACAAATTATAGATTTGTCATGGACCAATCTATTTTCGTATTAGTGATTTTAAGACATTTCCTTGTCTGTTTGCATCTTTGTTTATTGATAAACCTTTCTTTCCCTATATCTTTCTAAAATCTCAAGAAATGTTTCTTCCTTTTCAATACATTTTTTCAATATGTTTATTAACAAAACAATCAAAGCAACAGTTGATGATGCCATAATAACACAATAATTGTGATCCTATCTGTATTTGTTAAAGGTTTGTTACGCAGAGGGAAGTAGTGGCATTATAAATGTATTCCTCGTTTTTACATTTGTTGGGCCTAATAAATTTTTCAAAAATATTTTTGATCTCCAGATGACTTGGTATCTTTTGTTTGTGTTATGTGTAAATCTATAAACACATATAACGATTTTCCTTGAGTGAGACATATTTTATTCTTATTTTGTTATGAAAGTTCGGAAGAAAAGAGTACAAGTCTGCTTAGGTAGTGCTTAAAAACAGTTCAAACACAAACACCCTTGAATTATACAAATGTAACTAGTACATGTAAAACTGATAAAACTGCAATCAAAATACATTGAAGATGAAACTAAGAAGATAGAGAGTTGGGCGCTCCTTAGCTTTCCCTCACTACGACCTGAAACATAACAAAAGCATCTTTTTACCCAAGCAAATATTAAAAAAGCCAAAGAATTCCTTTGTTGCCTCTTGCCGTGCAGGACAAATATGTGCACCTTATGCAATGCAAAGTTTTTAGGAGAAAATTTATGCCAGTCCTGAAGTATACTCGTCGCACACATCTGCGCATATGTGAAAACCACTTTTTTTGTTTTATGTTTCAGCCTAAAGGTGTGCGATGCAAGCTCCTTTATTTAGGTGCATTTTTTTATGTATTGTTATTGAGGGAAAAACTAACCTCAATTTCACTGGGTTCTACATTGGAATCTGCTGAAAATATAATATGGCCTAATTTTAGTATATACTTTAATAAACTATAGGCACCAATTGCCTTTTTTTTTTCTTCTTTTTTTCCCCTCAACAAACGCTCATTAAACAAAATTTAAAATAAACTAAAAGGTTGATCTTTCAAAGCAGATTTCACTGTATTACTAATCTGTATGTAAAACTCAGTTTCATACCATATTAAAGAAAAATTATAAACTTTTTTTTGGAATTAAACATATTTCACAATAGCTTTACAAAGTATTATTACATTTGTAGAAATATAAATAGTCTTGCGGAAGACCAAACTTTTGCATCTAACGGATTGAACAAAACATGACTGCATTATAGTGGTACATCTTGTAATGTAAATAACATGATCACAAGCAGTCAACTTTAGTCAAACCAGTCTTGGAATCGTTGGCTTCTAACTCTTAAGGCTAGAAACAACGGGAGCAATATGGCGTTCACAATACAATCGAAATGTTAAGCATCTTTGTACGTGCTGCAAAGCTTTTTACCTGGGCGGCAAAAGGCAATGTGTAAAATAATTATTTATTTGCTTTTTTTATATCCGCGCATATGCAAAAAGACGCTTTTGTTATATTTCTGATCTAAGTACAATAATGCCCGTTATGACAAAATGCAGAGTGCACTGTATAGATTGGGCAATGATTTATTATGCAAAAAGGACTATTAATTTTATTTATCTACTGGCTCCGGTATTTCTAAAATGTGTGATCGAGAAACATTGAAAACGGCTTTGAAAGAAGACCACAAAGAAAAAATTCTAGGCGTCCAATTTAATTAGGAATTCCATATAATTATTCTACCAATGGTCCAAATACCAATAATAAAAAATTTTGTGCAAAAGGAATTTCCTTTTCATTCATTCATGTACAAAAATACATGTGTATCTTCATCTGTAGGTCGGCCAATTGTGAATGAACCGCCGATTAAAAAAAAAAAAACTTTAAAAGGGATTTTGTGTCTATTTGTGAATTTTAATTGGATGCAAATCTGCTGCGTAGTTACTAACCTTACAGCTAAAGGATTTGAAAATAAAAGATTTAAAATACATGTAATGTGCTGGTCTAAAGACAAAAATTACAACTGACCTCTTTGTAGTAACAATAAAATGCATCCCAACCCGCAAGTTTATTATTGTCCTATCGCCTTATTGTCTCACCGCAGTTCAAAGTAATCACAGATAATTTTTTTTTAATTAAGACAACTCGCACGTGACGTGGGGTCAATATTTTCTCTATTAATGTAGGCCTAAATCTGACCCTTCCAGTGTTTCGTGCAGGTCAACATTTTCACTATTAATTTAGATCTTATCCGAGGCCTCCTAAAATACAGACCAAGTCACCGAGTTGATCGAATTAAATAGCGTCGTAAGCACAACGTTGTGGTAAGCTTACGACTCGTCTTATGATAAAGGGTTTAGAAATAGAAGGCTGGCGACTGCGACGTTGTACTGTACTTACGATCCATAGTTGCAAAACAAGGGTAACCGTGATCTAATGCTTTCAATGATTATCATACAGTACTTTAAGTTAGTACAGAATGTCAGAGTCAGTATAATCGAAGTCAAACCGCCTGAGAGTGAGACAGAAGTAGGTCTCCCCGCCCTGCCTCGTGTGTGGCAGCATATAAAATTGTCAGGTGTTAGTCTTGGGGCTCGTCCACAATAAAGCCTATATAAAGCTGACGTTGGACGTTTATTAACCAACTAACTTGGACAGAATGATACCCAGAGAGTATTTTTTGTTCTGCCTTCTAGCCCACTAATCCAATGGTGTTATTATTGTAAACAGTCCTAACTGTGCCTGTCGCTTAGGTGATATGGCTCACTTTGCTTCTTAATGCAAATGTTCTTTTGTTTCGGTGAATTTGTCTGTGTTTTTAGAAGGCCTCGCCTGTAATGTATCCCAAAAGCGATTATTTGCGCCAATCCCAAGATTTTTCTAGGGTGTGCCACATTACTTTGATAATAAAAACATTAATAGCTTGCAGTTATACTGCAACAGCCTTTATTTTGTTGCGTTAGATGATGGCCTTATATGAAAGCACTTTGTATTCACAACAACGATAAAATGATAAATAAAATATTAAGAAAAGCAATGAAATTATAAGTGTACATAATCTACATAACTGTGCACACTTGTAAATACGATACTTTCATTTCATTTCAATGTTAAAAACAGGAGTGCTTGATTGATGTGCACTTTGTGCAGGCCTAAGTATTTCTACCCACCCAAATCTTGTTTTTTTCTTCTTTTAAGAACAATTACTAATACATTGTTAATTTCCTTTAATTTGTCTTACAGTAATATGATTATAAGCACGTGTCTTTCTATCTGTCTGACGGATATTCTCTCTCTCTCTCTCTCTCTCTCTCTCTCTCTCTCTCTTTCTATAACTTTGTTTTTCCATATCTGTGTGTCTGTCTGTCGCTTTCCATCTCTCGCGCTTCTCTCCCTGTCTGTATCTCTCTGTCTGCCTCTCTCTCTCTCCCTCTCTCTCTCTCTCTCTCTCTCTCACACACACACACTCTCTCTCTCTCCCCTCTTACAAATTCTAATTACCCACAGTTAAGAAATATATCCACGTTACTTTGATAAAATTATGCAAACATTATCCTAACACAAGCATTTTGAAAACTTCTCCATTAACTGGTTACTTGGAGAGAAAAAAAAAAACAGCATAGGAAATCTTTACCTCATTGGCCTGTAAATAGAATATCACCGCTTTACGCAGGCTAAGCTGCTTTACCCCTATATCTTTTGATATAAATAATTATTTTATGTAATCACACACAAAGGAGAGTGTACTATAGAAAACGTGCGGGCAATTTAATTCTACACGAAGTCATAATTGGTAATTCTCACTAAGAATATACCCGTACAACAAGAAAGCGTGTTACTTTGAATACGACTCCTCATGAAAAGAGTTTCTTTGTCCTGTTTGGATATGTTATGAATATACCGATACTCTTTCAAGGAACAAACTAGGCTGATTTCAAATACTTTTTGTAAAACGTAAAGCTTACCTGATATTGTATGAGTGTGATGTTAGGTTGATACTGAGCTGATCATGTACTGTACCGCAACACTGATCATAATGGGGCCTGTACCAATAAAATATTACACATGAAAATAGATTTGTGATTAGTACCGAAAAAAAAGAGAAAACATCGGATTCGTACCAAAAAGAACAATAATAGGTATACACCAAAACAAAAACAAAACAAAAAACACGTTAGATTCATATCAAACCCTCTGGTTCCTAATTTTCTGATATAAGTGTTGGTAAACGCTTCTGTAAATTGTTGTGTATAATTTGTAAGTACAGCGGGGCTATGAATTTAGACCCCGGACGAAGGGTACCGGTACTCTTTATATTACATTATCAAAAATAGAGAAGTGGGGAGGGGAGAGGAAAGGGAGAGAGAGAGAGAGGGGGGGGGGATTGATTGATTGATGTTTTTTGTTTCGTTGGGCTACTCACCCTTTACAAACATGACAAGCATTGAGAAATATAGGAACCAAGAGATATGAGAGAGAGAGAGAGAGAGAGAGAGAGAGAGAGAGAGAGAGAGAGAGAAGAGAGAGAGAGAGAGGGGGGGGGGGCAGCTAACTGAAAATAAGCCCACTCACAGCAAGTAAAATTCATATTAGGTGGCACTTCAAAAATAATATTTATTAAATTATTTATCAATTTGTTATATCCTATAATTTTCAGCTTACTGCGATTATCAGCCAATTAGATTAAATAAAATCAAAACGACCATTGAAAAAACGTTTTTCCTTTAGTGTGGTGTAATCGGTTTACAGAGAAATTATTACCTTTAACCATAATGTACACACAAAAAAATGTAATAAAAAGGGCCCTATTTTTAGCAACAAAACAGCTGTATATCTTGCTCAAGTTAACAGAAAAAAAAGAACTATAAAAAACATCATATTTAGACCCCTACTGGTTAGGTCATTGTCAGTATAATTTGATCGGTGAGACATAAGTCCTGTCATCTCCGCGCTGTCTCTGTATTAAAACACGTACAATTGTTAGGCATTAGTCTTGAGACCCGTTCTCCAATTGCATTTGCTGCTGACGTTGATAATTTTTTCCAATGCACCAAAGGTGCATGGAAAATCTTCTAAGATTTCAAGTTGCCCATACATTGCCTTGAAGCAATGGGCAAAACAAAACATCAACACCGCCACCACCACCACCACCACCAAAAAACACCTGCGCAATCCTGACCTTTAGAGAAAAATATAACGAACGTTCAGTTAAACTATTAAATGATGGTATCATCAATTAGCGGTCTATGCCAATGTGCCATTGTTTCATGATTTTCGTTTATTTTTTGTGTGTGTGCTACGTCCGTTGGTATTTGGTGCGATGTAATTCTTGTTACCTACCGATATTTACCTATAACGTTAAGTTTACAACTTCACATTGATTAATGTACTTTTACAGCCCCCTGTGCCCGTATATTTTTAGTACCATTGTAATGGAAAGAAAAAATGGGGAATAAAGGTTTTTAATAATGCCAGCATCAAATGTGTAGGCCTACAATACAGTAAGCTATGGTACACTGATATAAGGTCTAGATAAAATTATTGCTTTTTTGTCTAATTATTTGCTGTTGCGTTCACTTCAGTATCGCTTACGATCTGTGAAAATTTATTCAGGTTCAACAAGCAAAAACGTCATTAGCTTAGCGCCTCTTTCTCATGTTGTACTTTTCTTTTCTATTTGCGATTATATTAATTTGTCGCACCGTTTAAAATTAATCAATCGTTTTGCGGGTGATATTGCTTGGTGGAAGCTTATGACTTTTAACAAAGTTACACTGCCCTAGGTAAAATCACATATCTCATTGCAGACGCTGAAAAAGAAACCTTTTTAGTTGTGTTTTTTTTTTCTACAGCCTTAAACCACCACAGCTGTTCAATACGGATTGTTACCAATCTTCAAACCTCAGTGATTTTTAGCTTACTTTAGTAACTATTCCAAACGCTGGAAGAGTAAGTAGCCAATTAGACAGGATAAGCTGCGCTGTACCGAGGCGCCTTATTGGAAATGAACACAATGGAAATATAGTTGTTGTTTACACAGACGGTACTTTGTCCTCATACCGTCACGTGATAGCTACGATATCAAGGTCAGTGGGACAAGCCTTAAAACCAAAAAAAAAAAAAGACTTTTTAAGCGAAAATGAGCATTCAGCCACTCCTTGTGTAGATTGCTAGAACCTAGATCATGCTGTTTAATTCTGCTTGTACGTTGCTTGCAGCTTGATTTACCAGTTGTTAAACAATCTTGCAGATTTGCTTAAATAAAAATGAGTGATCACAAAGGCCAATCAACAGCTTTCTCTGATGATTAAGGAAGATCAGCAGATCAAACCATAACATTGATAAGATAAATAAAAGAACATTATTTAAAAAAAAAAATAACAGAAAAAATATACAGATATTGTCTCACGGTAGTTCAATAATGGGTGGTAAATCTTGATCTGTATCAATGAAAGCATCTCCTTGAACGATGATGCATGTGGAATTCTTGCATAGTTAAAACATGTTCGACTATTTTCTTTCATATTATCAAACATGGTATAATATTCTCCAACATCTTGCCTGTTTAAATAACTAGGACGAACCCATATACTTCTATTCACTTTTCGTTCCCACCTTCTTCTCCACAGTCATATCACAAAAGGATCCATTGTTAAACTGGCAAAATAGGCTAGCTAACTTAGGCCGTCCCGAGATACTAAAAAACGCCCGAACAAACGATTACACCGGATGTGCCGTAGAAGCCAAGGATCATGACGATATAATTATACCAGGTATATCACGGTACATGCGACACTTCTCATCCTGTCTAATTGGGGTCTAAGTGTTGTAACGTTAGAAGAGTTACTTTTGCAACGCTCAAACTGTCACTATTCAAAACGCTGAAGTAGTCACTATTGGAAACGCTTAAAAAGTTGCTATTGCAAATGCTCAAATAAGTCAGATAATTTTGTTCGCAAACTCTCTAATATTTACTATTGCAAACGCACAGATAGTTACTATTGCAAAAATAACATCAGATATTTACTATCATTGCAAAGGCTCAAATATTTACTGTTGCAAAAACTCAAAGAGTAACTATAGCTAACGATGAACTATTAACAATTGTAAACGCTCAAATAAATATTATTGCGAATATCCAAAATAGTTACCATGATTTTAAACGCTCAAAGAATATCAGGTAGCGTTGGTTTACTGTGTAAACGTGTTAACACATAGATCAGTTAGTACCAATATCCATACACCGATGTTTTTACCTTAGTAAACGCTCAAAGAAAAGATAAACTATTAATATAAGATTTAATATAAAATTTGATCAGGTAAGATACGATAGGACAATATAAAATATATATACTCTATGTATCCTTTTTGTAGAAATTTAAACCGAAATACCCGTTTACATAAAAAAGATAACACAGGTGTATGTTAAACAAAAATATAGTTGCACATAAAGTATAAAGAAAAGACATTGAAGTCAATGAAATCTATCAATATGTTATTAATACTAAATCATGAACAAATCATATGTTCATTTTTCTCAACAGCCCTAAACCACCCGCGCTTCAAAGATTTGAGGACCACCGATGGATCGTAAGCGTTGTCCAGAGGCCAGCAGTTTTCAGGAACTACAAGATATCGCCATTAAGCTACGGGTCCACGGCGCACTGGGGGCACATACACACAAATCTGGGTAAGCTTGATTGTACCTTATACTGTATCATAATGTACTGATCAGAGTTTAGGTTAGTATTAGTCTCTTGATCCCTTGTGGAACGAAGGGCTGTAACAAATCCCATCCACCAGACTCGGTTCTGGCTGGTCCTCTTCAGCTCGGCCCATGTGTACTCATTAGAGGAACATCTTATTAAGTTTAAACAAATCTACTCGCCTGCTTAAAAAACAAGAAAAACAAACAAACAAACAAACAAAACAAAATAAAAAACACAAAAAACAAAAAAAAACACAAAAGCCGCACACTTAAAAAACCCAACAACAACAACAATTAAACAAAACACACAAAATGAAGAAAACAAAGCACATCAATGGTTTAAACACCCTATATTTGCGGGAAGGGGGAGGCAAACTGGCGCAAGTGGTAGAGCGTAGGTCTCCCAATCGGGAGGTCCTCGGTTCGAAAACCACGATCGTTCAATAATTTATTTGTCAGTATCAGTATAACGTGACCGGCTGAGACGGGAATCCCGGTAAACCCACAGTACCTCTATGTGAAAACCCACAGTTGTACCTCTATGTGAATGCACGTAAAATGTCAGACCTTTGTCCAGGGATCCGTCCACAATAGAGCCTTGCTGCTGACATTGGACGTTAGAAACCAACTCCTTGACTGCATTGTTTATCCATAATGTAAGCCATGTACACGAGTGATCCGTTTTCTGAAAACTGTACCACAATAGCTTTGTGCACCAGCCACCCTACACCATGTGGTTATTCAAATAGCGAAGTTAATAATTATATTTTCCTAAATACATGTGTAACCTCCGATTTTCCCCCAACAGTTGCCCGCCAACTATTGTACATCATATTGTTTCACGATATTTCTGCACTCCGTTCTCATCAGTTCGCCAATCATTCAATCGCATTCTGATATTCAAGGGGGGCGCGGTGGCCCTGGGGTAGAACATCGGCTTCCGGCGCAAAAGGTCCGGATTCGAGCCTTGGCGATTTCGCTCCCAACTGGTTGGGTCGGTGTCAGTTTAATGTGACCGACTGAGACAGGAGTCATGGCATCCCCACCCTGTCTCGTGTGTGGCAGTACATAAAATTGTCAGAGTTCAGTCTTGGGGCACGTCCATAATATAGCCTATAAAGTGCTGATGTTGAACGTTAAGTAAACTCAACAACAACAACAACAACAACAACAACAACAACAACAACAACAACAACAACAACAACAACAACAACAACAACAACAACATCCTGATATTCAATAAGATTAGGCCAAAATTAGTTAATATAACTCCCACGACATTTCTACAGTTCAATTGTCCCCACACTTAGTTGCTCTCCACTGGCTCCAGCCATTCTGTACAATCGTGCTATTCAAAATGGGTAGGGTTTTTCCACTGTATATTCGTCGCTATTCAATAAGCTAAAATTAGTATTTCTTTCACGACATTTTTTCTCCATAGTTGTCCGCCAGCCACATTACATCGCAAAAAGGCTAGGTTATCTTATTATATATTTGTGAACCGGTGAAACTATTATCGTCTTCTCCGCAATTCTATAATATTATCATCTTGCTGTTGAAAATTAATTTTACTCCGATGTATTTCCGCTCAACTACCCTACATTATGTTGACGACCCATTTCTTTTCTTCTTTTTTCACACCCAATATATTTCGCCCACCTCACCCACAGCCACCCTACATCATGTTGCTCAGCTGCCGAGGTGATGTCTGTGCTGTTTTACCACACCATGCAGTACACGCCGAAGGAGCACAAGCACCAAAACAACGACAGGTTTAAAGCTAAAAATCAAATAAGTTTTGATTGTAAGAGTTGTTAATTCATGTTATTTACAACGGCCATCTCTTAGATCTAAAACACAGGGGCGAAATGGCTAAGTGGTAGAGGTCCGCGATTCGAATTCACGATTGGTCTCTCCGTCTTGTATCGTGTGTGGCAGCACATAAAATTGTCAGACGCCAATCCAAAATACATGTATAGACTATAATAACGCTTACACTGGACGTCAAACCAACTCAACTCAAACGATCTAAAATAGGTTTCCTTTTCCTTTTAGAAAGCAAAATAAGCTAAATAACGAAATATGGAAAATAATAAGTGTGAAATTTAAATACGAAACTTGAAGAATATGCAACATGAGATTGGGTATTTTATACAACCATGAGAGGATTCTATCACCACAGGTTTGTGCTGTCCAAAGATCACGCCGCCCCCATTCTCTTTGCAGCTGGGGCCGAGGCTGGACTCTTTCCGGATTTGGATCCACAGGTTAGAAAGTTAGGACAATGTACTGATTTGCCCAATCCATCCATTGATTTAGTGTTATCTTTGAAGATGTCGACGTGAAATGGCATGCCACTTCTCCCTGTTTTCGGACTTAGCTGTACATTCTGAAAGCATCGTGCATGCTCAGTCTTTTCTAACATATAACCAGTTTTGTCTTGGTATACTTTTGCCTCTCGCCCTCTCTGCTTTGCCTTCCAGTATAATATACACACAGTAGATCATGGCGTTTCAGATGCCCAAAATAGGTCATACAAAATGTAAAGGCGTGTCGAAGCGCCTCTAAGACCAGTTGCCATTTGTTAAAGATACACAACAATCGCTCCATTTCCATGAGAACAATCTTAGAACGCTGACATGATTCATGATATCGCCAATGAAGCTTAATCAGTTTAAAAAATTTTTAAAAATAGAAACATATGAAGAAACCAGACAGAAAGTTACGTTTCGCTTTAACACTAGTACACATGGAGCCATCACTCGCGCTTAGGGTATATCCTCATCTCCTGACTCCTCCAAAATGGCCGGTTTGTGATTCTGCTTTATCTTTTTTTTTCTGTGATGAGACTTGCTCAGACTGGGGAAAAAAAGATTCCTATCTCGAAGAACATCCTATGAGTTATAGATTGTAAGTTGCTAGATTTTTATTGATGTAATTAAAACAATATTCTGGGGGAAAAATTTAGAAGAAATCAAGAGGCATTACAACTTTATGAGTGAACTGACTTATGGCAGTGGCGATTTGATGACGGTGACAATATTCAACGCCGTCTTGTGGTTTAAAGTGCTGGGTTATTTTTAACTTTGTCTTATTTAATTTCTACCAGAGACTAGATTTTGTGGACATCTTGGTCGAATCCCCTGGTCAACAGTTGGGCTATGCAGCTGGGATGGCGTACACTGCCAAATATTTTGACAAAACTGAGTAAGGGTGATTTGTTTATCTCTTTTTCTCGCTACTTGTGGGTGAGTGTTTTTACTCTTGTTGCATATTGTTTCAACAAAGTAGTTTTCTAGTATAATATACTGCAATTATTTTATTTTATTATCTATAGATCATCTGTTTGTTACCAAAACAATGCGGCAATTCATGGGGTTGTAAACTAAACCTCTAATAAGAATAACCAGACGGGACAGCTAGCTCCGCGCCATCTACAGCTAAGCAAGCCGAGTGTAATCGTAAGCTTCGGCACAGATTTCGATTTCACCGCGGTAAACAAAGTCGCATGACATAGATTTTAAAATAAAGACATTTTTCTTAAGACATTCTACATCGCGGAGCAATTCACGTTCAAACGATTCGCGCGTTCACATGAAGCAAAATAGTAACTGCTGTTTATTTTAGTCTGAGACCGAACTAGATTTATATCTCTCCCTCCCTCTATAGAGAACAGACTGTGGTCACTCATTTCTAGTGATAACATACTTATAGAAAAATTTTTTTGTCTATCCCTTACCAGCTACCGCGTCTTTTGCTTGATTGGAGAAAGTGCTGAGGGGTCCATCTGGGAGGCCATGTCGTTTGCCAGCCATTACAAGCTCGACAACATGGTGGCCATCTTGGATGTAAACCGTCCTAACGCCAGAAAGTCGTCAACTCTTCAATACGGCATGGATCTACAGACGCACAAGGCTCGCGCTGAAGCTTTTGGGTAACTTTAAAAACTCGGAACGGAAGCGGAAGTCCCACCCGTACCCTACAAGCTCAGAAATTAATCACAAGATAGTTCTTTTATCATATGTTTGATAAATGGCTGTACAATGCATTAGGAAATACAGTATGTTTTAATTGGGAAGTAATATACACTGTTTCTTTATCGACAAAACTTACTAATCTTAACTAAGCTTTAAAAAAGAATCATTTTTTACAATACATGTATAAACAGACGAGAGCAAGGAAGAAAGAAAGGCAACAGAACCAAGCACAACCCACAGTTAAAATACGTGTGCATCAACTGCGATAGAAACGGCCATGCGAGGATTGGGCTACCGAGCCACAATCTTCACTGCACAAGTCCGATGATGTCCAGATTTCTCAAGGCGCCAATCATCGTCTCCCAGGTTGTTGGGTGTTCAACGTCCAACATCAGCACTATATAGGCTATATTTATTATGGCTGTTTGTGTGCCCATGTTTAGAAGAAATTAATTTTAGGCAGTTGTACTGTATGCGTGTGTCTATGTTTATATGGAATTTAGTAGGTTGCACTGTTTATGTGTCTATTTTTTGGATGGAATTTGTTAGACTACTGCTTGTGTGCTCAATGTGAAGATGGAATTTGGTCAGTTGTACTCTTTTGGTGGGGACTTAATGTGTGCTCCATGATAAGGTATAATTTAGTCATTTGTACTAGCTCTATGTTTAAATGGAATTTGTTCGGTTTTTCATGTTTAGATGGATCGCTCATATCGTAGACGGTCACAATGTTGAGGAATTGGTCAGAGTTTTTTCGGCTGCGACTCAAGCTACAGGCAAACCGACATGCATCATTGCCAAAACACATGAGGATCGGTGCATTCCAGGTATAAACTGCACTGTTTTCTGTGCAAGGCCTAGATTATGCTTAGTAAGTGCAATAAGTAAGTAGATTTAGAAGCCCGACTAACCACGGGTTTAGATGTCGTAATCGGGTGTCGAAGTCTACCCCCCCTCCCTCCTTTACCTTTGTATTTAGCAGCTTATGGTGAGCTAGTAAGTTTGTTTCATAACGTGTAACATCAGATGCAAGGCTATTTTGTGGATGAGTCCCAAGACTAACGTCTGGCGATTTTATATGCTGACACACAGAGACAATGAAAGTAGACCTGAACTCATGTCTCAGCAGGTCACATTATGCTGAGACCGATCTAATCCGTAAGAGACGAAATCGGATTTTTTAAAATTTTCGTTCGTGGGTTTCGAACCGAAGACTTCCAGATTGGGGGACCAAAGTTTTACCGATTGCGCCAGTTTGGCCTTCTAATTACCCAAAGTCAACGATAGGCAACTAGTGTATGAATCTGGCCTACACAATCCGAAAGAAAAGAAATCATGGTCACCAATCTGTGTATTCATAAATTCCACTGTATAGATTAGTCAAAAGACAGCCTACTGTTTAATTTATAAAGCCACAGAAAAAATACCTTATTAGGAACTCTTCCTATCTGCAAGAGTGACATAGATCAATTTTCTCCCTTAATAAATCTTCCTATATTTGAGTATGACACAGATCAATCTTTTTATCTGGACACAGAGGACAGGTAAACTTATTTGTATCTCCTATTATTGCTACAAAGATTGTGAAACTGTGTTTCCAACTAAATCAAACTAATAAGTCAATCATTTTTAACGATTTAAATATGCCTCTTTTTTAGAACTTGCTAACGATGAAATTTTGCATGGAGAGCTCTTTGAGCCCAAGTCTCATAAGTCAGTTCTCAGCGCAACCAAGGCGAACATTGTTAACAGTAAGACTAACGGCATTATTCCGACTGAGCCCCCATCGTCTCTGAAGCCCATCAACACCCCTGTCCAACTGACCTCTTCTCCTGTCTACAAACTTGGAGAAAATGTGAGTTAAGTATAGGTGGTAGACGAAGATTATAAATAACTATAAGTACAGTTGGCCCCATGCTCTTGACTGAGCGTTGGGTAACAAAGACTTAGGGTCCTGATTGCACTAAGCAAACAGCTTTTGTGAGTAAGACAACACTTTATTTTCGTCGTAACCCAAGAGTCCCAGCTACCCGTTCCGTGCTGGGTGACACAAAAAAGATGTCCTCACCGGGGATAGAAACCCAGCACCTTCACAAAGTGGAACCCAATGCGCTAACCATTGAGCCAACGGCCTCCTTAAGTGAATGATGTTATATATATCTTCATGAATTTTATATGCAGAATAGATAAAGTTTTACTCTCAGTTTGTACAATACGTTTTGTTTATTTGCGTAAACATCTCGTAAGCTGTTCTTTTTATTTAAAGAGACAGCTTTGTCCTCTCTCTCTCTCTCTCGCTTTCTCTCACTCTCTCTCTTTCTCTCTCTCTCTCTCTCTCTCTCTCTCTCTCTCTCTCTCACTCTCTCTCTTTCTCTGGGTTTAACAACTCCTATGTTCTCCCAGAGGTACCCTTAACGGCGATTTCTGAAAGCTTATTTTACGGTAAAGTTCTTATGAAAATCTAACGCTTTAATCAACGTGTAAAGACATATTGAAAGAATATGACAAAAAAAAACTTCTAAACTTTGAAATCTCTTTACATTTAGGTTGACATCAGACTGGCGTATGGCACAGCTCTGGTCAAGATTGGCAGATCACGTGACCAACTTATCGTCCTGGGTGGAGACTCGAGCGATGCCACCTTCTCTGAGATATTCCAGGTTTGGGATGGGAGAGTTCTGTCCCTTTCTTAATTTTTAAATTAAAAATCGTCTATTGAGCACAATAAGAACTAACAGATAAAAAAATAATAGATCTTAGCAGACAAAATCCTGTTAGGTTATAATTATTAAACATGTAATTTATATAAAATTGCTAAACATTTCTAATGAAACAAATAAAAAATAACCAGCAGCATCATTAAACAACGCTTTATTTTGTATGAAAACAAGATTATTAATATATTTTTTAAGAAAAGAGTGATGAGGATTGATTATAATTATAGGAGGGAAGCATTTAATCAAAATATAAATTATTGTTTCATCAAAAGTTCATCCTTTCGTTTATTCTTTGTTCTTGCTTAAGATAAGCATTTCATAATATAGTTTTCACTTTCCCCCCATAAATAGTTTTTGGGCTAACAGAATGGCATATCTCAGAAATATGCCATTTTTACATAAGCTTATCAATGTGTCTGTTGGCATGGATCAGAATCTGTCTCATAGTAAAGTTAAAACCAATATGCAGTGATCTTTTTATAATTAAAAAGAAAACAGTAGATTTCTGCATTTACTACTATACTAACTCAGGAATAGAAACTTAGAAACAAAACAAAAATGAGATACGCCATTCTGCTAACTCAGTGACGAAATGCGTCCCTTTAATAATAGGACGCGTTTCCGGACCGCTTTGTCGAGTGCTTCCTGGCGGAACAGAACCTAGTGGGCGTGGCTATAGGCTCCGCCTACCATGGCCAGACCACGCCCTTTGTAGGCGGTCTTGCGTGCTGCCTACCCAGAGCATATGCCGCGTTCCGCACAGACTCCGCCCTCCGCACAAACATCACGTTCTCTGGCGCCCACTGCGGGATTTCCCAGATGGCTCTGGAGGATATATCAATGTTCAGCTCCATCCCTGGATCCACCGTGTTCTACCCGTCAGATGCTGTGTCCACAGAGAGGGCAGTGGAGTTGGCGGCCAACACTCCAGGAGTCTGTTATATCCGTATCACTAGCAAACCCGATATCCCAGTCATTTATGGCAATGATGAGCCTTTTGCTGTTGGCAAAGCTAAGGTGGGAGTTTTGTTTGATGTCATTGTAGATGAAATTTCGTTGATATGAATTGAAATGTGGTGCATTTTGGTTATAACAAAGAGGAGACTATTTCTGTTGAGAAAGCTAAGGTGGGTGGTATATTCTCTAAGTCAATGTTATCTTTGGTGAAAATGCGTTGATGTTGACACAATGTAGGTATGAAACATGGTTCGTTTTGATTATAACAATAAGGAGACCTCTGCTGTTAGCAAAGCTAAGGAGGGTGGTTAATGTTTTATTCTCTAGTTGGCACAGCTATGGTGGATGCTTAATTCTCTAGACAGCTAAGCTAAGGTGGTGGGCTTATTCTTTAGATCTATGTCATCGCTATTGAAATATTGTTGATAATTTCCTTTCGTTAGTTGTTTTCTTAACGCCCAAGGACAACAACAAAGTTATACAGTGAACAGGTCCAAAGACTAACGTCTATCAGTTTTACACGCTGCCACGGAGAAACAGAGTCCAGGACTTCTATTTCAGCTGATAATAGTTATACTTAAACCACCTTAACTAGTAGGGAATGATATACGATAAAAATGTTCGCCCGATTGTGGGATCTAGACGGGGATCTATTGAATAGAAGCACAGTCCTAGTATTTTTTTTTAAACTTATCCTGTGCGTTTTCCTTTACAGATAATGAGACAGAATTACAGTCAACAATAGACTGTGGTTGCATCTTGCGGGACTCTGTAAATAACTCCTCCACACACTGTCTGACCAACTGATAAATTATTCAATTAAGTAACTGTTGTTGCCCCTTACGTAACCCAGTCAAGCCAAAATTTCTTCAATTCACTAATCTTGTTTATCTTCCTTCACAGATTGTCAGGCAGAGCAACAGTGACCGAATAAATGTGGTTGCCTCTTCCTGTGTCATCGAAATATATGTTATGCTTTTACTAATCTTGTACATTTTTCTTCACAGATTGTCAGACAAAGCGACAGTGACCAAGTGACTGTGGTTGCGTCCTGTGTGACCCTGTTTGAAGCCATCAAGGCGGCGGAATCGCTGGCCACCACTGGAGTAAATATCCGCATCATCGACCCGTTCACCATCAAGCCGATTGACGCGGCCACCATCATTGCCAGCGCCCAGCAGACGGGGGGCAGGATTATCACTGTGGAGGATCACTACGCTGAAGGTTGGCTTGTCATCATCATCATCATCATCATCATCATCATCATCATCACTATTATTATAAGAATAAGAAGACTTACAATGATAGCAAGCTACCGAGTTGTTGTAATAATCATCATCATCATCATCATCATCATCATCATCATCATCATCATCATCATCATCATCATCATCATCCTCATAAATAGTCCCACCTGAGTCAAATGATGTCAGATTGTTTTTTTCGTCTTGAAATCGTTTATCCATCAGGGACGGACAAGGCGGACACAAAAGTTAGGAAAATTGAGGTGACGGGAATTCCCATTCTATAAATAGAACATGTGGATAAAATGGCGGCCATACATCGAAATCCACATCGAAATTATTCTCTAGGGTCCAAATTATCAGTTTGTATATATTTCGATGTCAGACACTGTTGTGAGCTGACATGTCTACAATGATCAGACACCTCCAAACAGTGTCCTAGAGGTAGCCATATTGTGGGCCTTTTTATACACCCCACAAAATTTCAATGCCCCACAGCAAACTCAAACATAGAAAAAAAAACCCATAAAATCACCATCTCTAAGAAGAATATATATATATATATACATTATCCTATATGTTTTCTAGATGTCTAGAATCTAGATAANTGTTCGTGCCCTAATCAGACTAAAAAGTAAAATTNTATANACGTATATATAAAATGCAGGTAAATAAGTGATTGAATAAATAAATAAATGAATTTTTATGTAGTCCGCAAATTACAAATAAGAAGTAGATTTGATTTAGACACCTGATTAACCATGCATTTAAGGGGGAGGACTGGCTCAAATTGTAGAGCGTTGGTCTCTAGACCGGAAGGTCCGCGGTTCGAAATCCACGATTGGTTAAAAAATTAATTGTCACATTTTGGGTTGAGTCTGTGTTAGTATAACTGCCTCGTGTGTGGCAGCATATTTAATTGTCAGACGTCAGTCTTGGAGTTTGTCCACAATATATCAATATATAGTGCTCACGTTGGACGTTAAACCAGCTCAGTTCATCGTATGTGTTTAGGTACCAAAGTCGGGCCTTTAAATATACTTTCTCTTTATATTTAGTTCACACGCCAGATCCAATTAAAACGATAATCTCTGATAACTTTTATGTCCCGTAACTTTCTCCAAGAATCTTAATATGTACAGACGATGGAGCCAGGTGCGATTCGAACCACTGACCTCGCACTGATCAGCCAAAAGCACTAATGGGCTGTGTAATGCCACTTGGGAAAAAGAATGAAGTATTGAAATTCTACACTTTTTTGTTGTGTCGATAGTTAACATAAAAGAAAATCCCTTTATCGAATTGTTCACAGTATACCTTTATGGAATTGTTTTTAGAGAGATAGAGAGAGAGAGAGAGAGAGAGAGAGAGAGAGAGAGAGAGAGAGAGAGAGAGAGAGAGAGAGAGAGAGAAGAGAGAGAGAGAGAGAGAGAGAGAGAGAGAGAGAGAGAGAGAGAGAGAGAGAAGAGAGAGAGAGAGAGATAAAACTCGAAGTAGTTGTCTTGGCTCTCTCTTTGGCTATTTAGGATTTTCTATGATCATGTCAAATAAGCACTTTTACGATTACATATTTTTCCTACATTTCAAAACGTCACTATATGTAATATTGTACTTGTATCATTTTCTTGATGACTTTTTCATCTTGTCATTGAGAATGTTGAATTGAAGCGGGTAATTACAATGTATTTTTTTATACAAACTAGTTTTATTGTGACATATCCATTTTATATATGGCCCATTATATCTTTTTTTTTTAAATACAGGACCAAGTAACATTCTATAAAATTGATCTGAAATTTGTGTTCAACCAAAGCAAGTTATTATCACATAACATAAGTACTTATACCTGTTGTATCACATCAAATATTTGTTTATATCTGGTCCTAGGGAATTTCCCGAAAATGAATATTTTTTGCGCTTGATTGTTACATGTGTAAGCTAAGTACGTTAGCCTAGTAAAAATACCTCAATTTGTTAGTTTCTTTCATTTATATCTGAACGTTATTATTGTATTATATTAAACGTTCCTTATTTTAATTTAAATGTTAACTTAGTACTTATAAGGTTTTTCAAACGGTTTCTTGTTCTAAATAATATAATAAAAAAACAAGATTAACGGACAAAGGATAATCACATTATTCTTATTTGATTTCGTAATTTTAAGTTTTCCTGTTGTACTCTACGTATCTTAGCGTACAGTTTACATTTTCTCCCTTTAATTTTGTTTTTAATAACCTACTAATAGTGAACTAGGCAAACTAGGCATTATAAAAAGTGCACGGTTTGTGTATTTGCATGCAAATTAAAGCAAACCATAACAAGTCATAACATCCGCTGTATAATGTCGTTTCTGAATTTAAAAAACAAAACAACTATAGTATTTTAGAAATAAAAATAGGACATTATACAACTGAAGTTAATCTTAAGCGTTTTTGCTTGTTTAAACTTGTAATACACTATATTACTGAATATTACAAAGCTTAGTTATCTAACAGAGTTAAAAACAAAACAAAAACCGTCAATTTACATAATCTCCCTGTATTGTTACATTTATTTCATCTAAAAAAAATAGGAAATTAAAAAGGCGGAGTTTTTTTTTTTGTGGGGGGGGGGGGGGGAAACTTAGCATGCTGGTTTAATAATTGACCAAACTGACTCTATAAGCTGTGTCGGAAAATTCGACCTATACCCAGGTTCGAAAGAAAACTGATAAAAGAGATTACATCCGGACAGCAACCCTAATAGATTTATTCTTTTTCGTTTATTTTTCGTCCAATTTCAATAAGCTAAAGTAAACAATTATCACAAGTGTGAATATCATTTACCCGGTAGTGGTGATTGCTGTCTGTATATTAAATGAATAATTGCATTTATAAACCTTTATAGCTTTTTGTACATATCATAATTATGAAACATTACAATATGACCTATACTTGCTAAACACATATGCCTGCACAAAATGGAGCAAAAAAAATAATACATATTTATAAACGCAGGAAACAATTATAATTATGGTGTGGTTTTGTTTTTTTAATTTATTGAGTAAGAAATTTAAAACAAATTATAACCCAAGCGCACACTAAAGAATTAAAAAAATTATTAAAGACACAAAACCATTTTCTGTATTTAAAGCAAGAACTATGTCATTCCTTATTATTATGAGAGCACATCAGACTGGTTTACTGTATACATATAAGTATAATGTACATATAATTATAATGTCTCGTGCATCTATTATATAGTTTACTGTAAATTAATACTACTCCTTATTGAAATATAAAAAAAAGTGGTTCAATGTAAATATGTACAAATATAATTATAATGTATTGCATCTAAAAAATGATTCACTATGGTAAACATTGTAATGCCTTGCACCTTTAAAAAATATAACAATTATGTAATTAACTTAACAAATTACATAATCGTACATAAAATTATAAATAAAGCAATTGTAGTTCATTAAAAGCCATTCCATGTTCACCGAGTTATTATTATTATCATACAGAATTATCTCAAAGTCACACAAACACTACATCAAAAAGAATTAAATCAAATAATGTATCAAGCATGCAGTTAATCCTTCGCCTGGTTGCCTCCCTTCTGCAGATTTACCCGGATGTTGTAGAAAAGATACCCCATCGTCTGGAAGCACGGCCGGTAGAGGGCGTCCAGCAGCGACTGGAAGAAGCCCCGGATGCAGCTCAGCTCTATCTGGTAGGCTTTGACGCAAGGCTGGCAGCACCAGATGGTGACACAGGCCAGACAGGCGAAGTGGATCCCCCAAAACACGGAGAGCGGAACGGCGCAGACGGCAGTCGTTAGCCTGTAGCACCAGGTTTTGGTGAAGGTGAAAACCTGGTAAGAGAGGTGAAAGGGGGGATAGGGGGGAAGAGTGGGGGGGGGGGGGGCGTCGAGGTGGGCATGGAAAGGGTGGGGGTGAGAGTCAAAGAAAAGAACATCAAACTGTTTTTCAAAGCAAATGGTGGAATCTGGCGTCTTGCTATTTTGTTTTGTTGTTGTTGTTGTTGTTGTTGTTGTTGTTGTTGTTGTTGTTGTTGTTTTTCTTCAGTTTTGTAGTGTGAATGTGAGAAAATTAATTGTATTTCAAAACCAGATTACAGTTTGTTAATGCAAATATTTAGCAGGCCTAGTTATGCAGAGTCCAGACAAAAACAAATGGATGGCGTATTTTCCGTATCCGGGAACCACCTAATCTGGCGCCTTGTAATTCTGTTCGTTTTTTTTTTCTGTGGTAGCAATAGATTTTGGTGAAGCTGAAGACGTGGGATGAGTGTGTGTGTGTGTGGGGGGGGGGGGGGTTAACCAAAAAAAATATCTGACTCTAACATGTCTAAGGGTAGCGTGGTGGCGTTTGTTTCTTTGTCGCTGCCCAACATCAATACTAAAAAGGTATTTTGTTTTGTTTTGCTTGTTTCTTGTTGTTGCTGATGTTGTTGTTCTTGTTGCTCTTGTTGTTGTTGTTGTTGTTGTTGTTGTTGTTGTTGTTGTTGTTGTTGTTGTTGTTATTATTTAAAGAAATAGAATGTTTGCTACAAACTAATGTAAGGAAAGTAACTCAGTTTAACAACGAAGAATTTCGGTGCAGTGTAATTATTGCCCATAACTGTTTGGAAACACTCAGAGCTGGTCAATACAGGAGAGCAATAGATAAAAAAAAGAGATGAAAATAAGACACAATTAGTAGTTGTAAGGAAAAGAAAGACCTGACGAAACGAAATGGATAAATAGAGAGAGAGAGAGAGAGAGAGAGAGAGAGAGAGAGAGAGAGAGAGAGAGAGAGAGAGAGAGAGAGAGAGAGAGAGAGAGAGAGAGAGAGAGAGAGAGAGAGAGACAGAGACAGAGAGAGAGAGACAGAGAGAGAGAGAGAGAGAGAGAGAGAGAGGGTGGTCTCATTCAATATTAATTATTCAATGACCGCCAAAGGTGAAGAAAAGAGTGTGATTCTAGAATTATTGTTCCACTTTTAAGCTAGATACAATCACGGAGAAAAGAACCCACTGTTATCCAGTCAGAAAAAAACCTGTACAAAGAGGAAGACACAGGGAAAGTGTCTACAAAAACAAATGTTCGCTCTACTTCGCTAGCTATTACTGTGCTGACGTGCCGTAAACGCCCAAAGTTTCCAAGTTGACTTATGTCCGAGGATACCAGAGACAGTTTCAGACAGCCTCGCTTGTGTCCCACTTCGTTGTCTGTAACTCTTCAACAGCCTTCTCGATCCTTGATGTGAGCTCTCTCCATTTTTGTCTGTTATGTACCATTTCTGAGATATTGGTCAGTTTCTCATCCTAGTTAAGCCGGTTATTTACATAGAAAAATATTTCAGCAACAAATAACTGGGTATATTGTAGAAAACTTCGAGTTGGATTTATTTTCCTTATTAGAAACTACAGTAGCGAAACAAAAAGCTCTAAAATTCTCTCTACCTTATTGCTAGTTAGCCACACCGAGTCAAAAGAGTGGACAGTTTCGTGTGGCTCCGCGTACACTTCCTCGAATGTAACCTGTGGAATAAAGTAACGTGAACACATCAAATATAAAGCTTCTACATTTGATAGTGTTTTCTCGAAGGAAAGCTATGGAATTAAGTAGCCTGAACACAATAATCAATGAGTTGATAAATAAAACGTTTCTACATTTATAAGTGTTCCCTCGGAGGTCAACTTTGGAATAAAGTCACATGAACACGACAATCAATGAGCTGAAAAACAAAAGACTTCTACATTTAAGGGTGTTCCCTAGAAAGTAATCTTTGGAATAAATTCACCTGAACATAACAATGCAAAACTTCAATGGTATGATTCCCCATAGCATATCAAACTGCTCTAAATCTCTAAGACTTTAGATATGAGATTGGACAATATACAACAGAGGTGACAAATTATGAAGCTGATACATTTTATGATATAGTAGTAGTTGTTGTTATGTTGTATAATATATATATATAAACGAAGTGTGTTATGGGGCTTTCTCCTTGAGGGTGTATTATGAGGCACAAATGTTGTGGGGCATTTAGTATATATATTACTGTAGGGTTATATAATTTTATATATATTATATTTTTGTTGTCGGTGTATTTCTTTTTTTTTTGTAAGTATTTTTTTTTCACAAAAGGAAAAAAAGATGCAAATAATGTGGGCTTTTTTTTCAATTTTACAACATGGGAGTTAAAATAGATGACATATTAACACTACCCTAGAAATGTACCAAGACAGAGATATCCAACTGCATAAACTGCATACAATTTTGCCTGGATTGTTAGGCTGTCTAACTATAATCTAATCAGAGCTCCTGCAAACACAACGTCTAGTATTTCAATTTTTTAACCAGTGTGTTATAGAACCACACACACTATACACACATACATTTACAAACATCTTTGAAGGAAACTTCCATCTCAGACAGGATTTTGCTGTAAGTACTGAAAGTGAAAATCATTTTTTAGAGTATAAAATAAAGTCAGATTCTAGAAAAAAAATTATTGTCTTACAAATTAAGCTCTTAGTCTTAGCCTCATATGGACCTTGCCTTATTTACTTGATATTTTGTTCACGGTGTTGATTGTGTCGTTGTCGTTGTCGTTGTTGTTGTTGTTGTTGTTGTTGTTGTTGTTGTTGTTGTTGTTGTTGTTGTTGTTGTTGTTGTTGTTGTTGTTGTTGTCTTCTTGTTACACTCTACAAAATGTAATACATGTACATTGTAGATATACTAAGCAATCTAATATGGTCTTATCTAGGTTTTCTAGATCTAGGTTTAGGACCGTTCTTATAGTGTGCTTTAGATCTATATCTGGTAACATCAATAGTGAGATCGAATGGTGTCGACCTTCAATTAGCTAATATGGGTCTAGATTTAGATTCTAGAAGCCTAGATAGATTTTAGAGATGATAATCTTGATCTAAAATCTGGTTCATTCATTGTCCACTATCCACAACCCATAATCAGAAAATATTATTCATAAGCATGCTCTAAGAAAGTTTATCCGATATAGATCTAAATTTTCGGGCAAAGTTTATGAGATCGACCCACTGAAGCTAGAAGAAAACAAAAGACGCACACTTCTTTTAATACCAGTATTTACAGGTGTACATTTTTAAAATCTTTCTTTTTTTAAAGTAAACTAGTTGAAGGCCCGCGAATTCGCGGGATTAAAAGTTTACATCAATGTAAGTGTTGATAAAAAGTGTCGTGGATCTCAATATAGGTTTCGGCCAGTATCAATAGGCCTAGATGTGGATGGTTGATCAAGTGCTGTATTGTCATTGTTTGGGTCAGTTGGCAGTGTAACTGTAAAAGCTGCCTGACTGATGTCAGGTGGAGGCGTTAGTGATGATATAGATCTAGATTTAATCTGTGTGGGTCTATCTTCTTTTTGTGGTGGTGTAGCAGATCTGGAGCTGGGTCTACGTTGTGGAGATCTAGATCTATGTCTGTTTTCACTTTGTCGTAGCTCTTGACCACCACCATTTGACTGGATTGTTAGGCTGTCTAACTATAATCTAATCAGAGCTCCTGCAAACACAACGTCTAGTATTTCAATTTTGTTAACCAGTGTGTTATAGGACCACACACACTATGCACACATACATTTACAAACATATGGATGGTTGATCAAGTGATGTATGTGATTTTGTCGTTGAGGGAATTTGATTTGGATTGAGTGTTGTCGCTAAGTATCCGGATCGTCTTAAACGACGTGTCTTTTTCTCACCTCATTGATCTAATCTAGATCTAGATCTTCCACAATTAAACCTTTGCTCATCATACAGTTGAGTCATGCTTCTTGGTCAAATAATTCAGATCTATATTTATTCCTTAGTCAGTTGCCTTTGTTTTTTTAAGTGACTGGGTAAGTCTGCTGTGATTAACTTTTTAGAATTACCGCTCTCAAGTGCAAAAGTGCACACCGTTTCCACCCCTAAACGCGCTACTTTTACAAAAAGCGTGAGGAAAGAGGTTGACCTAGTAATACAGATTGGTCAAAGCAGGACGGGTGCACTGAATTTTCATATAATATCAAAGGTATAATAAAACATTGTTTAAAAAAAAATTGGTGGTCAGCATGTCCATAATCTGATGTAAAGTGGTTCATTTAAAAATGCTTTGTAATTTTCAAATGATTGAGTAAGTTTGTGGATATAGGCAAAAATCGAGGCGTGGGTAGGTATCCAATCACTGATGAGTAAACGTGACTTGACCATTCAACAGGCACCTCAATTTATTTATATTCCGCCCATGACTCCTATCGATTGCTATGTTATGCACATTTTTATATCCATCCCATCTTGTCAAATTCATCGTGAGGTGACTATAGAAATGTCAAAATTTTAAAGCGAGGCCGTAAAAATAAATATATGTTCGTCTACCACCCATAATTATTTGCCATCTGCTGTCTGTTTGATTTATTAATAAGAACAGACATTTTAATGAACTCGGGTTTTCATAGCTGCAATGAAAAGCGTTGTTTATTTGCTGCATTAAAATTCGGCATACGTTTTTCTATCAACAACAATACGCGCAGTCCATAAAACTGGACTGAGGTGCACAACACATCGCGAAAACAAAGTAATTAATTTCGACATAAAGGCAAGCTTTGTGAACACATGTTTTTATGGCTTCAACCTTAGTTTTGCAATTTCCAATACGGAGATGAAGTGCAAAATCTATTAAGCATCGCTTTGTCGTGCAAAGGAAAATGGAATGATAAAATGGCTTTACTCTTGTCTTCAGTATGTCTGTCTGTCTGTCAAACTCACAAAAAAAAAGAAACCCCTCCTGCCCATAATGGATAACCCTTTTAAGTGGCTAGTAGCGTCAAGCCCCTGGCTTTAATTCGATGCCCACACTGTTAAAACATGTGCATCTCATACTGTCAACTGGAAAATCATAGCAAACAATATGTATTTAAAATACAACATACATTATCTCCCACGATGTCAGCAAAACATAATTTTTCGACGTACCGTACCGTAGAACAAGACATGGACAACTAGATGCGCACATCTACAAATTAAAGATAAGCAACTCTCCTTTCTGTGCATGCGAAAACTTCCCTCAAACTCCAGAACATGTCTTCATGGCATGCCACTCTTATTCCCAGCTCAGGCAAACAATATGGCCTTCAGATACAACACTGAAGCAAAAAATATGGGGTACCATGGAAACCCTAAACAGACTGCTTTTTACGTCGAGGAGGCAGTCTGAAAATTTAAAAGATTTAGGCATATTGAAAATGAACGCAGAAGAAGAAGATCTAGCCTGGACAATGGTTAAGCTTTTTCACCTGGACTGTTATGGATAGTGTTTGTAGTCAAATAGATTTTCTAGATCTAAAAAAAAACTATAGTACTTCACCTGCTTAACTTATGGCATGACGGAAAGTAGGGCCTGTAAACTTTGAAAACTATAGGAGCAGGTGAAGTACTATAAAAATACGATATCCCTAACATAGAAACTACGTTTTATTTACTAAATAAATATAGATCAGTTCTGAAAAACTCCATTTAGATCTATAACTAATTAGGATATATGATTATATATTTCAAATAAACTGGAATCTAGATAAATCGAGATTTTAAAATGTGATCTAGATCTAGATTTAGTATACATTTAGATCTAGAATAATTTTATTGTTAGACTATACAGTGTATATTTATATACTAAATCTAATCTAGATCTTCATCTAGATAAGATTGTATCGAGGCCTATTCTCGCCATCAGGGCGAAGTATCAGTAAAGTTTTTTTCATGCATGTGTTTAGTATGTCTAAATGTAATCTAGATCATTTTTATTCTAGATGTGAAGCTAAGAATTGTTGACGTTCTCTGACTAATAATGGTATCGCCTAAAAAAGTGTTGCCAGCACAGATAAGATTGATTGTTTCATGTTTATCCTCCAGGCGCGGAGAGACTTGAAACAGAAATACGGCAAAGTGTGGTTCCCGTCCGAAAATTAAAACTTGAGTATAAAATGACATCCATCAATCAAAGTCCTCATCGAAATTATTCTTGAAGTGTAAATTATCAATTCTTATATATTTCGATGTCAGAGACTTCTCTGAGCAAACATGTCTACAATGCTCAGATTCCTCAAAACAGTGTCCATTATGGGTCTTTTTATACATATCACAAAGCTCACTGCCTCGCAACAAACTCAAATGCAGAAAAATGCCCCTAATGCCCCTACACCATAAAACTGGACTGAGGTGCACAACACATCGCGAAAACAAAGTAATTAATTTCGACATAAAGGCAAGCTTTGTGGAACACATGTTTTTATGGCTTCAACCTTAGTTTTGCAATTTCCAATACGGAGATGAAGTGCAAAATCTATTAAGCATCGCTTTGTCGTGCAAAGGAATATGGAATGATAAAATGGCTTTACTCTTGTCTTCAGTATGTCTGTCTATTTGTCTGTCAAACTTACTAAAAAAAAGAAACCCCTCCTGCCCATAATGGATAACCCTTTTAAGTGGCTGTAGCGTCAAGCCCCTGGCTTTAATTCGATGCCCACACTGTTAAAACATGTGCATCTCATACTGACAACTGGAAAACCATAGCAAACACTATGTATTTAAAATACAACATACATTATCTCCCACGATGTCAGCAAAACATAATTTTTCGACGTAGAACAGGACATGGACAACTAGATGCACACATCTACAAATTAAAGATAAGCAACTCTCCTTTCTGTGCATGCGAAAACTTCCCTCAAACTCCAGAACATGTCCTCATGGCATGCCACTCTTATTCCCAGCTCAGGCAAACAATATGGCCTTCAGATACAACACTGAAGCAAAAATTATGGGGTACCCTGGAAACCCTAAACAGACTGCCTCTTACATCGAGGAGGCAGTCTGAAAATTTAAAAGATTTAGGCATATTGAAAATGAACGCAGAAGAAGATCTAGCCTGGACAATGGTTAAGCTTTTTCACCAGGAATGTTATGGATAGTGTTTGTAGTCAAATAGATTTTCTAGATCGCAAACAAAACTATAGTATATCACCTGCTTAACTGATGACATGACGGAAAGTAGGGCCTGTAAACTATGAAAATTTTAGGAGCAGGTGAAGTACTAAAAAATACAAGATCTCTAACATAGAAACTACGTCTTATTTACTAAATAAATATAGATCAGTTCTCTATTTAGATCTATAACTAATTAGGATATATGATTATAGATTTACAATAAACCGGAATCTAGATAAATCGAGATTTATTTTAAAATGTGATATTGATCTAGATTTAGTATAGATCTAGATCTAGAATAATTTTGTTGTTAGACTATGCATTGTATATTTATATACTAAATCTAATCTAGATCTACATCTAGATAAGATTGTATCTACGCCTATTCTCGCCATCAGGGCGAAGTATCAGTGAAGTTTTTTTTCTTGCATATGTTTAGTATGTCTAAATATAATCTAGATCATTTTTATTCTAAATGTGAAGGTAAAAATTGTTGACGTTCTCTGACTAATAATGGTATCGCCTAAAAAAAAAGTTGCCAGCACAGATACGATTGATTTTTTTATGTTTATCCTCCAGGCGCGGAGAGACTGGAAACAAAAATACGGAAAAATTGTGGTTCCCGTCCAAAAATTAAAACTTGGGTATAAAATGACATCCATCAATCAAAATCCTCATCGAAATTATTCTTGAAGTGTAAATTATAAATTCTTATATATTTCGATGTCAGAGACTTTTGTGAGCAAACATGTCTACAATGCTCAGATTCCTCAAAACAGTGTCCATTATGGGTCTTTTTATACATCTCACAAAATCTCACTGCCTCGCAACAAACTCAAATGCAGAAAAACGCCCCATAAAGCCCCTATGTTATATATATATATATATATATTGCCAATAATTGTGAAGTCACGATGCCGGATGGATCAGTGTCTTAGTGCTCTTCATGGGTCAGCAAAAGGTCCGCAGTTCGAATCCAAGTTGGTGTACCATCACCGAATAGAACTCTTTGGTAAACCAAGTGGGAGTGAATCTCAACATATTATACATGGCTCTTGTTTCTTATCATGGAGCTATAAATAGTTTTTAATACGCCCATGTTTCTGATACATTTCCATATATTCATTATATCATGCTGTAGATAAACCTTACTATGTCAGAAATAATTTTATATAGTCACTTTGCGTCTTGTCAGGCGGTCAAAGCAAAAAAAAAAAAACTAAACGACAACAACAAACAAACAAAAACACCCCCACACACTTTTTTTAATGAATACAATTTTGTAATTAAAAATCCATGCATTTGAATTTTGCTAAAGTAAGATAGTTATGTGACATAATTAATAGTTCTTTAATTTCTAAACAATGCAGGCCTGACAAACAAAGTAAATTAACTCATTCGAAAACAGTATTCACTATACTTAATCCCCTCGGTTATTAAAAAAAAAACAAAACAAAAAAAAACAACAACAACAACAACAACAACAACAGAAACTGATCTTATCTCTTAAATGCAATGAGCTATACATCTCTTTTTCACATGAGATACGCCATTTTACACATGCGGTTCCGACATTATTTTCTGTCTCCTGACCTTGACATGTTGGTTCATGCGCGTGGGGTCACGGTCACTGATCTCCTGCTTTTCAACTCTGGTGACAGGCCTCAGGTCGACCTCCTCACTCGCCATGTTCACTCGGACCTCGCCTTGACCGCTACTCATCGCGGCTGGATAGTAAGCAAGTCTAGTAAATAAAAACTCTGGACAGAAGTTAAAGGTTAAAATTGTTACGGTAATGAATAGTAACAGTACTATTGAGTGTAGTAGTAGTAGTAGTAGTAGTAGTAGTAGTAGTAGTAGTAGTAGTAGTAGTAGTAGTAGTAGTAGTACTAGTAGTAGTAGCAGCAGCAGCAGCA
>RQTK01000718.1:3440-23283 GCA_003991915.1 Elysia chlorotica
TGTTGTTGTTGTTGTTGTTGTTGGTTTGTTGCTGTTTTCTTGTTAATTTCTGTTGCTCTTGTTGCAATTTATTGTTGTCGTTGTTATCACCGCTGGATTTGGAGAAAGCTTAAGATGACAATGAGCGAAAGAGAGAGAGAGAGAGAGAGAGAGAGAGAGAGAGCGAGATAGACAGGGAGAGAGAAAGACACAGACAGACAGACAGACAGACCGACAGTGAAAGGGATAGGGGAGGGGGGGGAGGGGCAGACAAACAGCAGAGTCGAAGTCGGATATAATCCATTATAACGGAAAGGGCATACACACACATACATACAAGCACAAGACTGAATGTGACACACTAAGTTTTCCACAGTTTACGTTTGAAAAAAAAACGGCGAAGATTTAATAATTCTTCTGTTGTTGGGATATTTGTCATCAGAAAACTACTGACGGAAGGCGCTCGACTGCCTAGTTTACTTGAACAGCAACATTGTTGTGTATAGGATCGTAAAATGGTATGGGATGTGAAAATAGGGGAAACACACACACACACACACACACAAAATCAGATAAGTGCGAATTTTCGATAGATCATTTCTCGTCATGGCCACTGTGTTCTTTACAGGATGGGTCCGTTTCAGTATAAAACAAAATAATTAAGACCAGCTGAGACAGAGGTCCTGGTATCCCTGCATTGTGTCTGTGTGGCAGCACGCACAATATTGTCAGACGCTTTTCTTGGAACCTACGGAGATAAAGCCTAGTTGATAACGATGGGCATTAGGAACCCAACAGACCAAACCAAGTCAATCGAAACGTCTAAATTAAAAAAAATTTTTTTCAGAGATTTAAGTAAAGTTATATCATTACACTTATGTTTTTCTCGATTCCCTTCTCATGTCTTTTAATGGTCTTAATAATTCTCTATGCTCCCCCTCCCCTTCCTTTTTCATTCTTTTCTCTTTTTCGCTTACTAACTTTTCTCTCTAGATCATCTATTATGCTTCTTTCTCTTTCATTCTGTTTTTCTCCGCGCCTCGAGCTGTTCTCACCACCAGTGTGAGCCATCAGGAGTTCCACCACCAGGTGTAAGGGAGATGTAAACACCTCTCGCTGGCCCCACCTTCTCCTGCTCTCGTAATCCAATCAAATGTGCCAGGTCCCTAGAGGGCTGCCAACCACATTTATTTCTGTGGTCACTTCAGGCACACCGCAGTCCCTGGCGATGTGAGTGTGAGCAAAAGGTGATGGGAACAGTGTGGCTGGGGAATGGACTTCGACTTCTATACCCACAGAGCTGCCAGCCCAATTCGCTCACCCTCCTTTCGGTCCTTTTTTTCGGGCCTGTTGAGTTTAATATCTAAAACGCCCTAAGAACTTGGGCTGGTGGTCCTGCTGGAGCAGAAGGCGATAGACAGAGAATATTGACAAAATCTTGACCAAGGAAACTGGTAGTGATTAGCCTCGACATCTATATAAAAACACAATACAGGTATATAGAATTAATGGTGGAACATTATGACAACACTATGAAGAAAACGACATTTTGTAGATATATATACAACATAGAAACAGTTTTGGTTTTAAAGTACATTCTATAAAGTGTATTCGATTACAAGAATAGTTTCTCTTTGGGAACACCTGAACATGGTCTCTTAAGGAAGTATTTCCTAATTGCACCTGATAAAAATGATATACAATAATTTTGCAATTCAGTAATTTTAACTCTGCGTATTATATATAATAGAGACCACGAGACAATAGACCTTGTAATCCTTTATTGTCCAAGGCCAAACTGAGGGATGATACACTTTAGGCTGCCAATGAAAGGATGCCATCTTGGATCGTAAATGAATAGCCAAACGGTACTGCGAGTACTGTTATTCCATTTAGTAATGAAAAAGCTGCAGAAATATTCACTCTCAATTTATAGTGAATGATTGAAAGTCACAAAAAGGGATATTCTATTATTACTGCCTAAATAAGTAAACTCCGTGAAATGGATCTATTTTATTGTAAGAAAAATAGTTTTTTGTCAAAACCCCCAATCGAAGTCTGACACTTAAACAAATCAGATTTACGCGGGTGAGTTGGTTTCTTAACGTCCAACGTTAGCGTCGAGGCTGCATCGAGGACGTCTCACAAGTCAATTTTACGGGCTGCACAAAGAACTGAGCGGGGATACCAGAACTCCTGACTCAGGCGGTCACATTCTACTGACACTGACTTAACCAGCAGGGGCCGAAATAGAACAAATGCATTTTTATTTATCATGAGTTTCTGACTGTGGACAGTGATGATGAAATGTATCGTTTTTCTCTTTGTTTTTTTTTTTTGTTTTTTTACGAAGGCGCTAATATTGCATCTTACCAATTGATTGCACCATGCTGTATACCATCAAGATCTTGATTATGAAAACGCCCTCTTGAAACAACCGTACGATTTATGTTTGTAGACTAGATCTAGTACGATTGGTTACATCCTCTCGACACTTTCTTTACTCTCCAAATCCTAATTAAATTTTAAGAGCCATTAGGAAGTAAGTAAAGTAAAGCTGCCTAGGCTGCTCCTCCTCTCATGATTCTTATCTTTCCTGACTCATTTTTGCCTAAGATAAAACTAAAAGAGTCTTTATTGTTTGAGGTCGTTGAAAACATTGCATACTGTGCCACTTGAATTTTTAAAGGACAAAGAATAAAATTCGCTACCTAGATGAACCCTTTTTGCGGTTTTTTTTTTTTTAATTTTTCGCTTGTTTGTTTATTGCTGGTTTTGTTTTGCTTTTTAAGTGCAACAAAAACCAATTTTCTCTTTATTCAAAAAAAATAGAACAATATAACCGTGCATTTGCCATTAATGGCAAGGATTTATATCAATGCTCATAATTACACCTGCTCGATGATGCATCATCTCGTTGAAAACATTATACAGAAAGATCATTAGAATGTTTGATTAGCAGCAGAACTAAAAAAAAAAAAAGAAGTTCAGGGGGATTTTGAAAATAAAAACAGCAAGGCAGGAATACGGTTTTTGAGGAAAATATTGTTAGAGAGGGATATGTTGGAAAGAGAGAGAAAAAGAAAGAGATAGGGAAGAGAGAGAGAGAGAGAGAGAGAGAGAGAGAGAGAGAGAGAGAAAGGGAAGGGGGAGACAATGGGAGAGTTAATGAGGGATAGAGAAAAGTGAAGGAAAGAACAGCGAAGACAGGACAGAGTGAGGATAGATAGATAGATAGATAGATAGATAGATAGATAGATAGATAGATAGATAGATAGATAGATAGATAGATAGATAGATAGATAGATAGATAGATAGATAGATAGATAGATAGATAGATAGATAGATAGATAGAGAGGGGGAGTGAGAGATCAAAAAGAAAGGGTGAGAGAGAGATGAGTTGATACTATGAAAGGGTAAATTCATGAAGCATAACGTTTTTATAGAATGGTAAGCTGGTAAGAACAGAAATACGTGGCGTTGTGTTTTGTTATGGGGCGCCAGAAAGCACAGTCGGTAAATCTCCTGACTGGCGAGAAGAAGGTTCGACAATCGAATCTCAGCCGGTGCCCCCGGGGCCGAACGGGATTCTCCAGGAAATCAAGAGGGTGTAAAACTAATTGGATAAGTGTTACCTTTTTTTTAGTTCTGTAGTTAGTTTCATCCCAATGAACTGACTGCGGGGTCATCTTGATGTATCTTGCACCGCAAACTTAAGGCGTGAACTAGGTTTGTTATCTTACACGTCTCTGTTATCCTACATTGTTACAACACCCAGTGCGTGCTCCCCCTAACACAGACTGGATTGAGAGGTCGTTCAGTTTAACGCTGGAAGCAAGTATGCCTTTATGTATATGAAGCAGGAAATTTGATCATGTTGAAAGATTCCTTTTTAATGTTGTGTAGGAATGCTTTTTCAACCTCTTTCTTAAGATGTTTGTCTGCAATTATAATTTTGTCTATCGCTTTCAAAGAAAAATTGTTTAATCAAAACATAACTTCAATAAATGGATAAAGTGTATCAATTTTTTGCCCAGAGTTAAGGTTCAGGTGGCTTGTTGTTGTTGTTGTTGTTGTTGTTGTTGTTGTTGTTGTTTTTGTTGTTTTTGCTACTGTTGTTGTTGTTGCTGCTGCTGTTTTCTAGTTGTCGTTCTTTTTTTTTCAAACCAAAAAACTGTGTCCAAAATATGAAATTTCATGAGCTAAACCCCTAATATAAAATTAGTTGTTATTATAACCTAGCCTTTTGGGTTCAGTGGTTGTTGGCGTAATGATTGTGTTACGCAATGAGACAATAATAATTATCAGCTGTTTTTCCCCCTGACCCTTGGCGGCACAGAAACCCAAATGCCTCTGGACATTTTGGGAAATTCGGTACGATAAGGACGGAGTGTGTGTTTTGGAAAGGGGATGGGGAAGTTGGCAGCATCAACCGAGAGAATAAAAACCGGTTTGGGAAAGTAAACAGAGCCTGTAGTTGGCTATGCGAGCCGCTCCTCAAACACTTAGCTCTCCATCATCAAGAGTCAATCACATTGAGCCTGTAATTGGATTCTACGGTCAAGACGGCTCACTCTCACCTTAGTGGTCATTGGCTCAATTTGGAGCGCCCATTACTGGTCATTACCGGACCATCGGTGTCGGACTCTGATTGCTGCTGCTGTTAGTTAAGCCTGTGGACCAATCACATGATCAGGCCTAGCCCTGGGAGGTTCAAGAAAAAATATCTTGGTACTGGGAAGAAAAGTCTCGTTATTTGTAGTTGAACTTTACTGCTCTTTTTTCTAATGATCGGTAAAACAGAAAAAAAAAACAGAACAGAAAGACCAAGTATCATATTATATATGGTGAGACTAGAGAAAGAAGAAAGGAAAGAAACCAGGGAGATGGGCGAAGATGGGAAAATCAGCAAAGGGAGGTTTAGGGGTTGTAGGTTTTACTATGTTTTGGTATGGTTGAGTCGTTTGTTCAGTTTTCAGTGTGTTTTTTTTCCTTTTTCTTTGTTTTGTTTTGTTTTGTTTTTGTTGCTTTAATGTTTGCTTGATTATATATATATATATATATATATATAATGAGATAGATAAATAGATAGATAGATAGATAGAAAGATAGATAGATAGATAGATAGATAGATAGATAGATAGATAGATAGATAGAAAGACTGTCAAACGCAAGTGACAACCAATAGAGTCAGTAGGAACATATGTGTCGCGGAACATTGGTATAATTATTTTAAGGTAGGACAATTTTTACTGTAAACATTTTTGAGATAGTATTGGATTATTTGCATATACAGTGGTGGCACTGGCCTAGAAAAATTATCACGTCAGACATGTGGCATTCATTGTACTTTCTGAAGCAAGAAAATCTATTTCTTCTCCCTCTTTTTCTCATTCTCTCATTCTCTCTCTCTGTCTTTCTCTCTTTCTGCATCTATCAAAGTAATATTGCATTGTCCTACCTTAAAATAATTATACCAATGTTCCGCGACACATATGTTCCTACTGACTCTATTGGTTGTCACTTGCGTTTGACAGTCTTTCTATCTATCTATCTATCTATTTATCTATCTCATTATATATATATATATATATATATATAATCCTTTACACTTATTATGTTGCTATACATACAAACATTTGCCTTCCGTTCTTGCCAGTAATACTTCTGTTTTAATCAAATCAGGTAATTTCTCCTAGTTCTCGTCTTAACTATGTAAAGCGCTTTGAGCCGGCTATGCTGGGATAAAGCGCTTAAAAATGATCTTCATTATTTATTATTATTATTATTATTAGTTATGTTATTATGGTTATTTTTATTATTATTATTATTATTATTATTATTATTACTACTACTATTAGTATTGATATTATCATCATCAATATTATTGCATGTATTATAAGTATCCCAAAAATAGAGGGCTTTAGATAATCTGTTCGCTAGATCTCTAGACTGTACGTCTGCGGTTTTAATCCAGCTCAACTGGTGCTGTTGTGAAAAAAATCATTTCGGAAAATGTTGAGTTAATTAAAAATTACAATTGTATATTGTTTTGTGAGAAAAATGTCGAGGAATGAAGCAGAGAACTGTAAATTAGTTTCCTTCAAGGTGATTGAAGAATCAACATCTAGCCTAAGAAAAAATGTTAAGGTAGGTATTAAAGTAGAAGAATGTTACAAAAATACACAAAACACGTTGGTTTTAGGATTTATTTATTCACCAGACAAAAAGCATGATAATAATATTATCATGGAAAAATGTATTTCTGATTTTACAGAAAAAAAGAAACAAGTGAAGAATATCTAACCGATTTATTCATTCGGTTGTCTTACATTTTTGAACATTGCCCTTTCTCGTAGATACTTAACGTTGTAGTGGCAATTGGCGTTTGTAGTTATGGGATGGAAACTTTTTAAAACGACCTCCCATGCCGAATGATCTCTTGTTGACACTGTTGGAACGTACATTCGTCACTTTGATAATAACTTCGGAGTTTGAAGGCTGGAGATAAAATTTGGAATTGTCTTTAAAGCGGGGTTTATTGTCAATATAAATTTGCACGCTTTCTAGTTGCGTTTTCATACATTTGTTAAACTAATGTTCTTAAAATGTCCTCTTAATTGATCGAACACATTTAATTTTAAAACATACAAGAGGATGAATAAAATGATAAGGCTCCTAAACAATCATAGCCGAACACTCAAAGTAAAGTTCTTTGCTAAAAACAAAAGGTAAGAAATTTTCAAAAGGAAGGGAGTGCACTAAACGAAGAGTACCAAAGCACACATTACAACGAACTGGAGAAAATACGTTGTGAAAAAAAAACCTCTACATATGAAACTCACGTTCTCGTTTGAACCAGTGCTCACACAGACAAAGGCTGCCAGCAACAAACCAAGCATCACAATTGACCACTTCATTTTCTTCTGAAACTTTTTTACAGAGAAGGTACTAAGATACCTGTGGAAGACAACAATAGAATGATAATATCTGGCCAGAGAAAGCTAATCTCTCTCTCTCTCTCTCTCTCTCTCTCTCTCTCTCTCTCTCTCTCTCTCTCCCTCTCCCCATTTTCTACCTCCTATTTTAATGCCTCCGAATAATGTCAATGTTTAAAAAAATACAACCATCAGGCGATTTTGTTTACATTTTGTAAGAGAAAGAGGTCAGATCTAATGCAAATTATAAGTGCTGCTGCACAGAGACAGAGCAGGTATGACTGAAGAAGTTAAATATATTATTGCAGTTGTTATACCAAAAGAGGGCCTCGTTACCAATACGGTAAACCAGCTTCTTTGTTTAAGGCATCATAGTAATTATTTTGGTTTGGATTGTCTGTTACTTATCATACATTGCCAATGGCTCTATAAAAAAACATGTCGGTGCTCCCGTCCTACGGCTGTTGCTTTTATAAGACGAAACAACCAATATTGTTTGAAAGAGCTCTGTTAACTAAACCATTGATTTATTATTTGTTTTTTTTAAAGCTGAAATTGCTATTCTGTTTGGATTTTTATTTTCTCAAGTCAAACATCAGAAACTAGATACTATCTTGGACGGGTCCAAAGACTGCAGTCTAACAATTTACATGTGGTAACACACAGATACAGAGTAGGGTTATCAGAATGGTTATGCTCATCTCTTTATAATGGAGCCAACACTGAGAAACATAAGAATATGTAAGTGGCATAATTATAAAGATTACTAAAATGTCGACGACTTTTTCTGGTACTTTTCCTGCATACACGCTATTTTTCTTAATTCAGTGATTTGTAATGTTTCTTTCTTTGCACACGATTATCTTTTAACTAGTTAGATAGTTCCCAGGCGAAGATTGTCATACGGCAATGGGTCCTACGTTCTATAGTCTAACGGAGCGCGGATTAAAGGTCGTATTTCTCAGGCTGTTACCTTAAACTGTGGAAAAGGTGTTATGATCAGGAGTTTTACACATATCTTCAGATAAGAATCCTCGCATTTTATTTTTTAGCCACTTCTCTGACATTTTATGATAATCTTTTCATTTCCGATCTTTTGGTAGGATCGCCACGATTTGTCCACGATGTCTTTCAAGTTTTAGATCAGAGAAGAAAATCACGTTTTTAGTTCAAAATTAAAATAAAATGAGCTAACAGCATGTCTTCAAAGAAACCTCATATAACCGTCCATTAGCGAAATTTTGTTGGGATTTGGATAACAGAGATGAGACAACGTTTTTTTGTTTTTATTTTTTTATATCAGCAAGTTATAACTCGACAAACTAATGAGGAAAGCTTGGAACTTCACAGACGTGTAGCCTTGAGTATTTTATTACCACTTTGTAACGATTGCCTTTTCTTTCTCTCTGTCTCTTTCTCTCTGTGTCTCTTTCTGTCTCACGTTCTCCCTTCATTCGTTTTACATTTTTCATCATTTGAAAAGTAAAGGTAATTGAAGGCATACGTTTGTATCTGGCGCATGGTGCACGTCGCATAGAAAAATTTACATCCATTTCTCAATAACTTAACAGATGCTGGGACAAAAAAGTTCCAAGATTTTATTGCTTTGTACAGAGCGCACGAATTCTTTAATGGGTGGGTGTTTGGTGTTACTCAAAATTGACTTCTGCTTGCGTAGACAAGCTTTAGAGTGGATGGCTTCTCCTTTTTTCAACTAAAAAAATTAATTATTAACCCTGCCTTTCTAATATTATTACATTTCTTGGTGTCTCCTGCCGCCAACGTGCATTCCATCGGAAATCACACTTTTTATCATAGAGGAAAAGAAACATCTTAAAGATGGTTTCTTCCAAGTTAAAAAGTATCATCAAATTCAGCAAAAAATTTGTTGTTGTACTTTTTTGCATATAGACGTCACATGCTTATTCCAATTCAATGTATTATTCATCGTTAAGCCAAGATATTTATACTATTGTATGGCAGCAAGGCGTGTTAATGCGCAACTTCCAGTTTCTCTGTGGTAAATATGTGCGGCAGCTGTCAGTCCATGCATATTTAATCGCATAAAACACTCAAGCCAACTCAACGTCCACGTCGTGCTGCCTGGGTGCCCTGACCGCGAGGTCGTGGGTAGCTGACTGAGCTCTGGACACGTGGACACCATGCCCCTGCAAGATGCGACATACAGGACCCATCGGCGTGTGGAAAAATCCGATGTCCATCAACATGGGAGATCCTTACCTGTGGGGTCGAACTAGTCTTTGTACGAGTGTGTATAACAGGCCCCTCCTCACTTGGTGGTGTACTTGTCCTTTGTCTTAGTCTATCTCCTTTACCTTTATTACCCCTCTGTGATACTCAAACTGTTACATGAGGACACGTCCTGGGTTGCCCTATACAATCACTATGTCAGCTTCTCTCTCTCAGGGTAGAAAGCATGTTTTTGTGAAGCCGGGGGAACGGGTCCCTGTGAACTCCCTCACAGACGCTGCATGACGTGAACACCAGTGATCTACAACCACGTATGGCATCAAATAATAGCTGACAAAATGGACAAATGTCAGCCAGCCAGTAGGCTCTGGTGGCGGGGAATGCAGCTGAGTGCACAGTGTTACTAGGATTTTGTTTTTCTCGGCTATAATTAAACTGTAAGTACATTCCTGACAGGAGAATGCTGAATACGGATGTAGTAGAGGACCAGGCTGGGGATAGTCTGGGTGTGATGGTTTGGGTGGGTGGGAGGAAAAGTCACAGGAACCCCCAGTAATGCCACGAAGAAAGCAAACTATAAATCATACGAGATCGGGCGTCGCCTCGTAAAAGGCCCGCGCCATTTAGCGCGAAACCTGTCTGCCACTGGTGACAAGTATGCTATTGGTTACCAGAAAAGACATAAATTCACAGATCCACCTATGAAGAAATCCAAAGAAACAAGCTAAGCTGAACATTCTTCAACTAAACATTCGTGGTATAAAGAATAAGAAAATGAACTAGCTAAAGTCATGACATCAAACAATATTCATTGCCGTTTTACAAGAAAGTCTAACAAAACCACAAATGTCCATCTTACATGGTTTACTGCTTATCCGTGCACCTGTGAAAACTGTAGAGGAATCATTACATACTGTACATGAGAAATGATCTCATCGCTGACTGTGAACATCAAACCCAGACATACGACACAGATATTCAAAAAGCTACAATCTGGTATGACGAACAGAAATATACCGTCTATAATATTTATAGGCTCCCAACATCCATTTGTCAAATTGACAGCCTTCAAGAAACTATGTACAATCGTACAATCATTGCAGGTGATTTCAAAGGCTACCCACCTCAATGGGGCTACACTGATACCAACGGCACAGGCAAATACTTGGAAGAACTCCAAGGAAGTACGAATCTAGTCATCACACAAACTCCAACATCCACTCCTACCTTACTTCATCGAGCACACAATACCCTCAGCCACCCTGATCTCACCATTGTGTCATCCGATATTGAACCTTCCTCAACTGTGCAGGTTATGCCAAACATTGGCAGCGACCACAAGCCAATCCTAACCACAATACAAACAAGACATGATAGGGCCTCCTAGCAGAGAAGGGCAAGATGGAACTTCCAAAAGGCTAACTGGAAGAGCTTTAGGCTGGAGACAGAACAACTCTTCAGCAAAATGAACCTAAATGAAATTAAAGGTGTGAACAATATGTAACAAAATTTCTCATCCATTATACTTACAGCTTCAAAACATCACAAACCGAGAGGCAATATAAACAAATATAAACCCTTTTGGAACAAAGACAGCAATAGAGTTGTAACAGAAAGAAAAGAAGCACGAAATAAGGCAGAGACAGAACCCACACGAAATAACAAAACTGACTACAATAGGGCTACGGCAAAGGCTAAACTAGTGATAGGATCAGCAAAGAGAGAGAAATGGGACGAAATATGTGCAACATTAGATTTGAGGAAAGACGGAAAAAGAGCTTGGAAAATTTTAGAAAACCTTTATGAAAAAAACACAAAACAAATCCAAACCCATGACAGATTGCAAAACTAAGGAACAACAATCAGAGAAGCATAAACAAACACTTTGCAAGCATAAACAAATCTAGAAAAGACAAGCTAAATGAGAGGGCATTGATGAAAGAACTGAAGATGAGGGAGAAAAATGAAAAAGATATTGCCTCAATTTTTTTCATAACAACTTAAACTCGAATTGGTAACTGCCTTAAAGACACTCAAGCAGAAAAAGATCCCAGGCCCTGACAAAATACATAACGAAATGTTGCAACACATAGGTCCATATATATATTGTTGTTGGTGTTTGTTTTTTTTTTGTTTTTTTTTTTGTAAGTATTTGTTTGCAAAAGGATAAAAAGATACAAATAATGTTGCCTTTCATTTTTTCAATTCCACAGCATGGGAATTAGAATAGATTACATATTAACAAGACAGAGATATCTAACTGCATAAACTGCATACAATTTTGCCCGGACTGTAACGGTTTGTCTAACTATAATCTAATCAGAGCTCCTGCAAACACAACATCTAGTATTACATTTTTAACCAGTGTGTTATAGAACCACACACACACACACACACTATACATACATACATTTACAAATATATTTAAAGGAAACTTCCATCTCAGACAAGATTTTGCTGTAAGTACTGAAAGTGAAAAGCAATTTTTAGAGTTTAAAAAAAAGCCAGATTCGAGAAAAAATGTATTGTCTCACAAATTAAGCTCTTAGTCTTAGCTTCAGATAGACCTTGCCTTATTTACGTGATATTTTGTTCATGGTGTTGATCGTGTCGTTGTCGGTGTCGTTGTTTTTGTTGTTCCTGTTGTTCCTGCTGCTGTTGTTGTTGTTGTTGTTGTTGTTGTTGTTGTTGTTGTTGTTGTTGTTGTTGTTGTTGTTGTTGCTGTTGTTGTTGTTGTTGGTGGTGGTGGTGGTGGTGGTGTTTAAATTAAATTAAATTTGTTCTATATATATAGATCAATATTGTGGTCCATCTTTTTTTTTCTCGGATATAATTTACCTTTTTTCTGGATTCGTCTTTATCTTAAGAAGCTTTTTACAGACACTGCTTTCTCCTTGTCAATGAAAAAAACAAACGTCTTAGATATGTCTTATCGTATATTTCTGTTTCTGAGTATTTGGAAATACGTGTATAAATATAGTTTAATTTCAAACGCATGCTATTATTACGATTGAATCGATCTTCATGTGCTTTAGCTATATGAACATTCAAAGACATCTTTAACTGACCTTCTGACAAAGAAGGGGGAAAACGCTACTGGTAAATAACTTACCTAATCGAAGTGGTGGATGTCCGACAATCCAATGGCTCTGGTGGGCGAATCTTGCTTATTTATAAATAATTTCGGCTTAACTATGAAACATCTCAATCGGATGTTATAAGGCGGAGCTTGACACATCTCTCTCTAAGTAGGACCTGCCCCCTAAAAAATCATAGTAGGACAGCAGCTATTTCTTTACACGCGAGTGGGGAGGTATCCAATCACTGATGAGTAAACGGGACTTGACCATCCAACAAGCACCTCAATTTTGAAATCCCGCCCACTATTCCTATCGGTTGCTGTATGTATTATGCACATGTTTACCTCTATCCCATCTTGTCAAATCCATCCTGTGGTGACCATCGATATGTCAAAATCTAAAAGCCAGACAGTAAAAAAATTAATAAAGATATGTCCGCCGCCGATCACATTTGCCATCTGCCGCCTGTCTGATTAAGCAATATAAACAAACATTTTAATGCACAAGGGTTTTAATAGCTGCAATGAAAAGCATAGTTTATTGTAGGCATTAAAATTTGTCATGCGTTTTTTTTTTGTCAAACTATAACACGCGCAGTCCATAAAATTAGACAGGTACTCACAAAATACTGTGAAACCTAAGTAATTAATTTCGACATAGATCTATGCACTCCTTGTGAACACCTGTTTTTATTGCTTAAACAAAAATTTATGATTTATGCACAGACATTTTAATGAACATGTGTTTTAATAGCTGCAATCAAAAGCAAATTTTATTTTCGGTAAAATTTAGCATGGGTTTTCCTGTCAAAAAGTAATACGCGCAGTCCATGATAATATTGGACAGAGCCGCACATAAAATTTCAAACTACGCACGGACAAAAATATCGATGTTATTGTTGGGTTTTGTTTTGGGTTTTTTTTTTTTTTTTGCACCGCTGTCGCAGCAATTTGTCCAGTAGGTGCTGGTGATATGAGGTGATTCATAATCATTTAAAATTTTGGTCACAGCTTGCAGTTAGACTTTTCCCAAAATCTAAGGAACTGTTTTGGTTGATTTAATATGTTGGTTTCTTAAAATCTACCGTCATCATTTAAGCTGTATTGGGATTTTGACAGATTTACCCGTTGGCAAACATACAAATTATGTAATGTCAGGATAATAGTATACCAACCTAACCAGTAGAGAACGGTATCTGACAAAAAATTAATTTGTCCAAATCTGGGACCGAACATATTTCTGTCACTACTTCCCTGTCTGTCTGTCTGTCTCTCTCTCTCTCTCTCTCTCTCTCTCTCTCTCTCTCTCTCTCTCTCTCTCTCTCTCTCTCTCTCTCTCTCTGTGTATGTCTGTCTGCCTGGGTAGCGCGGTGGCCCTGAGGTGGGGCATCGGTTTCCGACGCAAAAGGTCCTGATTCGAGCCCGGGCGATTTCGCTCCCTACCGGCAGAAGTCATGGCATTCCTGCTCTGTCTCAGGTGTAACAACACATACAATTGTGAGACGTAGATCTTTTGGCTCGTCCACAATATAGCCTATATAGTTATGGTTTTGGACGTTAAAACCAACTAAACTCAATTCAAGTTTGTCCGCCTGTCTGACTGGCTCTTCTCTCTCTCTCTCTCTCTCTCTCTCTCTCTCTCTCTCTCTCTCTCTCTCCCTCTCTCTCTCTTTCTCTCTCTCTGTCTGTCTTTCATCTCTTAAACACATAATTTCGCCGCCTTGACTGAACTGAAAACATTATTTATTTTTATCACTATAATAGAAACAGTGACACACCTGCATTTATCTTATTTTATTTTTTTTTAATAATTAGAACTTTCTGATACTTAGAGCTCTCTCAGTCTTTACTACTATACCATATGTGATTTCGTTTTCCCAAGCTGGATATTATACGGCGACGGCTCCCAAGATAAATATTTGATAATCTTACCTGTTGCCTTAGCAAGTGACATTATATTGAGTTCAACTAGAAGGAGACTTAAGTAGTATGACCAAAAATATTGTAAAATCTTAGGGCTCAAACTGGGTACTTCCCATTTTGGGGCCCAGTACTGCCAAAATAGATCTATAGATCTACTGAAACCATAATTATTCTTGGTCTGATACTCTCTAAACTAGATCTAGATCTATATCATAATGTGGCGTGTAAGAGTGTATGATTCACGTGATAGTGGACAATATCAACGACATAAGAACAATACGATTCATAAGTTAGAAGTGACAGCAGGAGCCGATGACTGAATTAATTAAAATTATTTAGAGATCGCCATTGTTTGGATAAATAAGCAACAAATTAGATTGAATTTAGAGCTTTTGTTTGATAAAGGAGATTCGTGCACATAATTCACAAAAAACTGACGAGGGCCGAGATTGGAGGCGAAGATGGGTAGATCAGTGTTCAGACGAATAAACGATAAACTAGATCCAAGCCTGTTTGTAAACGCACATAGGAACACATTATAGCGCGAAAGATCTATTTCAGGATCAACATAAAGTAGACTAAACTCAAGGCCAATCAGAAGCATTACTTGATGGAAATTGCGATGGTTGAGGACTCGATGTAAAGTAAGAGAGATGGGTACTATTATTCAGATATAACTTTATAATAAACGACAAAAAAAAATCATTCATCGGGGTAGATTGATAACATAATAACACAGGGAACTAATTTTATCGCATCTATAATAATTGTCTTCGTCTCAAACTTAGACATGCGATCAAACCCAAGTCCCGTCCACTCTAAAAGCCCAAATTTTACAATAAAATTAAAATGAGCCAGAGAAGATTTAAGAGTCATAAAACTAATAACATCAACGCCTAATGAATTTTTAATTCATGAATGTTATCAACCATAATTACCAATCCATCCTATTTTCACCGCGACTGCTGGTCGGAAATCTATTGAATAGTTATAGAAAAGGAGGTGTGTTCAACATTTTCACACATGTATGGATTGTAAGGTAAATGGAAATTTTTATCGAATTTGAACATCAACGCCTAATCAATTTTTAATTCATGAATGTTATCAACCATAATTACCAATCCATCCCATTTTCACCGCGACTGCTGGTTGGAAATCTATTGAATAGTTATAGAAAAAGAGGTGTGTTCAACATTTTCACACATGTATGGATTGTAAGGTAAATGGAAATTTTTATCAAATTTGAACGTTTTAAATTCTGCATTTGTGTGTGTGTGTGTGTGTGTGTGTGTGTTGTTGTTTTGTTGTTGTTTTTTTGTTTTGTTTTTTTGTGAGGTTTTTCCGACATAGTTAACCCTTGGATTGGCAAGGATAATTATAACCTACTAGGCCTAGGCCTACCTGGATGTAGATCTAGATCTAAATAGACATAACATTTTGTGGAATAATTATAATGCTCACTTTCGTGCCCGATGCCGAATGACTCTCAATGTAATCATGCTCATTAATTACGATTGTACTTAATGGTTTTTCTGTTCAAAGACGTGGGGTAAGTTTGTTAGCAGTTACATTTACACAGACAATAGAAAAACATACTGATTAGTTCAGCACTTCTGAGTAGACATTTGAAAGATGGAGTTGTACTGTCTTACATTTTCTAAAAAATGTTTTTAGTTAGGTTTTCTATTGTCTGTGTAAATGTAACTGCTTACAAAACGTACCTTTCTTTGAACAGGGCATTGGCTAGTACAATATAGTGCTAAAAACAAATTATTATTGTTCCCACCTTTTTTGTTTTGTTTACCCTTCCTTAGTTTCGGTTGCGTAAAATCGTAGCAATAGGCCAAATTTATTTTGTGCGATAAACACCGGCTGGTGCGGAAAGTTGTAGTTTGGGTAGAGTTGGTTGGTTGGTTGGGTTGGTTTAACGTCCAACAGTAGCACTATATATGTTATATTGTGGACGGGCCCCAAGACGGGCGTCTGACAACTTTATGTGTTGCCACACACGAGACAGGGCGGGGATACCATGACTCATGTCTCAGCCGGTCACATTTTACTGACACCGACCCAACCAGTAGGGAACGCAACAGCCAGGATTCGAACTCGGGACCTTTTGCGTCGGAAGCCGATGTTCTACCCCTGGACCACCGCGCCCCCCAGTTTGGGTAGAGAAACGTTGTGGTGTATTTGAGGCGATTAGGCGTACAAAATTATGCAAGGCGAACGGGTTGGCAGCTTTGTATTCATCTACCAATTTTTTTACATTTGACTCGATGTAGACAGCTAAACTGAAAAGGAAAGTTTATTAAGGGAAATTAATTCGGCTAGTTTTTTTTTTTTTCGTTTTGTTTGCTTAACTGAGGGCCGGACTACGGCATCGGGATTGGTCGGCAGTACCCACCAGACGCCTCTGACTGGTCAGCATGCTGACCACGGTCGGCGAACTTTCACCCATTGATTTGCTGAAAATCAATCGAGGAGTGTTTGACACGCGTTGAACGAATGAGACAGAATGAAGACTTAACAACGAATTACATGAATGCACCTTGCGTAATTGTTCAAGTCCCATCTACTCCTCAGTGATTGGATGCCCAGTCTCTCGTAACTAAACGATTTTGCCCATCCATAATTCTTAATCTAGAGCAGACAGCTGTACAGTTCACCTCCATGTCAAACTTTTTTTTTATTTTCAAGCCGTGAGTTCGCGTGACAAAATCATGACGGAAGAAAATTCTTTGATTTAACACCAAATGGCTATCCCCCCCCCCTCCCTAGTCTCACCATACAGTCTGCTGAATGCAAGGCTCCTATCGGTTCTGGATAAAGCTCTATATTCAAGACTGCGCATGGTATCCCCGCCCTGTCTCCTGTGTGGCAGAACATAAAATTGTTAGACGCCAGTCTTTGGGCCCGTCCACAATATGGCCTATACAGTATAGTATATATTAAGCCAACTCAACTATATGTACATTGGACCTCATAATTCGAATTGCTCGGAAATTCACCTAAACTTGAAATTAAGAGAATTCGAATTACAAAAGGGGGCACACCTGAGCATCAAAAGTGTTGAAATTAGATGGCAGTTACTTAGCTTCTTTGCGGATTTGTGTTTATTATAGTTTCCTGTTGTTTTTCTTTCTATAGCAATCTTCTCTCAACCCCGTTTCTTAGGCATGTCTTGGGTAGCTATAAGCATTGAATTCTGCTTGATAAAAGTACTTTGGTAATGCCTATTGGTGGTGTGGGCTTCGAATTAAGAAAACCAAAGCAGAGAAACTTAGAATTATGAGCCTGATAATAGAGCCAAAGAGAAACAAATAACATACACTGTTGGGAGAAAACTCTCCATTGCTCAATAGAGAACACAATACGGACTAAAACTCTCCATTGCTCAATAGAAAACACAAGACGGACAGACATACACACACACAATGACGTGAAACTGATTACATTGCATGTTGAACTCAGGCCTGTTCTATTATATTGCGTTTTATATGTTATTTTATGTGATAGGAATCTTTTCTTGTCTATTTTTATATCAGTTTTTCCTTTGAAAGGCACGCTAAGATTTATCTCTCTCTTTCTCTCTCTGTCTCTCTCTTTCTCTCTCTCGCTCTCTCTCTCTCACACGCACACACTTTCCTTCTCTCTCTTTCTCTCTCTCTCTCTCTCTCTCTCTCTCTCTCTCTCTCTCTCTCTCTCTCTCTCTTTTTATTTTATTTTCAGTTCTCTCTATACCTCCGGGTTTTTTGTCGCCGTTTTGGACCTTTACTCACCAGGCTTATTTCCTTTTCCTGATAAATTATGTTCCTTTCCCCATCGCTGCCTCTGTACACCCTACTTTGCCCTCCCCCAAAGAATTCTCAGCGTACCAAAGTCAATTGCGTCTGACATGAAAGAAATCAGCCCAAATACCATTGACTTGGCCGGACATGATTTTCCAATTACCCTGATTTGGTGACGTGTAAGTGACACCAATATTAGACCAGAGAAGCATGCAGTGTAGCCTGGCTTGTCATGTAGCCATCGAATAATGCTCATGCTCTGAAAAGGCATCGATGCTACTGAACAAAGTGACTCAAACAAACCTCTTATGTACTAAATTGTTTTATTTATTTTGTCCTCTAAGTCTTGGTTAAAAAATGTTCTCGCTTGAAATAGCACTTTTACCAATCACAATTAATACTGCTTGACTCACTGTTTGTTGGTAGGAAAAAAAATTACCGTTGTTCTCCATTTAAAATATCTTTTTGAAATGCTTGGCGAAAGTTTCGTATTTATATAATGTATCCGAGGAAGGTAGTGATTTTTTTAGAATAAGATACGGTTAGAACAAAAAATATTACAATTATATTAAAAGTAAAAGACTTGGTTTAGAACAGAAAAAATCTCTGATCGGAGAGAGAATCTAGGGAGATACCATGCGGCATCGGATCACAAGACTGGGGTCAAACAAATTTACATGCAATTGTAGACTGTGGGACATATGTAATTATTAGTTAGAAAAACATACATTTTTACGCATCTACATACATACATCCCTACACGTCTGGCGATTCGTTTAAGTGAAATTCGTCTTTATTGGTTGTACCTGTGCATATGTTCTTAGTCTTTGTATGCCAGTTTTTATAACAGTAAATGTCGTAAATATCTGAATAAATCAAAACAAAAGCATAGCACAAACGATTTATATTTTTATTATGGTAAAATGAGTCCATGATAAAGGTAAAGGGTGGAATTTTCAATGCCACATACACTACTTATCTATCGTTCTTTTCATAATCGAATTCCAAAATAATAAGTATCGTACTTTTCTTTGGCAACGTTTTTGCCTCTACTTAATTTCGCTCACCCAAAGCATTTGTGTCTTAGACATCTGCCTCTTCAAAACAAAATTGTTGCTTTGTTGTACACTCATTGTTTTAAATACAGAGAAAATAAGGTTAATGCCCTCGATAATAACGCTTGGAACAATTATTAGTTAAGTAGTTTATCTTGGTTTTCTTTCCATTCCATATAAAATGTATGCTTTTGTTGCAAATTATTTTGATAATAAAAATGTGAATTCTAAAAAGTAAAACTGGTCAGTCTCATAAAAGAAGCCTATCGCTAGAGCGCGTGGCTTCTACTGATGTCGCCCAATCCATACTGGCAGGGCCGGTGTCAGTTCAGCGAGAGAGAGAGAGAGAGAGAGAAGTCCGTGTATTCCCGCTCTACCTCTCTTAGACTGCAGCAATAGTGCCGTGTCAATTTAAGGAAAATACACGAGCTAATCAATTATACGCATTGATTTTGTAAGGTTCAGTGCACAGCCAATCTTAGTATATCTTACCGGCTTTTTTGAATAAAATAACAAACCTACCTTATTTATACGGCTTTATCAGTTACTTTGATATGGTGAGACACAGCAGGGACAACAAAGTCGATGTTATATAACATTGCAAGACAAATCATTTTGTGTTATTCAACCTATTGCACCACTAATGATCAAAGTGGACGGGAGTCGAGGGACGGCCTTTCCAGAGAACAAGTACAACCACCGACGTCACTCACATTCATAACATTCGACTTTTTGGATTTAATAAACAAATCTGGTCGTTTCTTACCTTTTCACATTGTTTCATTTTCACTTATAACACCTTGCAGCTCTTAATTTTGCGAACTAAGCAAACTTTCTATTCTCTCTCTCTCTCTCTCTCGCTCTCTCTCT
>RQTK01000718.1:24372-37677 GCA_003991915.1 Elysia chlorotica
TCTCTCTCTCTCTCTCTCTCTCTCTCTCTCTCTCTCTCTCTCTCTCTCTCTCTCTCTCTCTCTCTCTCTCTCTCTCTCTCTCTCTCTCTCTCTCTCTCTCTCCTTCTCTCCCCCCCTCTCTCTCTCTCTCTCTCTCTTCTTCCTCTCTCTCTCTCTCTCTCTCTCTCTCTCTCTCTCTCTCTCTCTCTTTCTCCCTCTTTCCTTGTTTATTGAGGTAAACTTTTTAAAATCATGATAATAATATAATAGTTTACTGTTAATGTTGCAGCGTCTTAAAAACAAATAACGTCATAAAAGCAAGGGTTAAGGCAATATGTACCGAAACTCACATCATCATCATCATCAAAGCAAAAGCTAACAAGCTACACAGGTGACAAAATAGCAGTTATTGGAAAATGTTAACTGAATGTGATGAATACTCTACTGTCATTTTTTTATCACAGATACCACAGAAGACCCCATTCTGGGATTAGAAGCATCCCAACAATTTGAACTCATAAGAGTTATGTCCATCCATCAAAACAAAGAGACTGATGTGTGTAAACAATTTCCAGATATTTTTGAGGGGATTGGATGCCTCCCCGATGGGTATCACATAGAAATAGATCATGATATGAAGCCAGTTTACCATGCAGCAAGAAGAATACCAATTAGCTTAAAAGAAAAGCCAAGAAAGAACTTGACAGAATGGAAGAACTCAATATCATCAAGAATCAAGAAGAGTACACTGACTGGGCAAGTCCTATGGTGGTAGTGGAGAAGTCCAACAAAAAAAACTAAGAATCTGCATGGACCCTCAGGCTTTAAACAAAGCTATCAAGAGAGAGAAGTATAGCACACCAAGTCCTGAAGAAATCACAGCAAAATTAGCTGGCGCTAAATACTTCTCTAAGTTTGATGCTACCTCTGGCTTTTGGCAGATACCCTTGGATGAGGAAAGCAGCAAATTGTGTACTATGAACACACCCTTTGGACTGTATTCCTTTCTGCGTTGTCCCTTTGGATAAGTTCCGCTCCTAAAATATTCAGCAAACAAATAAGAAATATATATGAAGGCCAGGAGGGAATTGAAAGCTTCTTCGACGACCTCATTGTGTGGGGAAATACAAAGCAACAACTGCAAGAAAGAGAAAGGAAGTGCCTAGAATCAGCAAGGGAGAATAACCTAACTTTCAACAGAGAGAAAACTGCGTTAGGAGCAAATGAGTTAAAATATTTAGGACATATCATAACAGAGGAAGGGTCAAGACCAGATCCAGAAGAGATCAAAGCAATCTGCGACATGAAAATCCAAGACAAAAAAGCTGTTCAGAGATACTTAGGTATGGTGACCGATGTTGGGAAATTTATCCCAAATCTCTCAGACTTGACAAAGCCACTGAGAGACCTCCTACACAAGGACACAGAATGGGTATGGACTCCGGCTCAAGATGAAGCCATGAACCAAAATAGCTGAGGCAATCACAAATAGCCCAACATTGAAACACTTTGACCCGACAAAGAGGTTATAGTTGCAGCAGATTCATCCCAATAGGGTTTAGGATCCGCCTGGACACATCATCTCTTATGCCTCAAGGTCACTAAATCCTTCTGAGTCAAACTACGCACAGATTGAGAAGGAGGCCTTTGCTCTTCTACTGTCCACCATAAAAATGGATGGCCACAAAACAGAAAAGGTTGTAAAGCACAGCTGAAGGAATACTGGGGAGTAAGAGAATCACTCACAGCAGAAAGATGAAAACATAGTCATGCCTCCATCCCTGAGAAGAGGATTACTGCAAACTATCCATGAAGGACATTTGGGTACCACTAAATGTAAGCAAAGAGCTAGAAGTTTGCTCTGGTGTCCCAGAATGTCACAAGACATCACTGAGATGATTAGCCAATGCAGCACCTGTCTACAGCACAGGAACAAACAAAGAAAAGAAACATTGAAAAATCATGAACTGGGAGAGTACCCATAGCAAAAGTTAGGGACTGACATCTTTAACTTTGAAGGGAAATAATACCTCCTGGTCGCAGACTACTACTCCAGATTTTTCGAAATAGTGCAACTGAGAGACATGAAAAGCTCAACCCTGATTGCACATTTCAAAGCCATTTTCGCCAGATTTGGAATATCAGAAATTCTGATAAGCGACAATGCAGCCAATTATACAGGACAATAATTTCAAGATTTCCTACATAGCTGGTATATTACTCACATCACCAGCAGTCCCCGATACCAACAAAGCAATGGGTTTTTAGAACGTATGTTTTAAACAGCCAAGAAATGGATGAGAAAGTCAAAGGAGCAAGATCCGCACATTGCGCTTCTTAGCTACAGAGCTTCACATTCCCAAAACTTACCATCACCAGCTGAGTTACTAATGGGAAGAAAATTGAGAACAAAACGTCCATCACTGAAGATTCAGTTCAAATCCAAGAACACTCTAAAAGAAATTAAACAAAAGGAATTAAACCAGAGGTTACAAAGACAACACTTCAAAGGTCATGATCTGAAACCTTTGCAAGTCAATGATGACGTATTTATCCGTGACATGAAAGACAATCATTGGATACCTACACATCGACAAGACTCCAGAACCAAGATCCTACATTGTTCAACAAGGAAGAGCACAATACAGAAGAAACAGACGTGAAATTCTGAAGCCCAACAGCACTAACTTCAAACATCCAGACGCTGTTACTGAGCTTGAACATCCAGAAGACAGCCATACCGAAATCGGAAACAACTTTGGGGTCCGCCAACAAAACCAAGACCTACTCAGGGCAACCCAAGCACATCGTTACACTAGTTCAACTTCCAGCAACACTGCTGACATACTAACAAATAGGTCAAATGCAGCAGAACCAAACATTCTCATAACACGCAGTGGTCGTAGAATCACTACACCAGCAAAATTAAATCTATAGGGATGCACACGTACAAAGGCCATGATAAAGCCTTGACCAAACAATTGCATCTATGGCCACAACTCACTTTACATTTATTTTTTACAATTACATTTCTGTTTCAGTACTGGTATTGGTACAGTAGCCAATCATCAAGCAATCAATTGAACGCATCTCAAGACAAGAAGTTATGATGTACTCAAAACCAAAGACATTTCTTTAGTTTAATTATTGATTGACATTGTCATTAATTATTAAGTGCCTTAGTTCATTATTTTAGTATTAATACGTGTGATCAATTATTAAGTTTTAGTGCCTTAGTTCATAAAGAGAACCCCAAGACTGTTACACTAATTACATACCGGTAATCATCATCAAGGATTAAATTTTAAACGATCAAATAATCACTGGAACAATGTATTCATTATAAATGTGTAGTGTGAAATAGTTAGCCTATCTATGATTGTAGCCCAATGATAGAAATCAAAACTACTATCCGGATGTCTGCATGTTATTACAAAATAATTGAAATAAGCTTTTATTTGATTTAAGTCTAAGATAAAACTTAAATAATTTAAACTTGATTAATTTAAGAATAGGGCTAAATTGTAATTCGTATACATAGATACCTCTAACATTTACTTGATGTTCTATTCTATTGGAACAAATGTTTAAACTAAGATGAGGGGTTATTTATGTAGGATAGCGGTATTAAACTTAAGAAGGGGGATGTTATGATATTACATGTGTAATACTTATAGTATTTGATATTACACGTATAAAATGTATAGTACTTGGCCTCACTTTATTGTTAATTTGGCCTCTGATGAAAGTAATAAAAAAACCTGCCTCTTGTGCTCCCAACATGGCGATCTCCTGTTGTCTAACTTGTGCATTGTCTTACTAAAATCTTTATAGTCACAGACCCAAAGACTATAACACTAATCAATGTATAAATATAAATTGAGTGCTCGTTGTGGCCTCTCCGCCTCGATTTTTGCCCATCTCCACAGACCTATTTAATCACTTGAAAATTACAAAGCATTTTTTATGAACTACTATACGCCAGAATTGGGACATGCTGACCACTTATTAAAAAGCAATGTTTTATTAAACCTTTGACATTATATAAAAATTCAATGTACCCGTCCCGCAAAGACCAATCTCTATAATTAGGTTACTCTCTTTCCTCTTCCTTTTTGTAATTTAGCGCGGTTAGGGGGAAACAAAAAACTGTGTCCATTTTTGCGCTTGGGAGTGGGAATTCTAAAAAGTTTATTACGGCAGACTTATCCATTCACTTAAAAACAAGGACCACTGACTCAGGAATAATTTAGAATCTAGATATGAGTTATTTGACCAAGAAGCATGACTCAATTGTAGGCCTATCATGAGCGAAATTCAATTGTGGAAGATCTAGATCTAGATTAAATGTATCACGGTGGCAGGTTAGGAAAAAGAGACTTCGTTTAAGGCGATCCAGATACTTAGCAGCAACACTCAATCCAAATCAAATCTCCTCAACCACACAATCACAAACATCACTTGATCAACCATCTATATCTAGGCCTACTGATACTGGTTGAAATCTAGACCTAAGTCCACGACAAAGTGAAAACAGATATAGATATAGATCTCCACAACGAAGACCTAGCTTTAGATCTGCTACACCACCACCAAAAGAAGATAGACCCTCACGGATTAGATCTAGATCTACATCACCACTAACGCCTCCACCTGACATTTAGTCAGCTTTTACGCTTACACCATCAACTGGCCCAAACCATGACAATAATCAATATAGTTGCCCACAATATGGGGTAATGACAACGACATGCCAATATTGTGACGCAAATTAATGGCTGACAGAAACACCCTCACTATGCTGTGCCAATAGTCAAGTCAATTTACCACCGTTGCAAACTTTACCGGAACCTTTACACCAGTTGTAATTTTAAGCTGTAAGTTGCCATCATTGGGATTAGTACAACTGGCGGGTTCTTTGTGGAAATTGTCAGCATAGGAAGCCCCTTTTTATATGGTGGTTCAACATCTAATCGTCGCAATACATAAGAAGTCTACACTGAAATCCAGAATATTATTTAAGTAGTCTTTTTTCCAAAAGATTATTATAAGTAGTCTATTAGTATTAGCAAAAAGAAAGGCACCCCTATAGTCTAGATGATGACATGCCTATATTGGAATTGCAATCGAGTGGAAAGCATCGCAAATACTTTATAATGAGCCTTGCATTCAAGTCACCTGAGGTACGCTGATGGCGCTGCATTGCTCTCTACAACTCCTGTGGGACTTAGCTGGTACAAACAGAGGGCACACTGAAAAGAAAGAACTCCTGCTGAATGTTGAGAAAACTAAAATAACACTGTTAACATTGACAGGTGCAGCTCTCTTGCAGGTATGAGAGTACACGGAGAAAAGGTGGGGGATCTCGACGATTTTGAATAGCCTACCTAGGTTCTAGAATTGATGAAAGCGGCAAATGTTCAGCGGAAATAAATAAAAGAATGTCAAAACTGTCCTGGCACAAACAAAAAGACTTGAGAAACTCTGAAAGGGAAACAACAAAGATACAAAACTGAAAATCATAAGATCTTGCATACTCCATATTGCCATGGGTGTAAAGTTTGGAAAATTACAAAAACAGATAAAAGGAAAATGTGAATAAAATGAGTTAACATACTACATAGTTCTACGGACATCATATATACGAAATAACGACATACTATTTAAGATAAAACCAAATTCAGCTTTTGCAAGCCATTAAATAAAGAAACGTTTGGGTACATGAATAGACATGGCAGTTTGGAAAGACGTGTCCTAGAAGCAAAGCTAAGGGCAAAACGAGCCGAAGACTGGACAGACCTCCACGAAGGTGGATGGGACTTAGGCTTACAAGAAGGTGGATGGATGACACCAGAGACCGGCTACAAAGCGAGGCGAGGCAGGAAGGATTGTAGATTTGGAGCTCTTCAGGCAGATTGTACAGGAGGAGGCTACGTCAGACACTATCGACAAGCCAGCATGCTGCTGCTGCTGCTGCTGATGATGATGATGATGATGATGATGATGATGATGATGATGATGATGATGATGATGATGATGATGATGATGATGATGATGATGATGATGATGATGATTTGAGGTTCGGTACATATTGCCTTTTAAGCCTTGCTTTTATGACATTTTTTAAAGACGCTGCAACATTAACAGTAAACTATTATTATTATAATCATGATTTTACAAAGTTTACCTCAATAAACAAGGAAAGAGAGAGAGAGAGAGAGAGAGAGAGAGAGAGAGAGAGAGAGAGAGAGAGAGAGAGAGAGAGAGAGAGAGAGAGAGAGAGAGAGAGAGAGAGAGGGGAGAGAGAGGGAGAGAGAGAGAGAGAGAGAGAGAGAGAGAGAGAGAGAGAGAGAGAGAATAGAAAGTTGGCTTAGTTTGCAAAATTGAGAGTTGCAAGCTATTATAAGTGAAAACGAAACAATGTGAAAAGGTAAGAAACGACCAGATTTGTTTATTAAATCCAAAAAGTCGAATGTTATGAATGTGAGAGCAAAATTGAGAGTTGCAAGCTATTATAAGTGAAAACGAAACAATGTGAAAAGGAAAGAAACGACCTCATTTGTTTAAAAAAATACAAAAAGTCGAATGTTATGAATGTGAGTGACGTCGGTGGTTGTACTTGTTCTTTGGAAAGGCCGTCCCTCGACTCCCGTCCACTTTGATCATTAGTGGTGCAATAAGTTGAATAACACAAAATGATTCGTCTTGCAATGTTCTATAACATCGACTTCGTTGTCGCTGCTGTCTCTTACCATATCACAGTAACTGATAAAGTCGTCTAAATAAGGTAGGTTTGTTATTTTATTCAATAAAGCCGGTAAGATTGGCTGTGCACTGAACCTTACAAAATCAATGCGTCATCAGTGACCCACGACCAACACTGCAGACTTTGAAAACCGAAAGCTCAAGTTAAAATCTGGGTCTAGATCTAGATCTAAAATTTACATAGCGAATTGTATAAGATGGAGTGTTTTAGCCCAACGCTAAATGACACCTGCACCAACCCTGGGGGATCCTGCAGGCATTCAAGGCACACCCAACTAATCTTGAATAGATCTAGACCCCTACCTGTCGTCCACCACAAAAGTTTAAAATACAATACATAGATCTAGGCACTCCTTGAGTTTTGTGGTCCCAAGCCTGTGTCAATTGGGTGGGTGGGATTTGTGAGGTTTGTATGAGCAAATGTTCTGGAAATAGGAAAACCACTGGATGCAGGTGGACTCACATACACCAACAAGTTATCAGCTGTTTTGACGGGGATCCCATATGCCCAAATAAAAAGGATCTGGACAATTGTAGAAAATTTGAAGTGGCTTCTTTCCCAGTGAGAACCATACAATGTGTCATATATATTAACTTTGTTACCTCTCCCAGTTCTGATAGATTTATGTCATTCTAAAGACGGTTACATGTGGCACAGTTTGGTAGTTGACTTCCTAAAATATTGTTTCGTTGGAGGAATGTTATCGCTGTATCCTCATCTCTTGCATAGGCAAACAATTATAGCTGTAGCCCCATTTGTATACAGCACAGTAAAATAGTGCAAAATACTTTTTGTTGATGGCGAGTTGCCAATGCAATTTTTTTTTTAAGCACAAAAAAAAAATGACAAGGAGTGAAGGAGTAGGCTACAGCTGGTTTGTATTTTTTTTAGATTTTAATTAAAAAAGAAGAAGAACAGCAAAAAGACGGGAAGTACAGCTGGCCAGAATTTCTTTCAATTTTAATAGTCAAATTCCGCCCACCCACCCATTTAATTTCACGCAGACTAGGACCACAAAACTCCAAGAGTGCCTAGATATACACCTATAGTGTTTATGCCTCTTCATCATATCTATATATGAGGTTTTATCCAAATTTTACTATACACACTAAATCATAGTGTTTTGGGCCAAATTTTACTAGGTTAAGCACTATATTTTCAAATTAAATTCATTGGTCTGACAGTCGAATAAGGCTATTCTCTTGTAATTTAACATCTGAGGTCTTTGTCACAAGCTTGCATTTTAATTTGTGCACCAATGGGGCAGGCTATGTTAATAATACTATACTGGAGGCAGAGCATGCCGAGGTAAACATTTTAAGCCACATGTCAGGGTTTTACTTTTCTAAAGAAAAAGTTTTGTAAATGGCCCGCATGTTGTTTTATTTTTAAAAGGCTTTAAAGAAGCTGGGTAGTAAGAGCACTTTGCATGTAGCACAACAATACGGAGGGTTACTTTGTTACTAAGTATTTCTTTTTTTTTTTTTCACAGAAAAAATGCAATATTATGATGTAAGGGTGTATTTTTACTGTTTAGATCAACTTATAGAAATGCCCAAGGGATTTTTAAAACAACATTCAGGGATGCCACTTTTCTGGAAATCATTCTATCTGAATTCTGAGTCTAATGTTTCGAAAATACTATTTTTGGAAAGTTTGCCACGCAACCATATTTATTTTTGCTGAGAAAAAAAATCATGCACTCTAGTCTGCTAGCTTTTATGAAGAAAATAATGAATCTAGATCTTGATATAGCTATGACGAGATCTAATCGAAATGTATCTTATGTTATAACTACATCACATTGGACGATTGGCACATTCTACTTGCAATACAATTTGATTCTGAATTCATTTATTCTAGATCTAGATCTAGATTTCTGCTAATAACGTTTTGGTCTGATATTTGCTTGTTTTTGTCCAATGAGAAACAACTCAGTTTTTTGTCTTCTTCATGAAATGGACGCACATTACAGATTTGAAAATTTTACCAAAATTCGGATCTCTATGAAACTAGATCAGATGTAGAATAAAGATAAACTTAGTTGAGGCAAATTTTAATACATAATGAAAAAAAAATACATGTATAATCTATTGGTCTGAAGGAAGCAAAAATGCGTCGTATTGCAGTTTAATTTTTGTTAGAGTGTAAAAGTTGATGTATTTTTTAACATCTATTTCCTTTAATAAATGTAACCAAATCACTTCATGGACCTTCTCAGGGACTTTCTAGACGGACAAAAGTCTTGAACATTTTCAATCCCAGTGATACCCCTTTCCTGTCCATTTTCCTCACTACCAAAGATCCAGAAATTTTCCAGGTAGCATCCTTTTATCAGTTTCTTTGAATAGCTTTTAGTGGTCTTTTACAAAATTTTTTTTCGGGTCATTATAATATAAACCTGTTTTTACTATTCTTTTCCCAGGTTTCATTAGACCATTATGGCTTGCTAAGCTTTGCGGTGTGGTTGAGCCTTAGAGGCTCCCAACACCGCTGAGGTGAGCAAGATGTGGCACAAATTGACTCAACTCTCTTTAAATGGACATAATAAAATTTGTGATGCAGCCTTAGCTGAGAGGAGAGCGAAAAGATTGAGAGGGTTTTATATGTTTCTTTTCAAATCAACCCACTGGTATTGGACTTTGTGAACTACACACGCCAGCACATCAAATAAATTCATAATTAAAAGTCTTTTTATTTGGATTTGACACCATTGAACTAATTACATTTTTAGATAGGTGAGCTATATTTTTTTCACCTGAATAAGCATTCCTGTTGGGTCTCGTTTTCCTTGACCTCAAAAGACAATGCCTCTAGAAAAGGATTGCACTTCTAAGTGCCGATCTCGGCAGCATGTGGGCTCAATAATCTCCCTTTTGACCTCGCCTAGCAGCACTTTACTGCAGTTCCGGGCTTACTCGGCACTGTGCAATTCAACACTTCGATGGGCTGATGACTATGGTCGCACGGCCCTGCACTTGGCTGCCTCGTGTGGTCACTCTGACGTAGTTCAGTGGCTGTTGGAAGAAGGCCATGCTGATCTGGGAATCAAGGACGCAGAGTCAGGTCATACTGCCCTGCACAGAGCTTTGTTCTACGGACAGCTGGCCTGCGCAAGAGTTCTCCTTCAGGTCAGCCTTCCCTAGAGTTAGTCAAAGTCTATATAATGTTAATACAGTTGCATAAGTTGAGGGTTTTTAAAAATAAAAAAAGGCACATAACTTAGATTTTTTACATGAATTTATTCATTCACTCAATTGATGGAAACATCTTTCATGGCAGACTTTTAATTGTTCTCTAAATAGTTTTTAGTTTTTTGCAAAGTTGTCTAAGTCTAAACCAATAATTTGTGTAAATACATGTACATTTTATTTCAAAATTTTGTTATTCTCTATATAATATCTGTTTATGAATACATGTTTTTTATTATCTTGGACTAAACAGTTTCACAGCGATATGCATGCTCGTGATACAGAGGCTTTGAGTCCTTTGGATCTTGTAATGTTGGACAAACCAGCTGCTATAACTTATGGTGAAAAAGGTCAGTATTATGTCTTGTCCAAATAATTTATAAGTTTAGACCTGGACATATCAGGCATTTGCCTGATTGCCATCAATCATAAAATCGGGGAAGGGGGGAGACAGAGAGGAGAAATTTCGCTTAAGTGAATTGTACAGGTATCCAGAGTCTATTTTCGATCTCTACCCGACTTAACACTTGATCCGACATAAAAACAGACTTTATGGCAATAATTGCCGGAACCTTTATTAAAATGGGAATGCGAAAATGAATTATAACAACGCAGCTAGTTGCAGTTTCTGTTTTTGTGAATAGTGACAAGCAAGATCAAGATTGAAAGGGATTCATGGAATTCGATTCACTATCAACTTGAGTTATAATTTTATAATAAGCTCATGTGTTTCTTTCAATCTCCATGATTTCATGAATTTTCTAATTTTACGAAAAAACGAGAGCGCACATAGAATAATTATGGGTCCTGGAAAAGCTCGTGAGAGAAATCATGTCATGCCTATCATTTTGTGCAAAATTAATTTCCCAACTAGAACCATAAATAAGAAACACGCAAAAATTACATTTCCATTCATTCAAGGAAGAAAAAATTAATTCATTTTGACAGAAAATGTATAATTTATTCTCCTTAAGTTAGATCAACTTGTCTGGCATCACAGAAAATCTAATGTATGACAATATTGTACATCCAGTATGCCTAGCAGGCGCAGAGGTGAAGACTGTAAATAGCAAAAATGTACCCTAAAATATAAAGCAAAGTACCTTTTACTAGCGCTGTGCACTAATCGCAAAAGAAAATGTGGAAGTATATTAATTTCTTTATATTTTATTACTCCAGAGACTTGAGAAACATCAAAACTGATATCCAACATGATGGTCAGAAGGGAAGGACAAGGATTGGGGGACCGAAAATTTTTATTTAAAATGACATCATCTCATCTTCAATAGAACTTATGATCGTAAAGAAAGAAAACAAATTTATAGATAGGATTCTAAGTTATCAAAGCATCATCGGATTGATTGGATGATCCAGAGCTATATCTAGAATCTAGATGTAGGATAACATTCGTAAGATAGTAAATGTAGTTTACTTTGAGCTAAATGTAGAGAAATATTTTTAAGATAGCAGTGTAAATTACTGCAGCAACAATCTAAATGTAAATGTATACACACCTTGGAGGGGGTAATCAGGTTCAGATTCAACAGGCTCTTCATAATCTTCTAGATCTCAGCCTAGATATTCATACTTATCAGGGATCCAGTCTGACACTTCTGAGTCGCTCAGATCTAAAAGACTATACACAAAATATTGGCTGAAGCCATTTCAATAATATTTAAAACTTAAAAACAATTTGGATAGGGAAAAAAACACCAAAATATATGACAGTATGAAGTAGAAGAAAAACACAAGATGTCGGAAAGAAATATAAACAAAGTCGGAGGACATTTTTATGGTGGTCCTTTTTTTTTTCAATGTATTTCAGCAAATTTTTTTTATTATAAAATACTACTTTTTGTGCAACTAAAATAACTATATTTTCGAGTATACCCACCAAAAGGAAAATTACTTTTTGTTTTATATGCCCTTTGGTGCATGCAGAAAATGAGGACATAGCATCGATCATCGTGATCTAAATCATTATCTTGGAATGCTAGATGGTTAAAGACTGATAACAGACACAACAGAACTCTTTGATTCAGTACATACTAGCGAGAAAATTCCACTTCATTGAAGATAATGACTTTCATTAGCATTTCCATAGATCAGTAATAAATGATGTAGACCTTGTAACTGTTCTGCTCAACACCATTTTCTTTTTTTAAGCAATATAGGCTGTAGTTGATGCTTGTGTAAAATTTTAGATTGATTTTATAATTGAATGTTTGACAATCATTATAATGAAGGTTTTGCATCATAACGATACATAGAGTTTGTAGGCTTTTAAGTATTTTTTTTATCCCAAAGAAAGTTGAATTTTAGGAATAATGAAAAATCATGTCGTGACAAAATGTTTTCCCCCAAAAAATTGATTGCTCAGAGAACAACAGCTGTAGGACAAATATGCACATTTCAGTGCAAAGTAGATGTTATACTAGAATGAACAGTTTTAATTTTTATGACGTCTTACTCACATTTTCTCTTGCAGAGCCCAATGAAGTGTACACATGGGGTGAAAATTACAACAGCACCTTGGGCCATACCAGCCCTCACAAGCGCGCATCTCCTGAGGTTGTGGACCACTTTAAGAAAATGGGCGTCTCCATCAAACAGGTGATATTTACAACGGAACGGACAAACAAATTTTAAAAAACTTTTAAATGGCTTTTTAAGATAGGAAACAAAGGCAAATGTAATGGTGTATGATTAGGATTTACATTATCCGTTGCTGTTGGGTATTTCAAGGAATTTTTTAACTTTGAAAAACTGATACATTGTTATTCCCTTTATTGAAACTTACTGAATGCTTGAACTTTTTCTCATATTGCTCTTTGTTTGTTTGTTGTTTTTTGTTATTATTATTTTTTTTTTTGCATTTAAAAATTTCTTTTTTAGTTGGAAATTAGCATGTCTTGTGTGACCAATCAAAGACATTTTTTTTTATGGCTATAGACAATACTGACTAGGCTAAATTAAATAAGGCTATAACTTATATAAATATTAACTTATCTCAAATTGTTCTTTTAATGTTATATTTTTAGAACAGGGTAAGCTTTACCATGGTACTAAATGTCATTGACTTTTCATGATCACAAGTCTTATTTTCTTCTAAGGTCACTACACAAATTAAAAAGCACCACCCGTTGTGGTTGTCACATGGACAATTCTTGTCTTATTCATTTGTTTTGTTTCCCAGTTGGTTCTCTGCAAGTATCACACTGTGTTCCTCTCTCTGTCTGGCCAAGTGTATACCTGTGGCCATGGACAGGGAGGAAGGTTAGGCCATGGGGATCAGCACACTGTTCTGGTAAGATCTCTCTCTCTCTCTCTCTCTCTCTCTCTCTCTCTCTCTCTCTCTCTCTCTCTCTC
>RQTK01000718.1:37864-78496 GCA_003991915.1 Elysia chlorotica
TCTCTCTCTCTCTCTCTCTCTCTCTCTCTCTCTCTCTCTCTGTATATATATATATAAAGAGATGATCAGTCGGTAAAGTGTGTCATTGTTATCGTTACAGAGGGATTCAATGCAAGGCTATTCTCTTATGTTATGTTTTACATCCAGGTGCCCCGCATGCTGGATTGCCTTAAAGACCAGACCTGTCTTGAGATGGCGGCTGCCACAGACCACACTGTTCTTAGAATGGAAGGGTAAGGTCTATTGTTGGTTTTTACAATCAACACCTATCACTTTTAACATTTAGCCTTTGTTATGATAACTTTGTGTTGTTTTGGGATGCATAAACATTTCATTTATAAAGCTTTGTGTTTTGTTGGGGGGTTTTTATAGTGTATTCATAAGAAATCTTTTTTTCTTTTTCAAAAGTGTGAAAATAACATTCTATAGAATGTAATCTGAGTTACTTCTCTGACTTTTTGAAAGCAAAACATTCTCTTGCATATTTTAAACAATTTTTCGGTGTAATACCATCTTGATAACATGAATATCACTTTAGCTCTGTTATTTTATGTGAACATTGAGATTTGATAAAAATATATGTGCATGAAAAAAAATATGAAGTAACTTGTTATGTTTGCAGGAGTATTGTGTACAGTTTTGGCATCAACTCGTACCACCAGCTGGGTCAAACACCTTATGTAGAAAATAGCCCTCAACCTAAACAGGTAAATTAATGTTTCTTTCTTCTAATTTGTACCAATCGAATTTTGAAAAACCCATTTCTGTGTTTCTGTTGGCATTGATAAGCTCCAAAAGGCGTGAGTCCAGACTATGTATCTGACATACTAAAGCACATTGAACCTTTACAAAATTATTTTGTTAATCTTTTTTAGTTTATAACTGCATTCAGTTATGTGCCCAATAATTAGTGTGTCACAGTTTTAGCATTTTTAACAAATCTGTCATAACTCTCCACTATCTTTGTGACTTCAAACTTCATATAATTAAGGAGGGACTTCTATAACCTCAAGAGAGTGCTTAGTATTGAAAAGATCTTTTGGGCCACGAGTACAGACTATCATTATTATACATAGCTCTTGTCATCACAACCATGTCTTGGTCTATCAGTTCCTGTGCTCATTCTGTTCATAATGTCAGTGATTAATATGGTACAATGTTAAACCCTCAAGGATCATGATATTAACATTCATAATGATCAAATGGCGTCTCAGGTCCGAGGGCTGGCGACAATGGAATAACATCTTTCTCTATTCTGAGTAGGGTCCTTGCACACTCCCTTTTCAGGCCTACCCCTCTTTCGATTTTTTTTCTGATCCCATAATCTTTTCTGTGTCCATACTAACCCATCGTTTTTTTTTTCTGATGGATTGAACTAGTTTAATTTGGAGTTGTAAACACTCTGTAACTCATGTGACGTTAGCTATGTCTGTAAAGTGTATGTGACTAAATTTGTAACTAATCCGGTTTATACTTGAATTTTTTAATTTTTAAAATGTTACGCTTTTCCTGTTAAGGTAGCTTAAAATTAGTCTCAAAAGAATTATTCTTATTAGAATCTAAAACATTTTCTCAGCTTATACAACATTCCATTCAAGTTGCATGTGTAGTACAACCTTTTATTTTTTTTTTTTTTTTTTTCAGATGAATCTGAAGCCACTCAAAGGAAAGAGCATTAGTGGGGTATGTGTCGGGCGCTTTCATTCTGTGGTGTGGACTCCTGACAGTGTGTTTACAGTTGGTCTAAATGCAGGACAACTAGGTAAGTTTGTTTTTATTTTTTTTCCAACAAGCAATTCTATCTTTTTTTCTTAAGACAAGTCCGTTTATGTTGTAGCAATGTAGTAGATCCCTTCTAAATGTATTAAGGAATTTAATGCAAATGCATCTATTGAATCCGTTTTATTTTTCTCTTCCCATAGAAAAATTTGCGTCTCAAAAATGTAAAGAGAAACAAACCTCAACAATAGTATCAAGAGACTTATGACAGGGGTGCCACTTTTCCGGAAATTTCAGAATTCTGGAAATAAAATTTGAGTGCGGATCCTCCAGAAATTTTTCTAACTGGCTCTTGAGTCCAAATTCCGGAAAACTTTTCCTCAAAAATTCCGCTGTATTTTTTTTTTTTCTGGAAAAGAAATTCCTGTTACTATGTGCATTTCAGCCCTCATTGCTTGCACAACGATCTACAGTCACAAGAACCATTTGCTTTTTTTTCAACTGGCAAAAGAGAGTTTATTTCCAAACCCAACTAGCACTAGTAGCAGTTAACCGGCGATTTCCAAGGTCACACCTCACATAGTTCGGCTTATTTTTAAAAGTGAAAATTATGTGCTGTTAATTTCTAAAGCGCGTCCTTCTGAATGAATCTGCCTCTTAAAGCAAAACAATGTTGTTTATCGTTATCATACAACTACAGTTAATTGCGCAACTAAAACCAACTAAAATTTATGAAGTTTGCAAGTACGGAAAAGAAAAGCAAAGAACAATGTTTATCGACATGCGATGTCTTTTCATTGTTTATCAAATTTGCATAATACTGTTTTATCGGTATCGGCACTGCAGTTGACCTCATCCGGGTTACCAACTTGAACCTCATTTATCTGATCGACATCGTTTTTTCTTCTGAACAATACCGATCGGTCAATCTTCATCCAGCCCTCATCGTTTTTTTCTGAAAAATTGATTCCAGCCAGGGTGTGTTTGATCTGACTCAAATCTTTTGGCTGTTGTAATGACGGAGCCTTGGCCAAACCGTTCTAAGCTAGGTTAGCGAATTTAACATGCTCTCTCCTTTGGTAACTTCTATAAAAGAAAATAATCGAGGTCTAACCGAGATGTATCTTATGTGAATTGTGATAGCTACATTGAATCTGACGATCGGCACATTCTGCATTGAATATAATTTAATTCTAAACTTTGACATATAAACTAGATCTATATCAGGATTTATGCTAATTATATTTCTCCAATCTTTTGTTAGAAAAAAACAACAAAGCAACTCGTGTTTATTCTTTCGTGAAATGGGCGCATAGCAATACAATTAAAAATTACCGAAATTCTAAGTACCGGCAATGCAATTAGAGCAGATGTAGAGTAAAAATAAACAGGAAGCCATTATAGAAGAAAATCAGTTGTACGCATTATTTAGCGGCAAATATAGCTGAAGATATACCAACTCATACATGCATCCTGGCCATACACAGGCAATATGCGGAAATTCATTTTTCAGTGGTTAATCGTTTCTGAAGATAGACCGGCTATCGTACGACGGTTACCAGCTTCCGCGTCGTACGACGGTTTCTGTGTTTTGCTAGGGGGAGGCAAAACTTGATCTGTGATAGTCTGTGTTGGACGACCGCCATTGTTTTCCGGCTCTCGATTCAAAATTTAAACACACTTTTCTCCAGAATGCCTTCATAAGTATAGATCCAAGTAGTATATTTAGTCTCAGATAGTAATAAAATAGGGTCACAATAAAAATGATATATGAAATCAGCGTAGTTTTTTAAATATTTGAAAAGTTAGCTAATCGCATAACCGCTGGGCACAATTTGACCTAGATAGCTGGCCAAGCCAGAATCTAGGCTCGCGTGTATGTGCGAAGAGCGATTCCCCGCTGACCGGTGACCTTTGATCCTGGCATCACATGCTTCGGCTGGCATCTGTCTTGCTTGGGCAATTATCCTACGCTCTTTTACTAGTGTTCGCGAGCCTCGCTATTTCCTTTAATAAATGGTACAATTTATCATCTCAGAGCGTCTTTAAATGGATGAAAATCTTGAAAATTTTCAGCACCAGAGAGGCAATGCCCCCCTGAACCCCCTTTCTCCACTACCTAAGTTCCGAAATTTTGCCAGGCTTGGGTGGCATCCCTGCTATATAGAGATTTCACAATCTTCCCATAGAAGGCTTGGGTGGCATCCCTGTTATGATCTTACATAATTAATATAAAATGATGTAAAGTAGATGCGGTTAAAAAGAAAAAAAATACAATCCAATGCTTTCACTCTCTCCCACCTTACCCCACTTTGCCCCTCTTCACCCCCCCCCCCCCTTCTTAGCTTTATAGATTGTGTAATTGTTAAAAATGGGTTTTTTTCTTTTTGCCTTTTCCCAGGGGTACCAAGAGGAGAGAAGTATTTGAGTCAGTTACGCCAGGTATCTTCCCTGCGACACACAGAGATTGGTGTGTCTCTGGTGGCTTGCTCTGATGCTGCCACAGTGTGCCTCACAACCAAAGGGGATGTCTATGTGCTACATGAGTACCAATGCAGGAAGATCGCTTCCAAGTAAAGTTGACTCTTTTCAGTTGTTTTTTTAATGAAGAAAGGACAGAAACGAGAAAAAACTGAAGATAACAATTTTTTAACCAAATTTCAATGAATGAATCTAAAACAAAAAATTTGGTGGTTTGAACCTTTTTTTTATTTATAAAAAGCAGGAGTATTAGTTGTCTGTTTGTGTTTGTTGATAGATCACAGTAAATTCCTGCCTAGTAGGTACTAGAAATAATTAACAAAGACTCATGACACTACTCTCTGTACTAAAATTAATGTCCAACTTAGTGAATAGATTGTGTAAGCTCACCCATGACTTTTACTGGAAGCTTAAACTGAGAATGCTAAATTACTCTGAACAAAATGAGGGTAGTGAAGAGGGGGAATTGGGGAGGGTGCAACACAGTCAATAAAGTCCAAGGCTTTCAACTGTAAAATGTCAGATTTGCATCCCAATCAGCTTGACTGTATCCCCACTGGTTATGCATCTTTCATTAACATTTGATCCTTTGAGGCGGAAGCCCTGGTGCCCCTACTTTGTATATGTGTGGTAGCTCTTACAATAATTGTAGACATTAGTCTTGGGATCCACCTACAATATAGCCAAGCCTCTTGTGTTGGAGGTTAAGAAGCCAGCAAACTAACCACTGTAATTGTTTTCTATTTAAATTATTCACTAAATAAAAAATAAGCTCTTATTAAATTTAGTGGTGGATATTAATATGTCTTAAATTGTAAGTCCCTGTTCATATCAGCAGTTGCATATCATTCAAGTTATTTTGTGAAGATTGGTTGTCAAACTAAAAGCCTACTCATTATAAATTAAAAAATCTGTTAAACAAAATCAAGTCTTGTACTACAGAAAGAAATAAGTTTTCTGGCAATTAACTTATAACCAATCTCTTCCAGGTGTTGTTTAAATTTTTATTTTCTCGATTGCATACTCTGCAGGTGGCAGGAAATAGAGCAGGTCATAGTCTCTGGAGGAAATCTTGATCACAACACTGGCCTGGATATTCTGCGAGAGAAAGGGGGCCATGAACTTAATATTGCTTTGAGAAATGAAGGCGGTCAGGTGAGAAGGCTAAATCTCTTTAATTTACCTCTTACTTTCACTTATAAACTTTTTTTTAAACCATTGTCTTTTTGAAACAGCTTTGCAGTTTATTTTATAGCCCACTTTCTCTATCCCAAGAAAAAGAAAAAATTAAAAACAAAAGACAGATATTTCTCACATAATATATTTATATTATGAATTTTGAAATAGTTATTGCATTAATTCAGATATTGAAGTGTTCTGCAATAAAAACAGGCATCTTCTAGAAGTAGTTGAATCAAATCAAATTGATTAATCATGCAATTAATAGTTTAGAAATTTGATTTCTTAGTTTTACCAAGATCAAAATGTTATCGTTAAAGCTGTTTCTGTGGCGAAGTAGCAGCCCAAGTGTGAAGCGTTGCCAGTTTGCACTCAGACGGCAGCTTGCAGTGCGTGACATTGCCATGACAACTTCATCTTTGGTGTTCTCCACTGAGCGTGGGGAGGCTTTTGTTGGTTATTTTTCCAACAAGAAATCGGGAATGTCATCTAAGGACCAAGAGCATAAACATGCCAAGGAAGTCCGAGGTCAGTTGCAGTTTTGGATCAAATCTATAAAAAAATTATTGCGGTTGTTAAAGTGAAAATATAGTGCTAAATTTTGGGCATACATTATATTTTGTTAAAACGAACCTTGTCAGAAATGTGTGCCCATCAGAGATACAAAAGGTATCTGCTTGCTTGAAAACAAAAACAAAACGTGCAGTAAGTAAATTTTTTTAATTTATTTTTTTTACTTGTAAATCAGCAGTTTGTTTTTTCCTACCTCTGATTTGTAGATCATGGAGATGGTTTCAATCAGCCACGCCTGCTTGATTTGTTGCTGAGGGAAGAAGTGGAGGAAGTGCAGGTCCGTCGACTACCAGGCATTCACCGTGCGACTCTTGTGGCCTGTGACAGGAAAGCTCGCAATTTTGCTGTTCTTCAGGCCTTACCCAATGGGTGGTAAGATGTCAAGTTTGATTGGCTTTAATTTAGTCATTGTAGATTAAGTGAAATAACTTATCTCCAAGTTAAGAAGGAAAATTTTTATAATTATTTTCAATTTCCATGCAATCAAAAGGATTGTTATGTAATGGCTAACATTTAATAGACTGCAAAGAGAATTATAAAAAGAAGGAACACATAATGATGACATACTGCAGCTCAATTACTATGTTCCAGGATTTCTCAGTATATTTTCTAGGAAATTTGTTATACGCTTGAAGAATATTTTGTAGCATGCAGGTATAGTAATGAATGCCTTCTTTGAGTTTAAATAAATTGACACAAATTGAATCACACTGAACTAAAAAGGGTAGCACTTATATTTACCAATTTAACATTTGTTGCCCTCAGCATGTCTGAACTGCCCGCTGTAACCAACTCAAACATCCAGGATCAATTCAAGCGTCTTCTATACGAGGCAGATCTAGGGGACAGCATTCATGATGTGGTTGTAGAGGTACGATACTTCTTGATCTGTTTTTGTTGGTCACAAGACATTTTTTGTTGTTGTAAATGTTTAACTGAATTATCGCAATATCTTGTACGGTCAGCTTGTGAATGGTTGTAAATATTTCACCTTGGTAAGTTGGTCACCGGCATACTTACTGACACTTTGGTTAAAGCATTACAATTTCATTTATTTCGTAAAAAAATGATGGGGCATATTCAAAATATATGAATAGTTCTTTTGTGGTTTACAGGTAGGCTTTCCCGGGGTCCAAAATTCAATGCTTATAAACTTACAATTTTTGTTTTTGTTGTTGAGGAGGGGGGGTTGGTATTAGATGTATTTACACTTGAAAGCCTTAATGTTTTTTTCTCTTGCAGGCTGGAAACAAAAGCTGGCCAGCCCACAAGTATATTCTGGCTATGAGATCTGATTTTTTCCGCAACACTGTGTTAGCTCTGGAGGCTTCTAGTGAGAGAGCGATGATGGAGAAGCAGCCAGTGGTGAAGGTACCTGGAGTTGACGCAGACATGATGGAGCAGATCCTCAATTACATCTACTCAGACACTTGTGATTTTCTTACGGTAAGGAAAAGAGGTTTTTACAAATTTGAAGATGAGTTAGTTCATATCAAGACATGAGACAAAGGAGGAAAATAAAGCATTGTAAATCATCTTTGCTTAATTGATTTCTCTTACCAAATTTCTTATTTACCATTATCTTTACCTGTTCCCATCACACCCCTACATGTCGTGTGTATGGATATGCACTTGTGTCAGTACACCCTTTCATTGAACTGCATTAGAATGAAAAATATCAAAAGCTTTTTTTTTTACAAAGCCTAACGAAATTTCTTTTAAAAGATCATCACATAAAGGTTAAGCCTTGAATCATGCGGTATAACAAGATAAAAACTGATTTGTTAGGTAATGAATTTTAAAAACTGTAATTACACATCTTTGAGATTCCATAATTTTCTGACTTTTTTTTTCATTTTTGGTGACAGCCTGGCCACAAGGTGAAGTTCAAGTCAGATCCTGGTGCCCATGTTAAACATCTCCAATCTACAGAGAACTTTGATGCCAAGGGGATGTCGGCCTTCCAGGTTCAGCAGAAAAGGCAAACAGCAAAAGAACAGAACAACAAAAAGTCTCACAGTAAACAAAATATACAGGACGATCATGACAGCGTCAATCCGCTTGGCTCCCAGAATCTACTGCAGCAGTTTCAAGAAGTGGCGAGAAAGCTGGGGGTTAAAGGCCTTTCTAAGAGGTATGTCGTCTATGCCCGGAAAAAATATTTCTTTTTTTTTTACCTCTAAGCTGTATCTTTGTGGAGCACAGACAATTAATTTAACATTTCCATATCATTCTATCCTGTGCTAAGATCTCCAGTTATCACCATGACTTTCCCCCTTTTCTTTCAGTTCACCAAGTAGCTCGCTAACCTATGTTGCTTTTTTGGCTTTCCCTTCAATCTTCTCTTTCCCTGTGGTTTTATATGGCTTTCTGTCTTTCTGAGCCTTTCTCCCTATCGCTATCACAGGCTTAATAATGTGCCGTTGCAATGTAATTTTAGGTCATGTTCTCTATACTGACTGTTCAGCTTCGTTAATAGGCTACATGTGCAATGTTTTGAATTATTCAACATGTAGAGCATGTTTTAGATATTGAGGGGATAGGGATCAAAGAAGATATTGAAAAGAAAAAACTAAAAAATTCATTTGAAATATTCAATACATTTACCCTTTTTTCCAAAATCACTCACTAGTTCACTAGATTTGGCAAAATCACTAGATCCAGTGAAACAACTGAATTGATGTGTAGTAACTTGTAACCTTGGTCAAAAAGCCTGCCATTGTCATTACCATAAATAGATTTTGTCATCTGCGCTCGAATCAAATCTAGACTGTAGTTTTAGATTCTCAATCTAGTTGATACCCGATGGTATGGATCTTTGATATGTTGATCTTGAGGGGTGAACTGGCTCAAGTGGCAGACTGGTTATCAATTGGTGCCTAGTTTGAAACCGACGACTGGGTAAATTCATTTGTCGGATTTTATCCCCAACTGGTTGGTTCAGTCAATGACAATGGTGTTATTTCCAATTGCTTTCGGCATGCTAGAAAGCTTAAATTTCTCTCATATTGATGCAAAATGCGAGAGGCTCTTTAGCCAACCGTCTTAAAAATATCATATTAATCTAGTTCATACAAATCCTGGATGTTGCTGATGTGGTGTGTATGACTCTGGGAGATGAAAATCAACAAACAAAACCAAACAAAAACGCATAATAACACTTATTCATTGTGTTGTTTTTAAAGTTGTGGTGAAGCTTGTGTTTAAGTCCACATTGATAGCTGAACCAAATAAGCTTGGCCAGCGACTAGATTTCCAGTGACTAATCACGCAAAAGATCTGTTGCTTTCTCAAAAGTTGCTAGCTGTGCAAGTTGATTTTTAGAAAAAAAAAAGTCTTTAGAGATTACTGATAGTTGCAGTGGGGTGGAGCTCGTTATTTATGATTCAGTGTTGATACATAACCATATATACGTTACATTTCTCAAAACTACCTCTATGTGGAACATTTGTATTTTTTACCAAAGAATATAAACATGAACCTCTCTCCATGTGTCTTACTTTTTTATAACGCTAAAATAATCATAATTCCTTTTGCTTGATGCGACGTTCACTGTTGAGAAGCTGAAGCACTCTAATTGCTTTAAGATGAAAATGCACGGAGGGTATGTAATTAAGCCTTTGTTTGTTGTTTTGTTGAATCCAACTGCTAGTGAAACATAGTACAAGTTTCTTTTCAGGGCACTTTTTTAGGTTTTGTAATACTTTTTTACGTGGAACAGTTATAATGATAACTTTCATTTGTTCAGAATACTATTTACCATATTTTGGTATATTTTTACATATTGTAAATAATTCATCAACATGATATATTTCCTTTATCTTTCTTGCCTATTTCAGACTTGATGCTGTCAAGTGCGTCAATGGAGTTATTGTGTCTCAGAACAAGCGACTGACTCATGCCAAAATCAGATTCGATAGCACCAAGCTGTAAATATTTACATGTTTATAACTATATGAGCATATAATCAACAAGAATAATAGTTAAATCAATATTTTCTTTTAAATTATACCTTTGCCCCAGCCCAGTTCATTCTCTATTTTTCTGGCTCTTCGTTAAGTCTGGACTATTAAGAAATACATTTTTTTTATAATCCTACACGTGAGATGCAGATGGTTCAGAGAACATTTGCTTCATCACTTCTAATTTCAATCACATTCCATAGCTTGCAAATAGTTATGTGTTTTTGTGACTTAGGCTAATTTTTTTTTTTTTTTTAATTCAGGACGGTTAGGAGAGTCAGCGCCACAAATAAGCAATAACATATCTCAAGGATGCCACTTCTGAAATTTCAGGAATTCCGGAAACTTAATTTGGGAACGGATCCTCCGAATATCTTTCTATCTTAGTCTAATGTCAGCAAAAACATTTTTCCGAAAATTCCGGAAAGTTTGCACGGTCACCATATTTTCCTGGGGAAAAAATCCCCGTTACTATGTGCTGTTCAGCCTTCATAAGCCTAGATCCCCATTGACTAAGACCATAGTTTTTTTGTTTTTCCTTCAATTGGCTTATGAGAAATCAATAAACAATCAACCAGCCTTTTTCCATGTCACATCTCGCATATTTCAACGTTATTTCGCAAGTGTAAATCAATAAGCTCTTATTATGAAACGGTGTTGTTCCCGATTCTGTTCCTGCAACTAAAAGCCAAACAGAAATAAGAAAATTAACTCAAGTTTTGGGTTACGGAAAAGAAAAGTAAAGAATAATGTTTATCGACATGCAATGTCTTTTCCTTTTTTTTTTTTCAAAGTATTGGCACTGCAGTTGGCCTCATCCGGGTTACCATCATCGATATCAACCCCTACTTTATCTGATTTGCTTTGTTTATTCTTCTGAATAATACCGATCTGTCCATCTTCATCCAGTACTTGTCGTCTTTTCCAACAAAATGATTTTGGAGTGTTTGATTTGACTCAGATATATTTTTTTTACTATTTTAACGACGAAACTTCAACCAAACTGTTTTTAGCTTATTAGTAATTAATATAGAGAATAATTGTGCGCTCTAGTCTGCTAGGTTTTATATAGAACAAATGAATCTAGATCTTGATCTAGCTAAGGCGAGATCTAACCGAGATGTATCTAATGTGATGGCTACATTATATGGGACGATTTGCACATTCTGCTTGTAATACAATTGAATTCTAGATGCTTTTATTCTATATCTAGATTTCTCTTAACATTTCAGTCTGATATTTGCTTGTTTTGCTCCAATGTTTTGTTAAAGAGAAAAAACAACTCTGCGTTTTTTCTCTCCATGAAATGGACGCAGACCGCACATTTGAAATTTACCAAAATAAAATAATATAGAATAAAAAAAAAATTTTTGAGGACAATTTTGATATAATTACAACAACAACAAAAATAAATGTATAATCTTGTATTTATATATCTAAATGTAACCCGGTAAAGAAGAAAATCTGTTGTATATTTTGTTTACTGGCAGTTTAATATCTGTAAGCGAGTAATAGTTAATGTATTTCATCTATTTTCTTTACTAAATGTAACCAAATTATAACCTCATGGACCTTCTCAGAGCCTTTCTAGACGGACGAAAATCTTGAAATTTTCAGTTCAGACTGATCCCCTTTCCTCCTCCTTTTTCCCCACAAACTATGCTTTGGAAAATTTTACAGGGCCAGGTGGTATCCTAAATTTCTTTATATTTTACAGGGTGGAGAAATCATAAAGTCGAGATGTAACTTTCCAGGGGAAAATTCTCCGCATTGACCGGCATTAAAATGGTCTAAAACTGGGAAATGACCACAATCAAAGAAGTCCATTTCCCTGTTCCTAAATACATGAAACAAAATGTAATCTGACCACCGCCTAGGACTAAGAGCTGTCAAAGTAAACTAAAGGAGGGGTGGCCAAACTACGCGTCCAGCGATCGCAAACCTTAGACTCAATAAACGCAGAGGTCTAACCCTGAGTGTAACTACCAGACTCTTGACTGACAGCTTACGAAAAGCCCGCGAATAAAATGACCAATAAACTAAAAGCATAATACACACCTCCACTCGTCTATGTGCTGGGTGAGTGAACGCAAATTGAAATATCAACTAACCACATACGCAAGTATAAACACACACGCACACATACACAAGAATGGTTGTACAACCAAACCACCCAGCTGAAAAAAAAATTACTATACATGTAGTGCAAAAGAATTCTTAATTCGTAAAAGTAAAACATTAAACAAATATCCTGTCACCCGTTCACATGTGCATTCCCATATTGATTTCTAGCTAATATTCCTGTCGTAATTCTAAATTCAAGGCACTATCTAAAAAAAATCACTTTTTCCCCCATTGCCTATTTCAAGTTAAAGTTACTGATCAGAAACAAACAATAAATATTTTTATATCTTCTCATTCTCTCCACCCAGACCAGAGCTGTTTGATGTGACTATCAAGTCTGAGGATGGGCAGGAGCGCCAGTGCCACAAGTGTGTGCTCGTCTCCAGGCTCGAGTACTTCTACAGCATGCTGGCCACTGGCTGGCTTGAGTCGAGCGGCACGACGACGCTCACCCTGGAAGTCCCGGGACAAGTCATGGACATTTTGCTGCAGTTTCTTTACACAGATGAAGCCCCTCAGCTCATGGGTAAGAAGATACCTCTAATCTTTGTTCAGTTCTGGGGACCCTGAAACAAACAAAATCAAAGTAAGAAAATTATTTTTCAGGTGCACACAACATATATATTTTATATCATTGTCATTTAGCATAGAGCAAAACAAAGGTTAAAGCTCATCTAGAAAACGGGTTATGTTTATTAGTATACTGAGGTGAAATCCTAGTGACAATGTAAAGATTTTCAATGCATTAATCCTTGAGGTTTTAAAACTTTCTTTCTACCCTTTCCCCACAAACATCATGTAATTTTTTTTTACTAGATTCCTTCAAGGAAGATTTGCTGTGCAATCTCCTAATAGTATCTGATCAGCTGTTGGTGACTCGCCTCAAAGAGATGTGTGAAGTGGCTCTTGCCAACATCTGTAAGTTCCTTATTTATTTCTGTATATTTTCAAATTAGTGCATTAACTTGACTTTTGTTATAAACTAATTAAAAAAAAAAAAACTGTTTTGAAAAAAAAATTTTAATCTTCCACATCCCCGTTGTATGTGAAATTGTGTAGAGGGATATCAATTTTAGTCCACCTGAATATCCTCAATTTTTCATGCAGCTTATCAATGTAATTTTTCGTCATAATGCTCTCTATTGTCTGTAATTGTTGATATTTAGTCCACACTGCCTAAGTGGTATATCTGAAACCATCTACTTATAATTACTAATCGATTAAGTGCCTTTTGTTAAAGCATGTCTCACAAAGCACCCAAATCAAGTGACAATTGAACTTTAGCACTTTTTGTTGTACTAGTTGAGAGCCCGTTCTTGGAACAGAAATATTATTTGGTAAAATAGTGGTTAATGAGCATACAATGATCAAGAGTCAACACCAAATAGGGCATTCCAAAATGTTTTGGGGGGATCAGTTGTTAAGCAAGCAGTTAAAAAGATTTTATTAAATGGTTTGTTTTTACTTTGCAGTAATAGACAACGTGCCATGAAATAGTATTTAACTTGAGCATGAGAACATGCGTTCTTCTCATAAAAATCCAGAATTGGAAATGAAATGAGCGAACGAACATGTGTCTATATGCACTATATGTAGAGATTAATATCGCATCCACAATTTATGCTACACACTCTATAACTGTGTTTTTGGCCAAAAATGTTCTATTTGCACCATATAATCTAATTGTGTTCCAACAAAATTATTGTTTGGCCGAGCCGTCTAAAAATCAAAACCCTCTCCTAGATCAACGTTCTCTAGGTCTGAAGAAATGTTATATACAGTGTGAAATAAAAAAATTTGCTATTTTCACCGTTTTTGTTCATTATTAGAATAGAAATACAATAATATTACTTTATAAAGTGCATATAGGCCTACTATAGCAAAAGTTAAAAAAGATACGGTATAGTTCTGGGGATGGAAATGAGTAGGCTACAGTATTAAGTTACGGAGGATTACGATTGTACAGCCAAAAAGTCAGAAAGACTGGTCTATTCGTAGGATTATTGTGTGTTTAGGCTTACATTTGTATATTCTAAATCTGGGAAGGGAATCCAATTGTGTATTACACATTACGGAAACAAGCAACCGAAAAGTTAAGAAGTGCTGGTCTTGGCCTAGGATTATGCAAATAAAAATTAATAGACTTTTCTTAATACGCTTTTAGATCTAGATATGTAGAAGCACAAAATAGTTTTTTTTTAAAGATCAGGCCTATTTAGATCTAGATCTATAGATTTTTCTCAATGAGCATTTAGATCTAGATCTAAGTAGGTACAGAAGATAAAAAAAGATTAGGCCAATATAGATCTAGATTCAGATAGTCCTAGATTAGACCCTTCTCACTTTAGGGCCTAAGCGTTTACGATATGGAGAAAGGTTTCTCCCCCAAAATATACATTTAATTGGAATCGATAGATGTTTTCATTACAGTCGAAGACATCTCATATTTGTATAACTCAAAAATCAATTACGGGCGGTTAAAAGATGTATCAAACTTAAGCAAAATAAGTGGACCTCAAAGTTTGGTTTCTCTTGTTTTATTAATCAAGGGTGAAAAATTATAAATTCTAAAGGTACCGCTGCACTGGACTACAATGAGAGCTACATTCAGGCCAACTTATAAGAAGATCAGTGCTGTAGTTAATGCTGTAGTTAATCCTGTAGAGGCGAGCAAAAAATTGATCCTATTTTTTTGTAATATATTTTTTTGTTTCTGCAATCATCTATATATCTGACATTGAAAATACCAAGAAAATAGTGCATTAAATTCAAGGTTCTGATTTTTTGTCTTTCCCCTTTATCAACCCAGTGTCTTTCAAGAATGCTGGGGAGCTTCTTGAGTTTTCCAGTGTGTACCAGGCCCACCAGTTAAAAGCTGCATGTCAGCAGTTCATCTCCCTGAACTTGGCCGCAATGCTGGAGAACAGGTCTGAACTTTGTCCTTGTAATGTCTTAATTTTTGTTTTCTTACTTATCATTGTCTAGCTCATTCTCTAAAATTTGTTGTTTATGAACAGTGCTGAATTTTAATTTTGCGCCTTTGCTATTCAGTCGTAGTTTTATTCAATTTAATATTTAACAAACTGTTATAACCCAAACAACAATGTACTTGTATTCCTCATTTCATCTACCTATCTATAATTATTTTAGTTTTTGAAATAGCTTTAGTAAAAATCTTCTGAAAATCAATTTTAAACAAACAATTGTTTTAAACAACATTATATTTCGAGGAGCAATTTAGTTTTGGGGATGCAAAATTGGACATGTATATAAAATTGCGCAGTCTAAGCAGATGAACATGTCGGTCTGAATGGTCGAAACAGACAAACTTACATCTTGATATCACAAAAAATGTTATCAGACATCACAAAGTGTGACAAAAAATCCAGCTGTCAGGAAGTGTAAAGCAGAGACATAAAAACACAAAGTTCACATTTTAAATGAAGAATATTTTAAGATAAAACTTGTTTGACACCTGGAGGTAGGGCTTTTTTTTTTCAACACAAAGTAGATCTTTGTTTTTATAAGAAGCAGTCACCAAATAATAGAGAAAGATTTGTATCCTCTTCACTTCCAAATGGCCATTACAAAAATTAAACCATCTTTTTTTTTCAGGTACTTGGATGTGTTGAGTGAGGACACCCTAGAAGAACTTGGCTCGTATTATCGGGCTTCCATCCCTAGCATGGCATACAGACACATGACGCCCGCCTGGACAGGCAGCCAGGCAGTGTTAGACTTAGCTTTGGCTGAGTTCAAAAGTGGCGACAATTCTTTCAGTAAGAAGATTGTAACGAGCAGTAATAATTACCTGGAGAGAAAAAAAAACAAAGTTTGTCGGCACATGGGTTAAACTTTTGTCCATCAGGTCTGATCATGGCAAATTAGCTTCATTGCAGCATGCAATAAAAACAAAATGTCATAATTATGCTTTGGCTTACTTCATTGGTACAAGATTGTTGACAAGGTATAAATTATGGATTCTAAATATTGATTTAATTGATTTTTAGTGGATGAATAATGTATTTATTACACTAAAATTATTAAAGGATCTCAATCTAGATAAAAGTCTACCCCCTAAAGAAAACAAATTTTAATCTACAATGTGAAACAAATCAGATATAAAAAAAACAACCTCTATGATTGCACTAAAGTAAATTATATATGAAAATGACTTGTAGGACATTATGTATGTCAATGAGTTTGGCAGGGGTCAAGGCAAGGCTGTGGTAAATTAGCTGAAGCTTTGGTAAAGTTCTGAAACGTTTCAGTAAGTCATATAATCTGGAATAGTTTCTAGCATTATCTTTCTCCACCAGTGTCATCTTACTAGGTGCTTTTCCTGTCATGATTTTCACCAATGCCTTTTTTTCTTTTTTTTTAAACAGTCTGTGGAGATGATAGCATGAATAGTGGGCGCAAAAGCAACAAACAGCAGCAGCAGAAGAAGAGGACTAAGGCTCAGCGTCGACAGAGTGAAGAGTCAGACAAGACAAAAACATCAATGTCCACAGAGAAACCTGCTCCTTCTCGACTGGGAAGAAACCTGTCTGTGTCCTCAGATCGAAGTGGTCTGTCTGAGGATGATAGTTTTGCAGAACTTCTGGAAGAAATTCAGAAACAGCAGGCAGCTGAGGAAAAAGTGAGGCCAATACAAATGATTAATGCATTTGAGCTGTCATTTGAGATTTCTAAAATCAATGGCTTTTTTTTTAACTAGTTAAAGAAAAAAAAGGAGGCCTCTACTATGACCTTTTTACTTTTCGTTTAACTCAATTTTATTTTATGTTTTGTACTCTTTTCCTTTTTTTTTTTTAAGTGCTAAAAAATTGGGTCTCACAGAAATAATTACTGACCAGAAAATTTTTTAAATGATATTTCAAATGAGTAAAATAGCATTTGAAACAGTTTTAAAACTAGAAAATATTTGATCCTTGTCTAAATCAGTTGCTTCATAAACTTTCTCATCTGTTTGGGGGGTTTACATGTGATTTTGTATCCCCTTTACACTTTCACAGCAAACCAGTCAAACTGCAGCACAAGCCAAGTCCAGGGAGAAGCTCAAGTGGAAACCTTTGGACCAGCAACAGAAGCTCAGGCTGCCTGGCCCAATACAGCCAGAGAATGTCCCTCACCTGGTCTCCAACATGAAAACACTGGCCTGGACCAAAGGGCAGAATGTACTGCAGGACAATCAAAAGGGGTGAGTATGGGGATGTTTGGGACACATCGCTGTATAAAATCAAAAAAATATTTTGAATTTTACTTATAGAAGCTATCTAGCTTCTGGATCCAAACCAGAGACTATGAGAATATAAAAAAACGCACATTTTTGTCTTTAAACTGGGCTACAATGAAATGCTGCTGCCAAACATTTGTTCGTTTTTGTTGGGTTTTTTTTAAGAATTTTATGAAGCTCATCTGGCAGTTATGTACTTTTATTGACAGGCTGCAAAGCCCTGGCCCAACTGTAGGATTGACCGACCCATCAAGCCCCCCTGCGAGAAACGCCCTGTCCATGTCTGCTTTGAGCTCTGACGCGGCCAGTCTGAGAGACATAATGAGGCAAGAATCTCAGGACTCTGACAAGAGGAAGAGTAGTCTCTCTGCAGGGCACCGCGTGTCCTGGAAGGATGTGAAAAAGCAGCAGTCTAAGGAGGCTAAAGAAAAACAACAGGAACAGCAGAGGACCAGCCAAGCACAGTCTAGAGAGGATATCAAGCAAAGTGGAGGTCCCTCTCCAAAGGCTGGAGCCAATCCGTGGTGAGTTGAGGGATGCAAGAAACATATAATTACTGTAGATCTCTTTCCAAGTAGAAACTCTTTATTATCAATTTCTTCTTTCAAAAATAATATTTATGAGTCCTAATTTTTAGTCCAGTTTTTAATCATGGAAACCATTCAAAGCTACTATATCTTGTTTATTCAGTCAGAAGGAAGGGTGGCAGTGGCTTTAGCAAAAAACAAGCCAAATGACCTATACATGGACAGAGGTCTCTAACAATTTAAGTAATTTTTTTTCTTTTTACTTTTAATGATCTTTTTACCTGTGTCTTTCTGTCATTAACTTTTATTAGTCATGTAAAAGGACCCATGATCCCATTAATTGCATAAGTTTGTGTTTTCAAGTGTGTCATTCTTCAGCTTTGCATATGATTCTGTCTGTTTAATGAAAGCAATCTATTCATTGTTATTCTTTGAGGTTGTGCTTTTGCTTCCCTAGTTTGCTTTATTTGTAAGCCTTTTTCACCTGTTTTAAGGTCTTTTAAATTGCTCTTTCAAGTTCTCTGAAATTGTTCTGTTTTCAAGTGCTTACCCTAGCCTTTTTTTAATTTACTATCTCAGGGCTCCAATCGGCAGCATGATAAAGTCCTTCAAAGATCTCATGGTGCAGGATGAAATTTCAAAAACCACAGAACCGATGAACATCCCTCAAGCTAGAACTCCAAGATCCATTCAAGTTGCTCAGTCTCCATCCCCTGGTGCTTCTGGTAGGACAAGGTCAGTTGTAAATTTAGATATAAATATATAGTCAGGGTACACGAGTGAACACACTAGCCTATTTAAGGGTTATGTACCCTTTCTTATAAGGCTGCAACAATAGTTTATAAAAGGAGTTGCCAGGAAAAAAATATAGTTTTGTAGAAATTCTTGTATTCAGCATTCGTGCATTATCCTCCATTTCTTGTAATTATCAGTTGCCTTGATTGAAGACATTAACCCTAAATTGAATATTGAGAAACCAACTTACAAACAGATTTCGGAAGATGGCTGCGGCATTCTAGCTTTACTTGGGAAAGAGAAAATCTTTATCACAATCCTTTTTGTTTATTTTTAAATTATCAGGATGATGTCATGGGGATCTCCACCCACCAGCCCAGGATCAGGGGCAGACAATCCATGGCAGCGCCGCGGAGCAGAGGCTCAGGCCACGGCTATAGCAGCTCAACAGCACAGCCCTGCGTTTGTGGCGCTCAACTTCTCGGCAATCCTGCGTGACGAAGAAGAGAAGACAGAGACTCTGGTCCGAGCTACACAAAAACCTCTAGCTCTTATACAGGTAAATTTCATATTCAATAATGCTGAAGTTCATAATTTCATTTCTCATAAAAATCGTTAGCTCTATGATTATGCTGGTAAATATGTTCTAACAATAAACCTCTAGCTTGGTATAATGTAAATAGTTTTGAAAAGTTCCCATACAAAACGTATCATATCTACTTATTTTTTTACTTCTTTTTAGCAATGTAATCAGTCGTCAGTCTTTCTATTCTTTATGAAAAAAAGAACCAGTCATATTCATACTAGTCATATCAACCATTTTTACGATGTAAAGAAATAGAAGGATTTGTTTACAATACATCACTGATGGACAGCTAAGAGATTTATCATTTCCCAAAGTTGACCATGAACTTCGATAACATCTAGCTTCCTACAATTCCAACTTTCTCCAATCAAAAAAATTACTGACAAGATCAAGCAAACCCTTCCGGTTGAGAAAGGATACTGAGGTATCACTATTACATAATATTAAAAAAAAAAGAGAAAGATACAAACTAAGCATATGCAGGATAAGTAAAGCTTGACCATTTACTTTATCTTAATATGAAACATATGGATCTTAAGCACAATTTTCCCTGTTCACCATGCCTGTAATATTGGTTGGAAAAGCAAAGGAGAAAAAAAACCGATAGAAAACAAAATACAAGTGACTGAAAATATTATCTCAATGTTTTATGCTGCCAAGGAATATAAATTATTATAACAATCTTAAATATACAATTACTTAACCTGAGCATAATGTTGTGGAACAAATTATTAATATATAACACTTATTTACAACATAACCCCATAAATTAAAAAAAAAAAAATTCATCATTATATATTGACGACTCAGAGGCACTGTTCTTATATGCAGGGTTTCCACACAGCCCTGAAATTTTGTTTTTAGTTCTGGAAATCCTGGAATTGTATCGATTAGTTCTTGAAATTGTGAAAATTTGTTGTATTGGTCCTGGAATGTTACATTTTGCCGAAAAATATTGATCACTATCTGTCAAAGGGAAAATAACTCCATGCGCCACTTACCCAAGAAAAGTTCTGAACTGATATTTCATTTAAAAAAAAACAACCCTTAGCCATTTTGCATGCACGGAGGTCAATATGATGCATTTTCTGAATGCCTTGGGTGGCGCAAAAGTGCAATCATGATTGTTTTATTTTTCGACTAAAGTTGTCTTTTTTCTATCATCATTGATGAGTAACTAAGTGTAGATAAAGCAAACGGTAGAGTCCCTGAGAATACTTTGTTCTGACTTAGACTTCAGCAAAACTTATGAATGTTCCCGTGAAGAAAATCCTCTCTCATACATTATACTACTGTATTTATAAAAACTAATATAAAATGCAGGTTATGCATGAGAATTCTTTTCAATGTCTTTCAACTATTGAAACCCACCAGGACAATCCATTAGTTTCTATTTCCAAATATGCATGTTCTCACTATCGCTTGTTAACCTTGCTATTCTTTGGATTGTTGTGGTCAACAGCAAAGCCAGGATTTACTTGTTTTAAGCTTTTTTACATTTACACAGCATCAGACAGTAACAGCAGCTGGTGCACCGTCTTCTATCTATCCTCAGCGTCCGCGACAACATTTTTCTACTATACCTTCCATGTCGAATCATGTGCCTGCGAATGACAATTTCCTGCTCTGCTCAGTTTTAAAAAACTCAAGTTGTATGTTTTCATATAGGAGCATTGTCACTGTCTCTTCTCATCAAAACATAACTTTCCTATTGCCTATAATATCTAGCAATAGCATTGTGACAAGATACGCTGTTTTCTGTCATCAGATTATTATCATTCTTCTCCTCTCCTCAGCAGCATTAAGCTATTATCAAATTTCCTTCCCTCATTTTCAAATGTGATAACTTTTACCTCCATGCACCATAGACTTCCAGTTTTCTGTAATGTGCAGTTGGATCATTCTGCTGTCATCTTTGTTTCTTTTCACCAATTGTACCTTCTGTTACCATCACATTAATTTTAGCTTGCATGTACATTCAATTGCAGAGACAGACATCAAAGCCCAGAAAGTATAATATGTCAAGGAGGAAAATTATATGACCTGGAGAACTATTCTTAAAAAGAAAAAAACCTTTGTGATGATAAGGAGACACCTTAGCCTGTACACACTGTTAAATAAAGTGACGAAATGGAGAAGTTTTAAATTTGGACAAAATGGAAATGAAGTTATGAACAAGGAAAAGAAAAAGTGGGTACTGATGGATGTTGTTGGAATTTTTGGGAAAGTCCTGGAATTTCATTAAGTTGTGGAAACCCTGTATCTGTGTTATTTTTTTTATTTTTCTCATTAAACATCAATGAAAATCACTGTTGTGATCCATGTCTGATATGTATCTCCCCAGCTTGAGGAGCGGGCCATGTCTGAGCTGTTGTCTCACTACCAGGCGAAGCGCTCGATCGGCGCAGACTTGCACGACAGGCACATCTCTGTAGAGAGAGTCAGCAAGGCCATGGCTGCCCCAGTGTGGAAGAGAGAGAGAACCACATCTTCCTCCGGCCATTATCAGTTATAGTTTATATATTGAAAAGTCGAGCCATAGATTTTGCCAGGCTATCACTCAGCATCTACAGTCAAAGGTGCCCAAGTTGATGGGACGTACATGAAAGCATCAACTTATGGCTAACAAAAAAAGTAGAGTAGTGCATTGTTTTTTGTAAGACTCTTATAAGAATTTGTAAAAGAAGGTCACAGGTATTTCTCATCTGAGAGATAAGCATGCTGTTTACGATGGACATTAAAGAACTTCTAGTTCTCAGGAAAGAGACCTAGTTAAGTGGAAAGTGACTTACAAAGCATCAACTGCAATGTTGACTGTTTTTCTTGATATTATCAATACCCATCAGTGTTCAGTCTCCTGAGTTGTTTACATGGCTATGTAATGAGAAACTGGAATCTGGGCTGATTTTCCTCAAGACGAGAAAACACATTTTGTAACCCCTACTGATTTTGATTAGATCTCAGAAGCATACCCAAATTGATCTATGGTGCAACCACAACATATCTGAAAGAAGCAGGGTTTTTCACTCATCTGAACAGGTTTAGAGAAACAACTTGTGATCTGAAGTTCAAATTTAATGGGCTTGGGACGGCCTTTCACAAAGATCTTGAAACTGCAGAAAAAGGAGTATTGACAGGCATCTGCTGTCAACCTATAGAAAGCATGTATATGATAGGCTGGGATAATGTTCATGTATCTGGTGTACAATGAAAGATTTGTTTTCTAATTCTCTTCTTGAGAAAAAAATTTTTTGTTGTATCAGCTTTTACAGCAACAAAAAATAGTCTTCCTCTCTGCCTTATCTCCCATTGAACTTGTTTGAGAAAGAAAGAGCTCAGTAGCCTATGAATACTTCTTAACTTGGGTGTGGCTAGATGTTTATATTAAACCTAATCTCGAGTAAATTACATTTTCCAATCAAAAGAGCTTGATTAGGAAGAGATGAAGCTACATATTTCTTGCCTCTGGAGTTCATATCATTAGAAATTGTCATAAAAGAAAGGATGGTCAATTGTTCCTTGTTCCTTTTTTTAATGCATGTTATTGCTCTATATCTATTGCTTGTAATAAAGATGTCACTCTGAAAGTTAATCACAAAAACAAAACAAAAAACTGGAGTGTTTAAATGAAAGAAGGCAAAGAGGCCATCAAACTTTCATAGTAATTTAGTAAACCATGTGCAGTTTTACTTATCATGTTTTAGAAAGAAAAAGAGAACTAGACGAGAATACCAAAATGTTTGTTGTACTTACTAATACAAAGATAAACAAAGTTTCCAAATTTTTGATGGAGATGATGATGCTTTTATCAATATTTAATTGAACCACACAATTATAGCCTACATCAAGGTTGAAATGATAGTGTTTTTCTTTTATATACCCTTATCTATTTTATCATGCTTATATGTTATTGTCTCATTATGAACATTTAAATGTTTCTCCACTATCTTGTATACTGCTGATCTTACACAAATTCTTCACATTTGTTACCATTTTAAGTGAACAATACCACTCAGAAGTTAGTGAGGGGAAAATTACATGTTAGCATAAGTTGATAAGTATGGAGTAAATTATCATGTGGTTTTAAGTATTGTCTGTTGATACATAAACTCATCAGATTGACAAACTTATATACAAAGACTGAATGTGGAATGAATTGAAAAACATTTTTTGTCTCGCTATTGTTAAATATTGCAGAGATTTTTTCATCTTCTTTTAAGTGAGAAATCTGGTGATAGAAAAGTGTACCAATTAAATTTCTTCACTTTGAATTTTTAGCAGTTACTCCTCGGATATTGCAATTAAACTAAATGGGTATCCCAATAAATTTTGATATTCAAATTAGAAGGAAATGAAAGTTGAGCTTGGCTTTTTTTTTTTACCGATGACATTTTTATTCAGCTCAATTTAGTTTAGAAAAATTGGGTTTTACATTTGAAGACAAACAGCTGACAGAAAGTGATAAAATAAATACAACTCAAATTTGTGAGAGATCCTATTCCAAAGGGGATTTTATGTAGGTATTTATTGGGTTGTTGTTTGTTGTTGGGTTGGTTTAACGTCCAACAGCAGCACTATATAGGCTATATTGTGGACGGGCCCCAAGACGGACGTCTGACAATTTTATGTGCTACCACACATGAGACAGGGCGGGGATTGGGCAATGATAGTCATTTATTTTATGTCTTTGTTTGAAGCAGATTATCATTATTTTCTGTTTATGTTTGGACATGGTTACACTGGTTGAATGTGAGATTTGACAGACTGCAAATGTGTGTGACACAGAGATACTATGAGTATAATAATTATGTGAGATGGCCTGAAAAAGATAGGCTCAGTATAGTATCATGATGGATCATTTTTAGATCTTGGTAGCATTTTGAAGGTTAGCTCACCCTGGATATGTAGCTATTGATTTTCTTCAAATTTCTTAGTATTTCAGTGTTATATGCTTTATTTAAGTTGGCCTACTCAGTTTTGACCAACCATTTTTGCCCAAATAAGGCCTAATGACACATAAGTTTAATTGCCTGAGCTCGGCATGACTAATATTTCTAGGCAAGACACATAACATTGGAGAGTCTAAAGTACAAAGGCAGATTGGGTAAGGGAAAACACTTGACCTCCATGATTTTAAACTTTATGTGCATGTTTTTAATAAATCATTTCTTTGTAAATAATTTCTGCATTGCTCATTGGATTTATTGTTTTTTTTCAAATGCTGTGCAAGTGTAAATTTTTCTGGCTCAACAGATATTACATATCTGTAAAGAATTTTGTGTTCGTCTTCATTCTTTAATAGATTTCTAAAGGTATGTTCTATACCATCTGCTCATGTTGCAATAACCTAAAAACTTAATGTAGATATAAATTGCAGCGTTTGATATATAAGTTGTTCAAATGTCATTTTAAAGTGTTTAATTAGGACAAGTTTATGACTTAAGCAATTTTAGCATTTATATTATTTGTTACACATATGACTCCTTTGAATCTATGTAATGATAGATGTGTCTTTTGTAGTTTTTTTATTTTTATGTTTTTAAAACTGATCTTCAGGTTAACAGAAAAACTGAAGGCTAAAGTTATTGCATAAGACGTTTGAAATATGTGCATGGCTTGCACACATAATTGCCATTTGAAAAAATGCTTTGTATTTGTCATTTTGATCATCTGGAAAAGATTTAGAGGTAAAAACTAATTTTAAGGTTGTTGGGGCTATCTGTCTTAAAAAATATCATTATCATTGGTCCCAATTCATGAGCTAAATACATTTTTTTTTATCCATAAGATGTCTTTATTTAACCTGCATTGTACAAGTATAATACAAATATGTAATCATGGATTAACATTGAGCTGTAGGCTTTCAAAATTTTTTTTTTTTTTCACTATTTTTTTAAATCTTTGCACACATGATTGGTTTCTGTAAATATTTCATCCTTATACAGAATTATATATTACTGCACTCTGAAATATTAATAACAACAAAAGGCAAATTACTTACATTTTATTTGAATTTAATTTAAATGTTCCAGCAAGCTTATTTCTGTCTTTGTATCCAGTGGTGTCAGAGGAGAGTCAAAGTTATATAATTGTTATTGTAATAAATAAATTATTATAGCAGCCTTTAATATAGATCTTATGGAGGTGAAGGAAACGTCTAATGTGAAAGATACTGTGTGTTTAGTAATTGATAAATGTAACACTTTGGACTGTCTCCTAGAAGCTAAATAAATAATGTTTGTAAATGCCTGTAAATAAATCAATCTTGGTGAAAATATTTTTGAAATATTGATGGATAGATGCTATGACTAGCAAATATGTTGTGATTGAATAAGAAGTTATTTTCCTTCATCTTGTTACATGTGTGTCATAGAATATTGACATAGGGCCTGTGACACGAGATTTACAGAAAGTGTAATGGTAAGAAAAAAGATGCAATGAGTCACAAATCATTATTTGTGAGTAGAAAAGCTTCACTGTGACCTGAAAGGATTTTACAGGTCTTTATTTTTTTACATATTTACATGAGAATAGTGGAATATTGAGACAGAGTCTGAAACGAGCAAGATATTTATTGAATGTTTTTATCCTAGGTTGAATTTTTATTGTGTCCGTTTCAATGTCTTGATCACCCACCATATTTTAAGTTTTCTTAGATTGTGTAGGACATTTTTATCTTTTAGCTCTTGCTCATGGTTTATGTCCCCGTTTTGTGATGTAAACTAAATGTCTTTAATGCCCAAGTCTGTTCAATCATATCAATTTATTCATCGCATATTTTCTTAAGTTTTCAGAGAAGGTGACTGGTTACTTGTTTATTGGTGTCCCAAATAAATGTATATTCTATATCTTGTTTGAATTCTTGTAAATGAGATCAGTAAGAACTTGAAGGCTTCTTGGAAGCTTTTAGTCCTTTGTTGTTACAACCCGATGTTTATAAAGTTTTTAACTTGTGTTGAATATTTGTTTGAAACTTTGTTTTTAAACCATGTTTCAATAAATATGAAGCCTAGATCTAAATGGAAATCCATTGTTTTATTTCAAATTTGCTTTTAATATGAGCGGTAAATGATGTCTATAAAATTTTTTTTTTTTTTTTTAAGAGAAACAGATTAGATGCATAATAAATAATACCTGAGAGTCTTATGGAAAGTTCTCATTAACAAAATTTTCAACAAAATAACATTGCTTTTTGCTTCACTATGGGCTACATTAACCACAAATTTTACATCCTAAAATTCAATTTTCAAAATTGCTTAATACATGTATTATGATGAAATGAACAATACAGACATTTGTTCTGTTATTCTAGAAAATATTTATTGATAATTTGAAAATTCACAAGAACAATATTAATACAAATCCGAAATTACTATCATAAGAATAAAACCGGAGCTACACAAATCTATAAAAACAGAGGAGAAAATACATTAGCTACTTCATATGGAGTATGTACATTCATTGCAACAAGCGCCATGGAAAGGGAAAAAAGAGGAAACTATATAATACAGCTTGCCAGCTCTTTCTTTGTTTCAAAGAAAGTGACCACATGAAACTAAATAGCACATCTATCAAACAAATCATTGCCGCTCAAGTGAACAAATTTCTCCAAATTAATACTACCTTAAGGAGGTCCTGAGATGAATTATGGTGGAGAGGGTACATGCACATAAATAAATTACTAAACTTAGAGGAAGAATGTGAACATTATAATGTTTCCATTACATGAAAAGCATTCACATTATACTTTCCAAATAAAAACAATAAAGTAATATAAAGTTTGAAATGATCACACACAAAAAAAGACATAAAACAAAACGGTACAACACCTTGACAAATTGTTTCGGTAAATAATGAAGAATAAATTTGAACATGAAACTGCCTGTTTGATTCAACTAGAGAACCTGGAGAGATCTAGCAGCTGTAAAATAATTGAAACAACAATCAATAGTCTAAACCAGTGGGTAATTCATGAACGGTCAAGTTGACACGTACATGTGTGATGTGGAGCACAATCTTATAGTACTGAGTCCAATTCAGTAATAAATTTAAAAAAAGGAAGAGCATAATATAAGAATTTAAAACAATTCAAAATTCTCAAAGGTCAATACATACATTTTGCATAGTTATAACTTCAAACATAAAAAAACAAGCATAGTAGACATATTTATGATGCCCAGTGTATAATAAGTATGTCTACCTTTTCACAGTCTTGCATCATTTGAAACATTGTGTTTAAAAAACCATACCCAACGCTGTGCAGAAAGTAAAAAGTAAGCCTGGTCAATAATTTTTTTTTTTTTTAACTTTAAAATAATATCCTCTTATTTCATACACACAGACCCCGAAGATGTGAGGCAGACCTTAAGTTGTTGGTTGTTTTTTTTTCAGATCTCAAAACAAGAGAAAATATCAGGCAACACTTAAGTACATCAGGCATATTCTTGAATCTAAAAAAAAGTATTCCTCTACTTCATCATGAGAATCTGTCATCTTGCTTTAAATCATTGCACTTTAAGATAATTATACAATTATCAAGACAGTATTGAAATGAAACAATATTCCTTTCAGAGAGGACGCAATCAAACATGGTAACGTAAAAAATGCACAGTAACTCATTTCAAAGGGTGACCCAACTATGTACATAGATTATTTTTCGGCAATCAGACTTCTACAATTTATTAAAGATAATGCAAAAAGGTACAGGTATCTAAAGATTAATATTGGTTGTAGAAGCAATACCAGACCATGTCCCCTTTTCTAATGTAAGGATAACATTGCTTCCAATAATTCAACCAGAACATTTATAAATTAACAATTTAATGAGAATACCACAGTATTGGTATATTGGTAGGAATTCATTCAAAACACTTTCTCTATGATATCCATTAGTGCATGATCTTAAAGATTACACTCAACAGTCTATTAATTCATATAGAGCCAACTTTTGCTATCACTTAGACATTTATACATTATGGTGATTGAAGAAATTTAGACACATGCTGAGTCTGACCCATCTAAGGTACATAGCTTTCAAGTGAAAAAAAAGTTATGTTGATGCTGACTTTGCTAACACCTGTAGGGGATCAATTCAGTACATTAATATTTGAAATTATTTTAGTATAATGTAAAAGAAATTGCTACATAATAACATAATAAAAGCAAATAACTCACTGTAACTAATGTTATCAAAATGTAAATCAAGTTATTAACTATGTCTTTTTTTTACAAATTAAGGATACATTTTACACAGATTCTTGCATAACAATTTAAAACCTATAACCTAGAAGAGGCAATCAGTTAAAGAAGTAACCTTGTTTTCAGCAGCTTGAATTAATACTCTAAAGTTACACTTCTGAATTATCTGCAGTTGATCTGTTCTGCTTTAAAAGAGACAGTAAAATTGATTAACCTCTCACAATGAAAAATTTGCATTTATATAATTGTGTAATGCAAAAAGAGAAGATATTCTATTAAGTAGCTATAGCAAGAAGAAAAAAGTTTTTTTATTCATAACAAGACAGTTATTGGGTTTTAAACAGTGTTTCCAATGCACCTTCACAGTCCATCAGAACCAAATGTCAAACAAAACGGATTTAAGAAAAACAACTTTTTAACCTCCATGTAATCTTTCTAATATTCTTCTTTAATACCTTTTAAATAAGTTACAAAAAAATTGAACTACAAAAAAGGGACGTTTTATGAAAAAAGCCTTATAATTCGTTTTTAAAAATAAAAGAAAAGAGCCAAGAAATAAATATATGATCCTATGGATGCAAATTTAAAAAAAAAAAAAAAAAAAGAAACAGCATGTCACAAGTTCCCTCATAGTTAAATAAAAAAAATGTGGCTTTTTTTTTTCCAGGAATGCTACTAAGGATTCAATAACCAACAAGAAAAAGAGCATTTTGTAGATAAATTTTATGATGAAATTTTTCGGAACTAGGGACAAAAGAGATAAAGGTTCTGAGATAAAAATGTCTACAAAATTAAATAATATTATTTTACTTGTTTTTAATTATTTTGCCTGGCACTTATCAATAAAAATGAAATAATTAAAAAATGATGTTGGATACTTTGAAATACATAAACAGATTATTACATAAAGCCAGTAATGCAATTTGACAGCCTTCTTATTATTAATTTTTTTTTGCATATTAACCTTTATCAGCACCTGCATGTTTCTATCATTAATCTCTCGTATGATACTCTCGCTCACAAAAAGAGAGAAGTTTTATTGTTTGTTTACAAAGAATTATCTATCAAAGCCAGGGGGCATTGCTGCAATACCACTAGTTACTGCGATGAAAGCAGCAGGAAATACTACTTCAAGTAATGTAGCAGCTGTTACTGTAATACCCCTAGCTATAATGACACTAGCACTGTTTTCTTCATTGCTGCTATTAATTTTGAAAGCAACACTTAAGTTTCTGAGACAACAAAATTAAACTTGGTCTAATTCTTCTTTTTACCTTAGAAGTTATACGATACAGTTTGACCATGAATGGAGACACATGAAAATAACAAGCAGTTAGGGAAAGAAATTGATAACATAAACCTTCACTGACTTTGTGAAAATAAAAAGCAAAGAGAACTCAATGAAAGACTACTTTATGATCACAAACAGCTTTTACTGATGAAAAACATAATGTAGGTTAAGGTATTTTGGAATTATGCTTTTTTTTAAATTGCTCTTTACTCCGAAGTTGCAACAAAAATTAAAACATTTTTTTGCAAGAGAGGGAAATAAAACAGGATAAGAGTTGATACATGAGAAAAAATTTTTAAAATTACTGTCTCACAAGAAACATGCGCTCTGCACAAGTTTTCCCAACAAAACCAGCATACTCTGTCACATTCTCCTCGTCTGTTGCTTCACGATTCATCATTTTGTATAGAGCATAGGGCAGAACTTTTCTATTGTAGAGCACTAGCACTTGATGGATATCAATATCTTTGTTTTTGTCCTCTGCAGAAAAAAGAAAATAAAAAAAGTATTGATCTCAATTTATCAGGACATTCAGATAACAAGAAATAAAACCAAGCCTCATTTAAAACTATTTGATTTTATTTGGCCTCTTTGCAGGGAAAAAACTCTCCTAACCAAACGTGTGCTCTTAACTCCTCATGCTTTTACTGTGCAAGTAACAGTAGTTGTATGATAATCTGAAACAACGTTGTTTTGACTTAAGCCACAGAGTCGTTCTAAAGCTGCATTTTCAGAATTAAAAGCGTATATCTTTCACTTTCAAACAGATGCCGAAGTACGCAAGGTGTCAACTCGGAAATCACCGGTTAACTGCTAGGTTGGGCTCAGGAATAAATTATAAGCCAGTTGAAAAAATACAATGGTCCTCGTGAATGTGGATCTAGGCTTTGTGCAAGCAATGAGGGCTGAAAGGCAGATAGTTTCAGGGATTTTTTCCAGAAAAAAAAAATACTGGGGTGTCACCAACTTTCCGAAATTTTCCGGGGGAAAGTTTTCCAAATATTGGACTCAAAGAGTTAGAAAGATTTCCGCAAAATTTGGATCCAAACTATATTTACGGAATTCCGGAAATTTCCGAAAAACTGGCATCCCTGAACCTCCCCGATATTCGACCTCCATTCTTACCAGCGCCTGGCTCAGAGAGCCTGGAGTATGGACTAGCGTCCAGTTTGGGTAGACATTGCTGCACGGGGACCCACTGGTAGCTCTCTGGGCAGACTAGGTCTGAGGGGAAAAACTGGGCCTTGTACTTCATCTTGGGACATGAGTGGATATAGAATCCCATGTAGTAATACTGCAGGGCAGACGCTGTCCGCTGGAGTTCTCTCACAAACATGATCTCTCTGTAAAAAAAGTAGCAGTGCAGTTTTGAGTCATTATGTATCTTATATAACTTTAGAAAATTTTTCCTTTTTTCAAAAAATTGTTTATCTCATCTTGATAACCCTTTGCTTTCAATTAGTACAAGATTTTAGCCTGTCATTGGCAACCTGAACTGTTTCTAATCCTCCCTATAACAAATTTAATTGATAATGATATGATACAGTTCAGGCTGCCAATGGCAGGTTAAGTGTGGAGGTGTAACCATAGGATACTACTATTAGTCACTATAGTGGCTCATAAGCATAAGAACTATATAATTCTCATTCTAAGGGAAAGTGAAGAATAACTATAAGTTATATCTTTTCAAAAATATTTTGCACTACCGGAGAGCGGAGTAGACGCCAAGTCCTAGAAAACTGTAGTCTGTATCGTAGTACAGGTAAACTGATGAGACACAGGTTGGCAGGATGTCGATGACCCCAACAGCTACAATTTTGCCATCGAGCCAGTACTGTTGATGGAACGAGCCATAGCCCTGACTAGGAGCTCCTTCTCCATGCTGCTCCTGCAGAGATGTGATTGAGACCACAAAAGTCAGGACAAAACATTTGAGACTATGAATCAATGAGCTTGTTAATTTGTGTTTTGCATTCATAAACTAATTTTTTAAAGCTTTTTTTGATAATACAAAAAACCATAGGCGACATTTTTTTTTTAGTTTTCAAAATTTTTTAAAACACTTAAAGATAATATAAATAAAAAGAAACAATTTTTGTTAAATCATCTATGTATGTTCAATTTGTTTTTACAAGAAGTTGTCTTCATAATGAATTTAGACTAAGCAATTTGGTGGTGGGAATACCTGGTCTATACAGGTATACCTTGGATGTAAATTTGCTAATTACAAAGAAAGTCACACACAATTTCAAGCCTGTTCAGAAATAAACTTGCATTGTAACTGATTGAATCAATAACAAAAAATTAACATAGTTTTGAAATTACCAAACATTTCCTTGCGATATCTCCAGGGGCACAATATATCTCTAAGACTCAAAAGTTGTAAATAACACATTTTAAATTTCTGCTGAAACTTTTAGAGAAAGTTTTCTGCTCCTGAAGATTTTGATGTGACTCTACAATAATTTGTTCATGATGTGCTACCTAAAATATTATCACATGTTGTCCCTGTATACGCAACATCTAAAATAGTTGTTTCTGAAGCAGCTTTCAGTGTTGTTAGAAGATTAAAATTAGTATTCTGACATGAGAAGAGAAAGCCAAGCAGATAAAACGAACATCAAACCTCAAAATATAACTAAAAAAATCATTACAGAGACAAATCCAGAACGTTTGGTTTCTGTCAACCATTCGGCAATAAAAAAGAATAGTCGAGGGAAAAAATTGAGAAGTACTGATCGACCTTAAGGTTTTATTTAGTAACCTGTATTTCTAAAAAAAAACATAAACTATCTAAACAAATTAAAACAAAAAAATCAAAATTAAATGAACAAACAATGGAAAAAAAAACTTCAAATGAATTCTGCAAACAAAGCAAAAAACAACCTGAAGAGGGGAATCCACCAAAAAACCTTCAAATCCCTTCAAGTCACAATCCTCAGGTTTATCTTTGTGCACTGACATCTGATATTTACGGAAAACGGCATGTGACGATTGGAAACTTTGGAGGAATGCCTGTGACCTTGGCTCTGATCGACACAGTTTTATCTGGCGGGCCAAATAGAAAAAATTGTTCGAAAAACATGCTTTGCTCCGTATAAAAAATATGTCCCTCCAAAGACTAGCCAGATATTAGATACAAACCACAAAATTCACAACTTGTAAGACTGATACAGGTTAAACAAGGGACCTCTCTTTGCCACTGCACTCTTTAAAATTGATGTACTTAATCTGGGGGTTTTTTTTGTCACACCGGATCAACAAGGAAATCAAGTATTTCACAAAATAAAGTTGGAGACCAGGACACATACATTGCAGATAATGACACAACTCAGATAGCTCCATAACACCAAGAAATTGAAACAGCCAAGAATATGCCCATTTTGAAAAAGAAGGAATCGACATCCAGCTTTTGAAAACATAACATCACAGACTGCAACAAAACTTGCAAATGGCTAATCTCTGTCTATTCCCTATATGGTTTCAGTTGACAATTCTGTCACGATGATCTACAAAACAGGCTTGAATGTGTATGTGACCTTTTTATATTTGGTCTTGTGTTTACCGCTAGGGGCGAGTCACAGAGGAAGCGGGTGTACTGTCCCTTGTTGGGTTTGCTGGGCGGATCCTTGTGCACAGTCATCTGATAGCGCTTGTACACATCATGACTAGCATCAAAACTTTGCTTAAAGCCTTCACTCTTGGGGCTAGACCTGACCAGCCGCAACTGTAGGGAGGTATATTAAATCAGTGGCACAACAGAGCAGACTCAAGCAGGTTTGAGTTCAGTGCGAAAGAAACTAAACTTTGAAATTGGTACAGAAAGGAAGACTTATTTGTTTCTTGTTGCCGGGCAACAATGTTTTTACAAAGCATAATGCATTCACATAGCAAAGTCACAGTTATGAGGTACCATTCCAACCATCTTTTAAAATTAGGATTTGCTTTTAGAAACACATAATTCAGCATGTACTTTATATTGCAAAGTTCGACATAAAAACCCACTGCTGTTGCTTTAACTATGTTTCTAGTTTAAAGAATAGTGGAAAAAAATACAAAAATTATACAGCATATTTGAGATATAAAATATTTGAAATATGAGTACTTTTAATGATATCACAGTTATTAAAATAGATCAAAAGTGCTAGTTTATCAGCTAAAATGTTTCCATGTTTTATCGTGACTAGTACTAGAATATGCTATATGTTGTATGCTGCATAGGTTTCTCAATCCATAATTTCAATTTTGTTATAACAAAACTTGGGCATGAGAAATACATACTTTTCAATATTCTAACAAAGAGGAGGACAAAGACTTAATGTTTAGGAGGTATTAAAACACAATAATTGCCTCAAATATAAAGCTACAAATATAAGCGCATCCCTATTGTCTTAAGTGTGTAACAATTTTCGGACAATCCACTCAAGAAATATCTTGTCATTTTCCATGAAGCATTTAAAACAAAAGGAACAGGTTGTGGGAAGATATTGATAGAAGGAAAATCTTGGATATTAGGTGGCATACTGTATTTATTCACCTTTTTTGTTCAGGTTAGACTGTGTGTTACATTTATGGAAGGAACTTATAGCATTCTTTTTTTTTCCTTTTACAAGACGATGATGGTGGTGGTGGTAGTGGTGGTAGTGGCAGTAGCAGCAGCACTGGTAAGTAGTAGTTTATAATCAATAACTTTTATACTAAGCATTACATTAATTAAAGCCATAGTATTTTCCATTAGGGTTTATAGGGTAGTCATAGAAGAAGTATTATGTTCTCTTTTATTTTTGTCAAACTATAATTATTATCCTGCTTTTTGATGATCTTTTAATTACCAGTCATTTGCACCAAAATAAAACTTGCTGATATCATATAAATTCCCACCTCCAACTTGTGTGCAGGGTTTTCTGCCCGGTCTGGTTCTGTGAGGAGCTCCTCTAACGTTTTCTCTGCATTTTGTTTTGGTTGTTTCTGGTGACAATGAAAAGAGTGAAAAATTATATAAAAATGATTGCACAGTGATCAGTATTTACCATATAGTTTACAATAAACCCTTTTGCGAATTAGTTTACTACTTTCATTTTAACCATTAACCAAAATTAAAAGGAAAAAAAAACATGGAAATTTTAGATATCCAAATTACTATGAAAATAGATGTTGCCTTGATAATGAACAAGATACTTTTGTAAAAACAATGGCCAAAGTCAGATACCTTTGGGACAATCTTGTCATCGAGAGACATTTTCATGGCTTTTCTCTCTGCCCGAAGTTCTTTAGCTTTTCGACATTTGGGTTTATTTGGATCAGCCCCAGAACCTGTGATTGGAAAACATAAGGGTCAAAACTTTTTTGGTAAAAGCAGCTTCTAATTCCATTTCAAGAATTCACGTGAATTAATTTGATTTTTCACTAGGTCTCTCTTTACAAAAAATGAAATTAATACTGACATAAAAATGCATTAAAAACTAACGGAACCAAGTCCATTTTTTAAATATACAAAGAGGAATAAAAGTAATCAGTCATTTCCTCCTTTGCATTTATACAAAATCATACAATGTCAATCCTGTTATTTTTATCATTAAAGACCATTACAGACTATAAGTGCCATTTCAAATGCTATCCATTTTCTGACTGTGATTGTGAATTCTTTTTGTTATAATCATTTTTTTAAGGAATTTTAACCTGGTTTGGGTACATGTTTGGCAGATGTTTTTCCCTCTTCAAGGCTGCAACTGCCCCCTGTTCTCTCTGCCATATCTGCTCCTGAGTGAGTATTGGTGGGCTTTGATTGTGAGACCTGAGATCCATCTTCCTTTTTATCCTTTGACCCATCCTCTAACTCCTGAAAAGAAAGGAATATCTCCTTTTTCATTACTTTTATCGGGTAACACATATACATCACTCGAAAAGTAAAGCCTTGGGGAGGAATAAAAGGACAACCTCAATCACTCATCTATAGTGGATACCCTTTGAAATACAAAAATACACACAAAGAAAGACCTGTTTCTCTCATTGTCACATGAATCCTGAACATTTGCACTTTTCTTAATTTAACCATTTAAGGTTATGTTCTTTTGGAGGAAGTCCAGGATTTTAATTTGCACACAGATTCAATCTGTCCTAAAATACTTCTGGTGATAATGTTGAAATGTTGTAGACAAAACCAAAAAAATGTTCATTTCAAGAAATATCAGATTCAAATAACTATCATTTATTAGTTAAAATTTTCATGTTTTAAAAATCAAGCTCCCATACAAATGTAAAAAAAAATTAGAATGATTCATTTAAATTGGAATGAATGGATAGGTATCAAAGACCTGGTGATTTTTTGCTCAATTCTATGCATTCAATAAAAACAATTGAGGTTAACAGATCCTTCAGATATAGGGGTTTCCATCAGAAGCTGAAATTAGACTCGAATTAGGAAATTTTTGCAAAATGACACCATTTAGCCTTTTGTCATTAAGAACATTCCTTTCAAACAGTGTTCTAAGCATATTTGTTACAAGTTGTAAACTTTCAGTCAGCCTCTCAACTATTCTTTGTCACTTCCTTGTCTTATATTGTTCAATAGTATAGTGTATATTTTTAGAATTTCTGGGCTGTCTAAAACTTCTACACTTTGTGTGATATAACACTGTGACAGGTAGTATAGGACTTTTCACAGAACAGTGAAATGTCCTTGTGGGTTAGCGAGAACTATTGAATTGTGCCTTTCAAAAACATCGATATGAATTAATGTAGAAAGGTAACAAAACAATTGTCAAACCAGCGTTTTTCACTTTTCTTATCTTCACCTTTTACCAGCCTTTTTTTTTTTTTTCACGATTTGTGAACAGACACTTATCTCCACCAAACATTCAGTACCACCTCATTCCTTTTTCCTTACCTGATCATCATCTTTGCCAGGTTTTATTCCATGTATAAGGTACCTGTTTACGCGCTTAATTTGTTTTTTGTGCGATTTGCTCATTTTAAAGTCAAGTGCTCGACACCTTATGGTATAGTGTGGACAACACATCATATTCATTGTCGGCTTGTAAATGGTCTTCCCACTTCTGTAAAAAAAAAAATATTACAAACCGTAAAAACCTCAAAGAGTAGAAACAACAATAACTCAATAGCATACATGCCTAATTCTGTACAAAAAATAACTAGATACATGTATATTGTGTAATAGAGAACTCATAGAAATATTCGGACACTGTTCATGTAATCTTCTAATTAATTTCATATAAAAAAAACATAGTTCTACAGTTAAAAGGAAAGCAATCATTAATTTTAGGTCATCTAGATATTTTATTACATTTATAAATGTATACTTCAGTTTTTACAAGACTTGTAAAACAATTAATTTAAAAGTGAATGGGTTTACCTCCTCCAGCCTCTATCAATTAAGTCTTGGTAATCCTGAACCGACATCTGGTGAGCCCACATCACTGAAATGAACACCCAGATTACATATTGTAATATCAGTTTTCAGCCTTTTTATAGCTCTATCTCACTCAAAAGTCTAATCATAAATTTCTCTATATTGTATTTTCATCAACTGTACCTCCAGAGTGCTTTCAAGGCCTATAGCAAGCTGCTTAGGAAAGTTCCATTGCTAAGTGTTCTACTATGATTAAATGGCGCTCCAGAGTTACTATATTAAACCGTCAAACTATGTATTATAAATATTCTCAATTTGAACCAGAGATATGTTGATGATATGATAGCAACACCAATTTGAGGGGGGAAAAGACTTCTATTATAAATAATCTCAATTTGACACAGAGATATGTTGATGATAGTAACACTAATTTATGGGAAATCACTTTTATGTAGGCCTCTATATCCAAACCTTCCATAACCACTATGATCTTTTAATTCTGGAGCACCAAACAAAATATCAAATGTACAACTGATAATTTTGGATGCAGCCAGGTGTCAAGAGAGCCTCAAAGCATTTGATTTTAGATTACCATGTGAATAGTTTGTATCTTTCTGCCCACAGTAGCCACATCTGTATTTGTCATGTTCAGCAAAATATTCAACAATTGTGTTGGGTCCACTCATGACGTCAGCCTGAAAGGAATATATTGTAGTAAGAGGGAAGATTATCATTATAAACTTAATTACTATCTGTATATTAAATGGCAGCATCTTTTTCCACTGGTTATAGAAGGTAGAATACACCATCTGACATACCTTCCATTTTTTAGAATGGAAGGTGGAAAACAACCTCAGTCCCATTTGTCATACGATGCATATTGCTTGTTGTTCAAAGCTAATATAGGTTAATATACAGGTGAAATGGGGGATAACACAAACTTAGATTGCTTATTTAATCTTTTCTTTCAATACTACTACTTCACTACTGTACCATAGATGTCTACACTAGCATCTAGATCTGCAGTTGACTGATATTATAAAATCTTCCTACATAGCTCTCCGTCTAGCCTACTGTTTGACACAACTTGTGTATGTTCTCTTCCCCTTCCTTCCAGTTATCTAATTGCAAGTTTGAAATTGCATCCTGCTTGTATCTATACCAGGCCTAAATGACAAATGTTTTAGATCGAGAGAAACGTTTTTTAAGTCCATATGGCGCTATTCCAAAGACGTGTCTATATGCACTATTATATTATAGTGCATTATATCACTAAACACAATTTTGACCATAATGTTTTTGTCCAAATTTTGCTACACCCACTATATATATTGTTTTGACCACTAAAATTATTACTTTAGACAAGCAGCTGAAGAAAGCAAAACTCTTTCCTTGTTTAACATTTTCAAAGACTTTAAAAGGGAGATTATATAAATTATATAGACAGTGAAATAACAAATAAATTGCGATTTACAGCATTTCTATTCATTACTTGACTGGAAATAAGATACTAATTATATGGTGTGTACAGCAAAATTTCTACAAAAAACATAACGCTCTACATATAGTGGGTATAGACTCAGTCCTCTTCAAACTGGTTCTAAGTGTAAATGAGATGCCAAGGGAGGGTTCATAATGTGGTTTTAAAAAATGTCTCATAGGAATAGCAGGTACAAAAAACAGGGTGGGTTTCATAAGAAAAGAGTTTTGACACACATATGGGTGAGTGTGCCATCAAGCTAAAGCCTAGAGATCTAGATTAACCCTGGCTCTGTGGAGCATCCAAGATTAAGGGTTTAGCACTCCCGATCGCTGTTGGGCACCGACATAAAGAGCAGCTTTCCAAACCCCAGCTCACTTTTAGTGGGTGACTTGAGGACAACCTTGAAATGTGATCTTGTCACAGCAAACCTTGTCTTATTCACTTAGAACTCAATATTTCAATACCAAAAATATCAACCAATGAGAAAGTGTGACTTTTCCGGTCCTGCCTGCTTCATCAGAGTTATGAGCAGGCTTTGAAGTATGGTAAAGCAAACAGGCAAACCACAAGGCGTGAAGTCTGGTTTCTTGGTATGTTTGCTTATTATAAGATTATATGCTTTATGTAAATGATCAGTGAAGGGTATCTGTGGGTATTGATAATGCTACATTGTTTGAACAGAGAGGCTCTGAGCTCTTTTTTTTATTTGAGAGGACCGCCCTTTGTCGCTATAAGTTGGGCTCTGCTCAGTTCTGGGTGAAGGGGAGCTAAAAACAATTTGCAGTTTGCAATCACGCATCAGACAAGAGAGTGAAGATTAGCATATGGGTCTCTCTGATTTGACTAATCAGCAGTATTGGGTATATTGCAGCTCCTCTATAGTATATATGACCAATAAGCGCAGGGCCGGGTGTATGACATCTCTCTCTCTCTCTCTCTCTCTCTCTCTCTCTCTCTCTCTCTCTCTCTCTCTCTCTCTCTTTGACCATATTGGCTTTGGGTCAGGGTAAAGAGTATCTTTCTCCCTATCTTTCTCTGAGCTGACCAATCAGGATTATGATGCATTGGACAATGAACTATTTAACTCGTTTATTGATCCCGGATCACAGTTATGTACACTCACCTTGTGTTCAATCCCCAAAAACTTCCAATTTTTTTCTTTCTAACGATTACAAGTAAGTTATAGAATCTAGTTGAGTCAGTTTCAGATCTAATCTAGAATCTAGATTAGATCTATAAGGAAGATGGAGGGTGGAAGATGTTGACTTATGAAGGCATTCAATCGCGTTATCTATAATCTAATAGGATCTAGATTTAAAACTAAATGTCTTAATTTACAACATGATGTTGTGTTGAGATTCTTCTGCAGTGTACAGACACCAAAAGAAAACACTCGATCTAATTTTAGATCCTAATTCATTTGCCCCGGAAACGAATTGCTAACTTTTATAAAAACCGTCGCGTCGTGTAGCAACGTGTATAATATTATCAATGTTCATGCAAATAAATTTTTACATGGTTGTATTATTATTTAATGCACCATTGTCAGAGTCACAGTATAGACTTCTCACAATTTTTTCCCTCAAGGGTCTGAGCATGATATGATCAGTTAAAGAGGGTTACATAAGCACTATCAGCATTATTCATAGAAGCAGCAGCAACGGAAGCAGTAGTAGTAGAGGTGGTAGTAGATGAGTTGTGTTGGTTTGGTTAAACGTCAGCATTATATGGGCTATATTGTGGGCGGCCCCCAAGACTAACGCCTGACAATTTTATGAGTAGTTGTCATGGTAGAGGTGATGGTGGTGGTGGTGGTAATAGTAGTTGTAGTAGTAGGCTAGTATTAGTAGTAGTAGTAGTAGTAGTAGTAGTAGTAGTAGTAGTAGTAGTAGTAGTAGTAGTAGTAGTAGTAGTAGTAGTAGTAGTAGTAGTAGTAGTAGTAGTAGTAGTAGTAGTAGTAGTAGTAGTAGTAGTAGTAGTAGTACTGAATGTATGTATGTATGTATGTATGTATGTATGTATGTATGTATGTATGTATGTATGTATGTATGTATGTATGTATATATGTACGTATGTATGTATGTATGTATGTATGTATGTATGTATGTATGTATGTATGTATGTATGTATGTATGTATGTATGTATGTATGTATGTATGTATGTAT
>RQTK01000718.1:87868-112331 GCA_003991915.1 Elysia chlorotica
TTGAAGATGTGATTTCTGCTGTGGAAGAGTGGTTTCAAGCGCAAAATGACACGTTTTACTCTCAAGGACTTTTGAAGGTCAAGGACAGGTGGCAGAAATGTGTAACTATGCAGGGTGACTATGTAGAGAAATAAATGTAAGTGTGCCAAATTTTAAGTCTCTGGGTTTATTCCTTCATTGTCATGCTAAGAACATAGTGAACACCCCTCGTATAGGTAGGCATACTTTGCTCTCTATACTACATTAACATGGCCATACATGTAGCTATGCATACTATATACCATGATCGCTAAGTACAAATACAGAATTATTATGGATGAAATTCTGTCCAAATTCCGAAAATGACAATTAGTATATAACAGCAATAGGAGCTATTTTCCAGTAAAATGTTTCATCAGCTTTCCAACGAGGAAGTTCAATGAAATAATGGTTTTAATAATTATATTACTATTAGTATTACTGATCTTTTGATCTCGAACTTAACTACAGTGGCTTCAAATACGGAAGTAAAATGTATTCCCTAAGAATTATGGCATGCGTCATCATATTTACACTGTGATATAGACACCCTGCTGTTTCTATTAAATAAGAGAGTTATATTTAATTCTACTGCATTTGTCGTAGACCAATTAAAGATCGCTCCAACTTGTCCAAGGTGCTTGTGCGTCTCATCAATGTTGCTCCACGCTGAAAGATGGTTAGTCTAAATACAAGCAACAGTGTTCTCTAGGTTAATTTGTACTGTCGACATGAAGCCATGGGGGTTTCCTTGATAACCTAGCAGATATTAAACTACATGTATAACTAAAAAGACTCCGTGAACAAAGACACTTAGTTTTCGGCCATACTTAGGTTCCGTAGCGCTACGCGGTGAGTGAGTGAGTGAGTTTGTATTACGGCACGTCAGCATGGTAACGGCTATGTTGTGCGCATGATGTCCTAAGACAGTTATTGCATTATACTATTAGCAGCGGTGATCCCTTTATCTCTCTGAGTAGTAAAAACATAACAAAATTGTGCGTTAAAAGTTTTGTTAAAAGTGAAGGGTATATACAGTAGTTCAAAAGATCCATGTGTATGATTTGAAGGGTATATACAGTAGTATAAAAGATCCATGTGTATGATTATCACAGTTAAATATTATACAGTATGCCTAATTGACGTTTCCAGGTGCATGTACGTCAAATAATCTGTTGTTGATTTTTCAAGATTTAGCCTACTCACTTTTGCTCGTTGTCTGAAAATTACCACTTGCAAAATGTCATTAATGATACTATAACATTTAAAATGTTTTAAATAAGAATTACATTGTTCCTGTAATGCATTATGATACAGGAGTTAGTTGCACACACATAGTTATGCTAGTACAAACAAGGGCTACGATCACTTACAGCGACCAAGTGACAATACAGACATGCTCTGAAGCCAGAGCAAAAAAAAAAAAAAAAAAAGTGTTTGCTTTGGTTGTTGTTTCTTTTTAGTTTCTTTTCGCAACAACTGTCTTCTTTAACAGTGGCAACGCATCAGATTTATATAATAATCCAAAAAAAATGAGATATCTGTTGTCATGCAAATATGTTGAAAACGTATTGAACCGATTCACAGGTTATTTATAGGGTATTGGCCTAAGAGCATAGCTTACTATACCTAAGAGGTCATATGGGCCCAGTTATGTACGCTTTATTTGCAGCGTGGTAACTGACCGAAATTAAAACCGGTTCTTAGCTCTTCCAGTTCCAAGCAAGAGGCAAAGATTTCATTCTCCATGTAGGCCATCTAAATTTAGACAGGTGCCGGTTCACACCGGATGAAATCTTGAGCCAATCAAATTTTGGAAAAGAGGAAGACTTATGTGCGGGACTATTTTCTTCCCTGTTTATTCCATGAAGTCGCGTGACTCCACGCATGGACTTAAAGGAAAACTTATGAGACTGAAACTACGACCAATAATGTGTCTCGTCCAGGACCAGACACAAACCCACATCACGCACGCCTGACTTTGCAGTTTTGCACACTAACTTACTATGAAGCATAGTTTCTCATGATTGGTGGAGTTATAGGCTACTAAAAGTATTCGAAAAATTAGATCTAAGCCTACTACTTAGGTATGGGCCTACTCACCTTATTGGCGAACATTGTACATTTAGAAATAGGCCTACTTGTAAAATAACGACGTTGGTGTCCCCCCCCCCCCTCCCCAACCAAAATAAGACCATCGACGAAACACACCAAAACCATTGTGTTTGTACAAGCTGTTACTAAGTATCCCATATAAAAAGTTATATCACGACAAAATAAATTGACTTATAAGTTATATGCCGACTAGATCTACCTGTATAAGAACAATATTTTTGTACCTTTAAGTTTTTTTACAAAAAGATAAAAAAAAACACTGTCTAGGCCTATATGTAAATTTTTGTTTTAATCAATATTCGAATTGGTCACGGTGTTTGACAAGGCCGTCTATAATTAGATATTGTATAATAATGATTAATTAGGCTATGTCATGTGATTTGGTCGATAAGCCTACGTTAATTAAACGTAAAATTAAATTAGCCTAATGATCTTCACCTTGCGATCTAATTTTTATACGCCTGGATCTAGTTTTTTTTTAAACTTAAGCCAGAGAATACATAATTATTAATTGGCTCAAACAATGTTTAGTCAGTTCATTAGATCAATTACAGAAATCATTTTCAAACCCAATACAAATCTAGATTAGGTCAGGTATCGTCACAGACAAAATAGGAGAAAAGAGTGCGAGCGATTGTTTATGCGCTGCAGCAACTTTAGCAAGTGGCAACTGCAACACAATCCAACGAATGGTGTTTGAGGTCATTGGCCCAAGCCAGGCAAGCCTGACAACCGGCTACGTAAGCTAAGCCAAATGTCTGAGGCCTAGTTAAAATCAAGAGGCTAGGGTAGGCTGCTAGTCTGCTACCGAGAAAAACGGAAACAGGATTAAGCTTAGATCTACCTGAATTTTCTTCTTTTTACCAGATTAGTACTGAATTTTAAAATTGACGTGTTACAGAGTGCGGGACAATATCATACCATATGAGCTAACAAAATATGAAGTGTTGGTAAGTTTGTTTCTTGTAAGACCTAATCTAGATCTAGAAAGAGACTGTAGTGACCTTCGTTTCGTGGAAATCGAAATGACGGACACATGCGCATAATGGCCGCCATTCTGGTGAACTTGGCCGTTTCAAGGAAATTGCGTGCTATCGTTCATACTGCAAATTGGTACTTTGAATCATCAACTGAAAAGTTATCGATATGTTGAATCTGGGCAGGTTTATGTTTAACCTAAATTTTATCTCGAGATGAAGATCTAGATCTAGACTCTAGATTCTAGATCTAGATCTTGACTTATCATTTTGAGATCTTACTTAGGCTACTAATCTAGATTTCTAGATCTCTATATCTAGACACATGATACTCGTAAAAACTGGGCATGAAAAGGTTGGTTAAAACTAAAGGGTATAGGCCTAGCCTATACGAAATTCAGTAGTTTAGAAGACCAATGTATACCAGTTTTATTATACTATACAGTATACACACCAATGTACTTCAGATACCTCAGGCGCTGAAGACTAGGCCTAATCTAGATCTACATTAGTGCAGGGCAGAAATTGGTAACCGATTGCGAGTACACCAGGAACTTACTCCAGCGGAACCCATCCATATCCATTGGGACAAGGCCGTACAAGTACTGGTTTCTGGTACAATGGCCAAGGTTAAGCATTGGACCGATATTTGTTCCGATGCCTCGCTCACCACAGCTGTTCAGGTTTCTGACTTCCTGTACCGGTTTGGGCTACTGGGCCAAGATCGGAGCATATGGACCGATATCTGTTTTGATGAGGGTAGGCTACTAGCCACCAACTTGTTAATTGACAGTTGCAGTATACTGGTACATGGCTCTTCACTTCTATTCTCAGTTGGAAGGTGTGGGTAATATCTAAAGATGAGAATGTCCCAGCTGAACTTGATCGAATACCATCTGGTCTCGTCTTCTACTACTAGCCTGAACGCCCCCCCCCCCAGTGATCTAAATGTGGTTGGACACAGTATAGTTTGTTGTTTGGCAGGTTATTCCATCGCGCATTCCAGTTGTATTTCATTTATTAACTTATGTAGAAATGGCTTTGCATCTGATACAGTTACCTGCACCTGGATATGTTTCAGTCAGAGCCTGATTCGTCAGCCATTTCATATTCCAATATAGCTGGGGATCCAACAGAGAGCAATTTTTTTACCACTTTGCTGCAGTTCATAAATTTTTCTCAAGATACAAAGAATTTTTGAATTATCAAGTTTGCCTCGCTAAAGCAATTCAGGTAGGATTAAGAATGTGTCCTTTCTTGAGATGGAGACTGTCGATTGCCATGCACAGGGAAGCTGTTTCCGCGGTAAATGATGCCTTCATGCTCATCCCGCAGCATTTATCTGCTAAGGATGAGTGGCAGACAGATCTGACGCAGGTCTCATCTTTAGACCTGTCACTGAGTGAGTTGGTTTTTACGGCACGGTAACGGCTATGTTGTGCCCGTGACTCCTTTATCTCTCTGAGTAGTAAAAGCATAAGAGTTGTGCGTAAAAATTTTGGTTAAAAGTAAAGGGTATATAAACAGTAGTTTAAAAGATCCGTGTGTAGGATTATCACAGTTAAATTTTATTATATATACTCCAGTGTCTTCAGGGTAGCGAAGTAGGTGCTGAGGGCTAACATAAGTAAATATGCTCTCTAGTGGTTTGGAAGCCGGGTAAAAAACCTTCAATTCCAACATGGCTGAGAATCCAGCAGAGAACAATTTTCTTACCAGTTTTCTGTATATCGTGAATTTTATGTTTTTTTGTGTTTGCCTCCCCCACCGCTTTCACCAGAGAGAGCGAGTCAGAGAGGATAAAAAATTTGTCTTTTCTTAAAGTGGAGACAGAGTCAAGTGCCATGCACAGGGTCAAATATTGACGCCTTCGCACTCACCCCGCAGCATTTATCTGCTGAGGATGAGTGGCAGGCAGCTCCGACACAGGTCTCATCTTTAGACCCTTCTGTGAAAAGTAGATAGTGATCGGAATGATTTTCTATGATATGTTCAAACTTTTCTCTTTATAAATACTTCTGGAGGGGTTTTGTCCTTCTGGAGAGCTGCCAGATTAAGAATGCTTCCTGGTCTTTCCAGCGTCCAGGGATGGATTTCCGAAAATTTGTCTTCAGTGAAAAGTAGACTTATGGTCTGAATAATTTTCTGTGATTTCTTTAAACTTTGCTCTATATAATTCTGGAGGGGTTTTGTCCTTCTGGAGAGCTGCCAGATAGAGAATGCCTCCTGGTCTTTACAGCGTCCAGGAATTTCCAAAGATGTGTCCTCTTAGTAATAGTATCTAAGCCGATTTCAAGGAGCTGCTTACGTTGATTCCTAAAGGGGGAATTGCACTCGGTCTAGATTAGAATTTTTCTACTTAATTTGGGTAGGGGTAAGTGAATTTGTTTTTACGCCACGTCAGCACCGTAACGGCTATGTTGTCGCCATGATGTTCTAAGACAGTTGATTCATTATACTAGTAGCAACAGTGACTTCTTGATCTCTCTGAATAGTCAAGGCATAAAAATTGGGTGTAAAAAGGTTGGTTGAAAGTAAAGGGTATATACAGTAGTTTAAAAGATCCTTCTGTAGAATTATCACAGTTAAATTTTATTATATACACCAATGTTCTTCAGGTACCTTGGTAGACGCTGAGGACTAACATTTATAAGTAAAATGTAAAAATCGAGTTTCGATCTTATCAGAGAGCTATAGAGAAGTATAGGGGGACTCTATCTGCTCCCCACTGTTTCTTGCATATGAGTGCTTTTTCACACTTTTTCTTCAGATTATTTCAGGTGGGGTGAAAAAGAGTTATATGTCAAATAGAACACCTACAAATTTTGCTTCTTCCTTTACAGGAATTCTTTAGCCGCGACCGATGTAGAGATTGGGATCCCTGTGAAATTTTCTTTATTACAAATACGAACAGCTATCATTTTCTGAGGGGAGAGTTGAAGCCATTTGTTTCTGCCCATTTCTGAAGAGTGCTGAGCTGCAGTTGGAGTTGTTGGTCTATTGTTGGAATTGAAGAGGTTCTGTAGCAGTTACATTGTTATTTAAAGTCTCAGTTATTGAATTCGTTTGAGTTGGTGAGAGAACGCTGCCCTGGAGGACTCCCTGCTATTGCTCGAAGGAGTCAGGATTCAACCTTGACATGGATCTGCTGATTAGCTATGAAATTTTTAATGGATGGGTAGGTTGCCCTATAATCCCATTTAAGGTTTTTAATTATATTCCAAACTTCCAGGTTGTGTCATAAGCTTTTTCTAGGTAAAAGAAGGCAGCGACCATGTGTTGATTATTGACAAAAGCCTCTTTGATGAATGTTTCAAGGCGGATCAAGTGATCCAATATGTATACTTTTTTTTATTTTTTAATCTAAATCCCCACTGGAAGTTGGATAAGAGATAATTAACATCTAAATGCCAAGATAGTGGTTTGGCTACCATTCTTTTGAAAAGTTTACACAGGCAGCTTGTTAAAGCTATGGTTCTATAATTTTTCAATTCTTTTCTGGGTTTTGGATTGTGGACAACTGTGGCTTGGCGCCAGAACTCTGGGAAAGTACCTGATGCCCAAATTTCATTAAATATATATGTTAAAGAGTTTCACACATTGCCGTGGGAAGTTTTTCAGAATGTTGTTAGACAGTAGATGCTCCCACCCCTGCTGGACGCCTATGAAGGGGTTACTCCCCGACCCCAGCTCAGCAGGGCGCCCAGTTTTAGTAGGTGATTTGAGGACGACTTTTCTATACCAACAATATCAAACATTGAAAAGGTGCGATTTCCCAGTCTTGTCTGCTCCATCAGTCTTATGAGAGTGTTTGGAGTATGGTGAAGCAAACAATGAGCTTAAACAGGAAAAAGAGTATATACTACTTTCTCTGATCTGCCAATCGGCATTATTGTGTATTGGACTATTAACTGTTTAACTTGTTTATTGATCCAGGTATACATGTACATGCACCCACCTAGTGTTGTATCCCAATAAAGTTCCAATTTTTTCTTTCAAACTAAACCAAACCTATGCGGTGCCATAAAGCAAACCATGAAAAATAACCATGTATACACTATAATTAATGCACATTGAGTTGCTTTTTACATTTTTAGAAAATACAGGGTTTTTATTCTTTAAATAATACCAAATTGAACAAACTGCCCCTATGTTTCACACCTTAACTCAAACACTCCTCAGGCACTGCAGACTTCGCAGCCACACTCGACCATAGTAGCCAGCTCCTTACTCTTTCTGCTGACCACACGCAAGTGTTGTGGACAAGCAATTTAAACATACATGAATCTATGTTACAGGGCAAAACTTCAATGTCACATTTTATCGTTACGCATTGCAGGGATGATAGATTCTTATAACTTGTAAAGCTATAGTTTGACTTTGAAAATAATGTGTTCCCAATACAAGTTGTGATGGTATTTTTTTTTTTTTTGGGGGTGTGAAAATGGTTAAAAAAAATTTCTTATTTTGCTCTGCAGGTATTTCTGATGGCACAAGTAAAGTGTATGTTTTGCTCATCTCAGGTGCCCTGACTTCATCTGAGAACAAAACCATAATGCCTTGAGGTTAATACAAGATGCCCTAATAAGCTATTCCACTCATGACTATGGCAACCAATGTGCAGAATCGCCTCAAGGCTGATGCTCATTCTCAAAGAGAGAAGTTCCAAAGCTACATTTTGCAGCAGTGTCTCAGTGTGGTCACAGAATTCGCAGAGTTCAGTAACCTGACATACAGGGTATGTGCAGCAAACTTCGATTTTTATTTTTACATATTTTTAAACTAGGTTTAACCTTTTCCCACCACCTTGCACACATGTCGTGCGGGTTGGTATGCTCTTGTCACTTTGTACTAGCACCTTTTTGTAATTTATCTGCACACCTTCAATTTCAGAATATTAAATCTCAAATCTTTTTTTCTTTTCAAATTTTTTAGAATTCCCCAAAATAGTGTGCTCTCAAGGAATAGGCCTAAAATCATGCGATATGAAAAGTTAAATATCAATTTTTTTTTGGTGTGTTTCTGTTTGAATGGCTTTTCCTTCCAGTTGATCAGTGACATTTTCACCTCTAGCTAGTAAACGTCTGCTCAGGACTTTTTATGGATCACTGAAAAGGGTATTCAGACATGCGAAATGAAAATTTAAATGCATCATTGATTAAAAAAAAAAAATCTTTATTTTATTGTTTCTAGCCTTATATCAGATATCAAATTGTGGAGAGAGAGAAAAAAAGGTGGGTTCCAAAAGATTAGATGAAAACATGTTTTCAGGTCTTGTTAAGGTTTTAAAGCTTGGTTTGGGTTTACAAAGAGGAAGAAGTAGAAAAGGGATTTATAATCAAAAGGGATAATTTTAGATGAAAGGGATGTAGATAAGGATCACATTGGAATGTAGAAAGTGAGGGACGTGGGGGATGGATTGGGAATATCCCTTATACTGGTAATGTAAATCTTGTAGTTAATATTGATAAAATTAATCCAGGTATTCAAGGTATGATACTATGAGAATGCAAGAACCTTCAATTTTTTTTACATGTTTTCACGCATGGTTTTCAATAACTACTTAGACGTATATTTATGTGTACTATACTGTAAAACTAAAATCATGGGGGTGGAAAAAAAATTCAATTGCAAACTCTTTGGTTATGTTCCTTTATACCCAATGCATGTCGATTGTCCAAGCTCTCAAAAAGTAGGCATTCATGTAGATTATTTTTCTGCCATTGAGAAAAACATCAACCTAATTACGTATGCAAGCATGATCTGTGTTTGCCAATTTCGAAGATAGTGCTTATTTGTTTTAGGACATGCAGCAATTTGTGTGCCAAATTTCAAGTGGATATTCATTAATTTGGCCACAACTAAAAAAAAAATTTTCAAGTATGCGCACATTTTTTAAAAAGAAAATGGACCAAAACGAAGAGACATTTATGTCGATACTGAAGACAAGAACTGAAAATTAATGCCATCGTTTTCTAATGGCCTCCAGGATTGTAAACATCTTCCTTGTGGTTTTCTCCTCTAAGGAGTTCCACTATTTGCCTAATACCATTATGTATTGGCTAAATTTATATTTCTTGATGGAAAAACCATTTCCATAGAATGACTTGGGGTATGCTAAAACATCTCCATGTCAAAATTGAGGCAACATATTGGCATGTTTTCACTTGTATGGTCTATACAATTACAAGAGATTTTGAGTACACACATAGACAAAGAACAAAGTAATGGTAATGATCTTCAATTTTTCATGAATTCATGGCATCCTGATACCTTAGAGAGGAAAGATTTTCAGGAATATGAAATGCTTGAAAATCTAAATATATCTGGGTCTTTTTTAGGGTTGCATGAATTGTATAAATTACTACTTAAGAATATAAATGAATTTGTGTGATTGTGAGAGATAACTATAGCCTTATTAATGCTTAACTATTTTGCCTTTCGCCTGCAGGTCAGCCGAACATGCAAAGATGTTGAGGTGATGACCATTTACCGTGATAAGCTGCTGGGTATGTTTGGTCCAGCGTTAGAACCAGTGACTCTGACCATTGACCCCAGTGGACGATGTCTGGTGTCCATTCTGTTCAAACCAGTGCAGCGCGTGTCCCTCAAGTCTGGGAACACGGAAGGGCTGAACATCAAGTCCCTACTTGAGTTGCTCAGGATGATAGCAGGAAAAGACTTTTTTTTCTGCCCTGGCATCCCAGAGAAAATTCTTGTTGGAAAAGTACGTAACCAATTCTTGGGGATTTTTCAGACATCAGCAAAAAGCTGTTGATTTTGATATATTGCAATTTTATCTTGGTTCAATCTCACAAGTGGTTTATGAGAAGTTTTACAGATTAATATTGCTAAGACATCACTTTGAAATGAAAACGTAAGGGGAAGATCAATTGCCATTGTTGTATCTAAGAAATTTGCTTCTCTTACAGCTTATAAATTAGCTCACAGGTGATTCTTTTGTGGACCTCGGCAACACTTAGCAGTGTTTATATGTTTACTCAATTAAGTCTCTCTCTCTCTCTCTCTCTCTCTCTCTCTCTCTCTCTCTCTCTGTCTTTCTATGTCCTGTCTGTTTCTCTTTATCTCTCTATCTCTTTCTCTATCACAGAGAGTAATTAGTAATATACTCCCTTGAAAGTGACATCTTTTATCTTTTGTATAAACATATTTATATCTGTAAAATACTGAATCATGTATAACAGAACAGAATGCTAGAAGTAGAACAAGACACATATGAGGAAGAAAGAAACCCTGTTTTGAGATCCTGAGATCACCTATTATAAAGTATTAGAGGACTGAGTGTATGCGCATAAGTAACTAACCAAAACTTTTTCTTTTGTACTTGCAGGTATGTGGGAGATTTGTAGAATATCACCGTGCCCCATTTAAAAGGTACCAATCACCGCAGTGCCCTGTATACTACAAAATGGGACCAGAGCAGCTGAAAGATGGTAGCCCTACCCCAGGGACGTTTAAGATGTGCCCGCAGTGCAAACAGGTGGCCACCATCATTCTTCGAATTCCACCTGCATCTCAAACAGCCCGTGGTGGCGCCACTCAAAATGTGCAGGATGCTGCAAAAATATCTGCATACTCACAGAATACAGTCGCACAGATATCCACCACTGCCGGTGGTATGAACACACCAGCTCATCTCAAGTATGTAACTACTGAGCCGGGACACTTAAAACCACCTACAGGTCCCCTCCTTTCCTTGCCAGCGGGACTCGGTAACTCAAGTCAAAGTTCAGTCTCTGTCGATTTATATCAAACGCCGTATGGGTTGAGCAATGCAATAGTCTTACATCCCCAACACCAACAGATTCAGCACCAAGTCTCGCAGGCTGGTGGCTCCCATAGTGTGAAGAGGCCATCTAGTGAACCGCAGATCTTGTCAGAAGAGGCCCTCACCTCTTTGCTCTCTGCACGGAGCCCAGCTACTGCTGAGACTTTGAGGAATGTTCTACCTCAGAAACGGATCAGGCATGACGTGCCAAAGGATCAAAGTCCGACAGGTGCACATTTATACTTTTTTCTTCTTCTTCTTCTGGGGGGCGCGGTGGTCCAGGGATAGAACATTGGCTTCCGACGCAAAAGGTCCCGAGTTAGAATCCTGGTTGGGTCGGTGTCAGTATAATGTGACCGACTGAGACAGGAGTCATGGTATCCCCGCCCTGTCTCGTGTGTGGCAGCACATAAAATTGCCAGACGTCCGTCTTGGGGCCCATCCACAATATAGCCTATATAGTGCTGCTGTTGGACGTTAAAACCAACCGAACCAACCAACCATCTTCTTCTTCTTCTTCTTCTTCTTCTTCTTCTTCTTCTTCTTCTTCTTCTTCTTCTTCTTCTTCTTCTTCTTCTTCTTCTTTTTGATGTTTATCACCTGTAAATATATTGGGGTAGCACATTCTTTAAATGAATACAGGCTCTGCCATTCCAGTTATTGCAAAGTATCGTTATGTTTACATTTTTCTTTTTTACACTATAGCAAAGTTAGTTAACTTCTAAATTGATGGAATATATATATATATATATATTGAATGAACATAAAGAAACATTGCAAAGTTATGAAACTGTTTTATTTAAAGTACAGTGTGTTTTAAAAATTTCATTGTGAAAATTCTACTTCAAATCAGAACAAAAAGTATGCTTGAAGTCCCAATTTTTTCATTGCTGAGTGAGTCGCATACAACGTTATGCCTCATTGCAAGTATATTGAACATCTTTTTCCTCATGGTATACTTTTTGCACTATCTACCTTTCAAACTATGTGGTATGGTGTAGAAATTTTAAAATTATTCTTAACTATAAATTTCTAAGTTTTGTAACTTTGAACGTTTTAGATTGATAGGTTTGATTCTCATAAAAAAAAAAAATGGTTTCCTGTAACTTGGTACATGCAGTTGTAATCTTTCAATGAACTTTTCTTATTTCAGGAAATGAAAATATAGGAAGCAAGCAGTCAAAAAAGAACAAGAAAAATATGTGTCGCATATGTAGAAAAATATTTTCATCCCCCGCCAATCTCTTGAATCATCTGCAACGGCATGAAGGCTACTCTGGCTCTCTTTCCAAATCTTTGAAGGCTAAATTGCTTTCTAGGAGACAAAATTCCTCATCAGCATTGATGAGAATGGTGCTTCGTGGAGCCAGAACTCACTCAAGAAGCAAGAAAAAACCTGCCGTCTCAGATACATCTATGCGTCTTTTCATTAAGTGCCTCAACAACCTCATGACCTCTCAGAATGGTTCTTCCAGCCCCAGCTCAAAAAGATTACTAAGACAGAAGATAATTTGCAACAATCCAAAAAGTAAAAGGCATAAAGAGGATAATCCCAATATCCTTTCAGAGCCTCAATCCTACAACATTGAAGAGAGGCCCAGCCTATCTCGTAGCTCAAGTGGCCTTTCAGCTATGCAAACCCTCCTGGAGGCAGCAGCCATTGCCGGAAAAAATTCTTCATTAGATGATTATGATGCAGAAACTGCGGCTTATAACAAGTCTCCAAAACCTGCTAATGATCCTGTTCTTCCGCAATCATCTGAAACAAAGCAGCATCGCAAGAGTCCAAGGATAGCATCAAGGCTTAAGAAAAAAGAGCTTGCTAAAGCTAATCCACCCAGTGTTTCCCCCGTGACACCTGTGGCATGGGCCCCCCAACCTGAAAAACTGACAGAGCCGGGTCATCTAACTAATCTTGACCTATTGTCATCTGTGAGTCTTGATATGGAGAAACGCAACCCAGTGATGCCTTCTTCATCCATATCTTCTTCAGTTGCTCAACCCGTCATATTCTCAAACAGTCTGCTTAAAATGCCCCCTCATAACACAGTAATTAATCCTAATTTTGGTGGCCCTCCCCCACTACTTTTTGCCCAGCCTGGCAAAGATGGAAAACTACCCATCTGGGTGACTCAATCAAACTCAATACAACCATTGCTTCCTCAGTCTGTGTCTGGTTTCTCTGGGGTAATTGTGACTGAGACTGAAGCAACTAATCACAAAATAATTAGCCCAGACTGTGGAGCAATGGACCTTACCAAACCAAAATCTCTTGAGGGCATACCACATGGACTGGTGAGCATGTTGTGTCAGCGAAACATAGCAGGTGGTGAGCCCCCCCAAAAATTCCAAAAGGTTTTGGCCTCAGGTGGCTCAGACAACATTCCAGTGGAAATTCTAATGAACGACGGTGTCCAAGGTCAAACTCAGCCTCAGAGCTTGTTGCCGAGACTTCCAGCAGTGGTAACCATGAACAAGTTGTCAGACGCAAGCCTGCAGAATCGCATGTATGCAAGTGCACGTGATTACAAACTAGAAAAAAAATCACCCTCGCCATCTGGTCGGCAAATTCAAGCCATGGTCTCAAACCGTGGGGGTGCCGCTAAAGGTGGCTCAGACGAGATTCAGTGTGGCTACAAATGGAGTGGTTCTGGGGGCCAGGTGAAAGAGAGGACCCAGATGGTTCGAGAGCTTGTTCCCCAGGATGTTATGGCCACATATCTCAACAAGCAACTTGTACAGCTGCCCGGCCCTCGTCCTGCTGTCCCAGTGCCACAGGAAGTGCCACCACACCCTGTAGGGCCCAAGAGCCAGAAACCTTTGCCTCGGCTTGTTGTTGGAGCAACTCGTGCATTTCTGCCCCAGCATTTGAAAAGTTTGCCCAAGTTCCCATCTCCAGCAAGTCCTGGCGAGGAGGTCTCTTGTCAGGTAGCCTTGAATTTGACTACAGGGAGACCAAAGACTAAGGAAGCAAGCCCAAGAGGCAAGGCTGCAACCAGATCAAAGAGACAATCCAAAAAGGGTAACCAGGCTGCACAAGACCCAGTGGTTGCTTGTATTTCTGACACTGAATCTGTCTCGCCTATTGCTGTTACCACTAGCACGAGCTCTGCCGGACAATCATACCAGCTGCAAGGTTCAGGGGTGACTTTGAGTTGCACTTTTTCGAGTCCATCACTGGCAGCTATTCTCCAGAATAAAAAGGAGCCAAGTTCATCAGTGGCAGCCATTCTTCAGTCAACTAAGACCAGCAGCAATAGTGTCAGTGTCACAGCTTCCATCAAAGAATCCTCAGTTAATACCCATGTCCTTAACAATGACAGCGGAACACATTTTAACAGCTCAGTTGCACACACTAGAAAAGGCAGCCAAACTGTGGCTAAATTTGAGCCTCCAAACATGTCTTTGTCAGATAATGATGAATGTGTGATCATGTCTCTGCCTGTCAAGGTTGAACCCTGCGAAAGCCAAAACAGAGATCAACGAGCTGAACGAGAAGGCTCTGCTTCCCCTGGTAACCTTGTGGTCGATCTGCAAACTGATTCTTCATCTCCTGCAGTTACCAGCAATGATCATGTGGCTGTTAAACAGGAAAGACCTTTTTTCTGAGTTTTTTAGATGTGTTAGTATTCATCAATGCACACTTAGTGAAGTGTTAACCTCATTTAATCCTATGAACCAGTTTTTGTATATTATGCAAACTTGAGAACTAGCAAGTGCTAGATAGTTGCTTGTTAATTTAATTGCAAACATTTTTATTTTTCAAAATTCCTGGCTTTTGCAACTTCTCCAGATTGAAGCTGAAGTTGCCATATTGTTTGAGGCAATTTAATTGGCTTTTGTAAAACGCTATAGAAGTCTACGTACCTATAGCAAAATCTAAAAAAAACTTTCAGTAATGTGTAGCAAGAGTTCTTCTTTCTTCCTAACTCTTCATAACAAATAAAAAAATTCTAACTGATGATATCACACCAGAAAGTGTGCCTTTCTTAAATTTTCTTTAATGATTTCAAGACGCTCTGTCACAAAGAAAAAATGAATTTTGTTGAACCTGTCGCCTGACCAGCAGATCTTTATAGGCCTTCTTTGATGGTCAGGAAAAACCTTATTTCTTTATTTTCGGAGGATAAAAGAGATGAGGAAGATGAATTTAATTGCATTCTTCATGAACGTGATCATAGTGGTGGTGTTTTAGGCCTAGATCAACAGCACCGAAACCGGACTAACATCAATGAGCCCAATGGCCTCGATGATTGTGATTGAGATCTAGATATATAAGTTTCGATTTAGTTTGGACAGATGAAAATACATGTACTCAGAATCCTCTAGTAGATTTGACATCAATTTTACTGTTAGGGGCAGTAAGCAGGGCCAAAATATACCAGATAATTGTCGGCTACCAATCCACTTCTCTTAACTATTTTTCACTGATCAGCTGACCGGTGAAATAGTGGATCAGGCTAATCGCTATGCTTCAGGGCTACTACAAAACAGTTAATAATAATCTTCTGTGCATCCGCAGAAATCCTTAATTTTGACTTTGCTGCTACTTTTTCTGCGTTTTCCTTCTTATTCCTCCTTCCTGCAAATCGTGGAATCAGGCCAAGGTTATAATGCTTTATTTGGCACTTTGTCGTCAATCCTTGTTCATTAATCTATCCAAAATGGTTTTACTTACCTATCTCTAACAAACAAAATAGCAGCGTCTATTAATTACAATTGGGTAAAATCATGCATTTTGACTAAACAAAAGGGCGGCTTACTATTCACAGTTCATGGGTTAAAAAGCATACTTATTGTATGAAAATGTATCAAGCATTGTAAATTAGACCTACACTACCAGATGTGAAATAGTTGATGACTTTAATTTATTCCCTTAGAACTGTAAAATGTGATACATATGTTTCATCTGTATTTATGGCTATTTAAATCAACCTGTGCATAGGCATTCAGCACAAGCTTCTCCATTGCATTGAATGGACTTGTTTGATCTCAAGATAATTCAAATAAATTTATAACACACACACACACCTTTTGTAATTTTGCATGAAGCAAAATATTTTAAATATGTTGATCATTAGAAGTCAGATAATTTGTTCTATAATGATAAAATAGACTTATCACCTGTACTTGAATACATGGTCAGCAACTATAATCTTGTATGTGTTTGGATTTTTGCTGTTAGGGGTTGAAGATTTAGGATAGAGGAATACTTTACTTTATATCTTACGCTAAAAATATATTATTATTGCCACTGAGGTCCTCTCCGCCTTAAATCTTTCCCTATGTGACTATTACAAATAATTTTGACAATCACAGCATTCACAAAGCTCTTCCACTCATTATGGTGCAATGCCAAACCATAATTTTTCCATAGTTGACGCTATTTGTTGCTACAGGTTTTTAGGGTATCCACTGATGAGTCGGTTACCTAGATCAATTGACGGCATTAGTTGTAAAGATTTTAGGAAGCCCTTCGCATATTTATCAATAAGTAGAGCAAACTAGAACAAATTTTTATAATTAAACGCTATGCTTTGTATGATAGTTGTAAATCTGCATGTGAGCATCTTTTCTCAAAACAACTGGACTATGCAAAACAAAAAATCAACTTTGATGTTAACCTATTGTATTCTCTGAAATACACTTCACTGCTAGCTTCTTTACCATAAAGATCAGTCTAATTTTATAGATGTTTCGCAAAGACCGATACTTAAGTACCTGAAGGTACATTTTATGATGGGAAAAACAAACTTGTTAGGTATGCATTGTCTCGATTATATTAAAGCATGTCAAAGAAATCCTCTCTTATGTTACTCTTTGTTTCTTTATATGTATATTTTAAATCCAATCTGATTCTTATCCACCTGATTGATACTGTATAGTGTTATAACTTATTATTTGTGTAAAGGAAAATATTGATTTTGAGTGCATGTAATTGACTTAGACATCCTAGGTGCTAGAAATGGCTCTTTGGTGTTCATGTTGCATTGCTTCAGTGATACTGACAACAAATTTCAACATACAATGGGTTAAACACATTAAAAAGAAGAAAAAAAAACCAAAACTATCATGTTGCCAAGCCTTTTTTTTCTCTCTTCTATTGGATCAACCATTTTTGTTTCTGTTGCATTAGTCTTCTACCTTAGAGCATAATCCAAAGTATAATCTGATCTAGACTTTCTTTGAAACTGTTACATGTAATTGTAAAAGCCCCCATGTAAAACGGACACCAGGCAATGGAATAGATTTCCTTTTCAAACATTATTTTTGCCTTAGAATACGAGCAAAAGTAATACATTTCCACTATGTTCCTGGATTAATAAAAATATCTGAAGCAAAAAATGCATGGGCATGATAAGCACATTTAAAAACGCTTAGTTATGAACTTGCTGCTTTGCTGTCATTCAGCTGCCCCAAAGAATGCAGTTTGATTTTGTGAACCTGTGTCATAATATCAGATTCAGTTTTCATAATAAAAATACCTGAAAAACCTGTGTTTTTTAAGATGTTCGGTTTTGCTGAAAGAGGTAAACAATATAGTGTTTAAGTCAGCAATATTAAAATACTGTATCTCTCACAGCTGCGAGAGGCACTAGTTGTTATTTCTATCTCATGAATTGCATGATTGTGTAGATTGTCATAGTGTGATTTTTTTCTGGCATATTCTATAATTCCCTGTTTTTTTGTTTCTGAAATTATTGGCATTTTATTTATGAATCTATTTAAATTGTTTTATGAATCTATTTAAATTGATCTTTTGTAAAAAAAATGAAGTGAGACAAAGTGAAAGATAATTTTTACACTAAGCGCTTCCCTGTAGGCCTATGCCAAATTGTATGTATAAAAAAAAATTTATTTTTATTATTAATTTATCACCATTTAATGTTTGTTTTTTGTTTGTGCTGTGTTATGCAGCAACTTGTATAACCACAACGAGATTTATTTCACTGTCTCTCAGGGTATTTATTTGGCACTGATGTATTAGTTGTGCCTAAAACAAAATCTTCAGTTTTTGAGCACATCCTGGCATTAATTATGCATTATATTTTAATTGCATTGGCATTCTGAGTCGACAGAGTTGATAAAGTTAGGAGTTTAAGACGTGTTTGCTGTTACTTTTTTATTATCTGAATGTAACAGATTTTGACTTGATTTTTAGCTGTGTCTCATGTAACCTTTCCCCTTGTTTTGATCAGAAGCAAAATGGGGGTATTTTCTAATTGCCATTTTGTTTGTTTCAAAGAATGATTATTTAATTCTTTTTTATGGTTCAACTCCAGCTTTCAATACCCTTATTAACACTAGTACACCTTTCTTAAGTATATTGCTTATCCTAACCAGTAAAGATACTGCTTGAAGGAACCAGCACTTATTGAGCTTTGTCTTCAAAGGATGTAGTTATATAATTCAGCCATACCCCCAAAATTAGGAAAGATGTTGGAAAATGAATTTTTTCCTGTATAAAGTCATTGTGAAATATTGCCCTATAAATGTATAAAGGGAGAAAAAAATTCTGAAACCTTTTTTTAGATTGGAAGTGTTTAGAACATATTGTTTGCTATTGTGTACCAGAGAAACCAATTAATTATATAAATTTTATATCATTATAACCTTTGGACAGAAACAGCTATGTATTGATCAACCTCTTTCATTTTTATGGCCAGTTATGAATTTTGGAATATTTCAAAATCAGTTTCCTCCAATTACTTTTAAAAATAAAAATAGACATTTGTGATGTGCTCAATACATGATACTTGATAGAGATTGGATGGAGATGCAGCATTTTGTGCAACTGGTGCACTTATGAAGACTGCTCTTGTAAAGGTATAAATCACGGGCTGAGAGGCGTATTATTTTAACTGCAAAGAATTTAATTAATAGGCCGTTACAATATTTTGTTGAGCTATTATTGTTGTTTTTTTTTGTTTGCTTTTTTTCCTCAACTTTAACTTATGGTGTATGGTTGATGTAATGATTTCTCAAAGTTAGTTGAGTTGAACTCCAGACTTGCTCAAGTAACAATAGTAGGGAGGTAAATATTGCATTACTTTGAAATAGTGCTATTATTTCACCAATCTAGTTCAAATTTTGTCCCCATTTTCATAATTTCCTAATATATAATTATATTCTATATAAATGTATCTCTTTGTGGGGTGGAGTCTGAATTGCAGCTGAACTTATTTTGTTTGATGGCTTTGTCTATTGGCTGAATGGCAATGGATCACTTTATCATTAATGTATATTCCTATACCACACATGGGCATTAAAGATTCATGACTTTTAAAATTCTATATCATTGTATGCATATATTACATTTTACAAGGGCATTTAAAAAAACATTAATATTTTCTGAATTGTATGGCACAATATCAAACTTCTGATAAACTTTGTTTTTTATTCTGCAAAAACTAAAGCATCTGTTGTCTTCTAGTTACTGATTATAATGTTTTGTGTTGTGCATGGACTAGTGTCACTATAAACCAAACAAAATCATCACTAAGTATTGGACCAATTTCACTCTTTGGCAAATTCCTAAAGTAGCAACACAGTGAGAAGCACATTTGTTTTCTTGTCGTTGTTTTTTTTATACTCATATAAAATTTAAAATATTAAGAAAAAGAATCACTTTTTTGTGGGAATTGGTTCTTACACATTTCTTCACAGCACAGGTGCAATGTAGGATCCTGGTTGTCAAACAATGATACCTTGCATAATGCATTAGTCCCCATTTTTAACATCTCGAATAAGAAGAACTGTTGGAATAACATAACCATCCTGATACCTCAAACCTGCACATGTGTCTCACCCTCAGTCCAGTCACTGTCCTGACACCTTCCACTTGTTGTCTCTGACAAAGGTGACAATTAGTCACAACTCCACTTTCCCCACAGGCACCTAACTCTTGCTCTGTTATTAAAGAAAACAAACTGCATAGTGCAAAAAAAAATGATGAGGGTGCATTTTTTCTCTTACAATAAAATCCTCTTTGAGCCTGATATTGGGAATAACGAGAACCCTTGCTATAACGAAATATATTAGGAAAAACAGGAAACCTCGTCATTACCGAGTTTTACTTTAATTCTCAACCACAATGTCTCAGTACTCACACCTCAAAATTTCATAGCAAGAAAGCAAGAATGAAAAAGTATAGTTTGAATATTTAACACAATAGCAAAAAAGATTGTTCCTTCTTGATAGTATGAAACCTTCTCATCTTCTCATTTCTTTCAGCTATCCACTCATTTCATTACAGAACTCTGTCATACTGAATTTTAGGATACAATACCAAAATAGACCAGAGAAGCAAATTCATATTTGATTTTTTTAATCGTTTATAATATGGGTCAAGGGTTGGAATAATACAAAAACTAGGCTCTAGTTAAAGGTTAAAGAATATTCAAAATGTGTGTATATATATGCATCTCAAAACCACCCTTTAGAAGATAATCCTGACAGTTGTATTAGAAGAGAAACTTCGAGACAAGAGATTGCAAGTTAAAAAATAAGAAACATACATTTTGCTGCATATTACACTGGGTTTAAAAAGACACAATTTTACTATGTCGACTGGAGATATCAAATGTGGATAGCCTTCCCTTGGAGGAACAACATACTTTTAAATTGAAGTAAAAAAAATTTACTCTAGCTTTGGTGAAAAAAGTGGAAGAACATTCTATTGAACATTAATACAATAAAAATTGCATCCAAAAAGATATTGCATGCAGTTAAACTACATGATGGCTTCATCCTAAATGTCGTAACAATCTAATTGTGAGCAGAACAGTACTTTTTTGCCAAACTTGTATAAAAAGAAAAACCAAAATATGAAAATAAACTTCAAATGAATACTAAATGCACAGTATACATCTTATTGAAAAAGGATCATCTGCTCCTCTATGTAAACTAATCGAAATCTAGAAAGGGCAACATTTTTTTTAATAGAAACAAATCAAAATCGACCTCCTTCTTAATCCTAGAGATTGAAAAGAGCCTGATTTCACCTTAAAGATGAATATGTAGAAAAAATGTAACAATTACCGAAAAACTGATAAGCTTCCTTATGTATGCAACCATGTTCTATGAATGGACACTTTGTCACCGTAGGTTATTATTTTCTCTGTCATATTCATTTTGAATGAGATTTTTGTGAGTAACTAAAAGCGCATTGATTTGAGTTTCTCAGAACTGTTATTCCTGGGCTTTTAAGGTCCATAGCTCATTTTTCACTGTCTCCAACTACACAAGAATGAATTAAAATTCAGCTTATTTTCTGTTCAAGATATTGGACTTGGCAGTTTTTACCCGTAGCTCAAGCTTCTCGCCATTCAGATTAGATGTAGGCAATGTAAGAACAAATAGAAAGATGCTATTTTCAATTTAAAAACAAAATCTACATCACTGGTTTAAAACAAAAAATTAATGGCATATTGGAAAAAAGATAATACCACACATGAGGTTATAGATAACTGATTTTGCCCTTAATGAACTTACACAGTTCATGATTTTCCATATCAAAGAATAATCTTTTTAAAACTATAGACTTATTGGATACCGTACATAAAATGTAACAATTTGTTAAAAATGTAAATATTTCACATACATGTATACAAAATAGCTTTACTTTTGTAAAATATGGCAAAACCTTTAAAAATGGGAGACAGAGAAATATTTGTTGTACATTTATCACAGTCGTTGATTAAGGGGTAAAAATCTATGTATATTTTCTTCTGAATTCAATGCATTTAAAGAACAAAGTATTATGTGGGTGGATTATGTTATTTTATAAACTAAAAAGTAAAAGAAAATAGACATTATCAAGAGCTTACACAAACAAAATTCAAATTGACATTGTTATAATATTGGAATGCGTAGGAATTTCATAACCAGAGGTATTACATGTGTCAAATCATGTTAATATTATTATTACAATTTACAAAGTTACATTAAATTCCACAAGACTTCAACAATCACAACAATTAACATTATAAACCGTTAAGTATCTCTAATTAAAAATGATGGATCCTTACATGCTTTTACTTTAGGTAGAGACACATGTAGTCATTCCAAACTCTACAAAGGTTCAACCAAAGAAGCATAGATTTTGAAATGGGAGGAAAGGTCATGTATGTATGAGAAAAATAAGAAAATGGTTTGTTTAAATCAGTTTAATTTGAGTTAGCACACTTTTTAAGAAAGTAAATGCTCAAAATTATTGAACATCACAATAAAATGTGAAATCATACTGACGGAAAAGTTTTAAGGCAAAGTAGTAGAATTCATGTAAATGACATCAGGCATTTGAAAAATGCTTTAAGGAGAAATTGAAAAGATCAGACAATTTATAACCACTTCATATTGTCTATCGGAGAGACACAACAATAATAAAGAAATGCACATAACTTGTTTTTAAATCAAAGAAGAATAAACAGAAGTACAAGATCACTAAGAAATTTTAGAGGTGCTTTAGAAAGATCAAATAAATAACTGTTTTTCTACGCGCCAGTTATCAATCTGTATTAACACTGATATAGAGTTTTAATGTAATTGTAAGTTAACTCTTATTATACAGAGCCCAAAACCAGGTTTTTATGGAGCTATAAAGAAACCACCAAGTTTGGTTAAACTGAAACTGATAACTCTCCTTTTGACCTCCTCCATCTTGATTTAAGCAAAAATTTTGGCTTGGATTTGATTATGGTTTATGTGTGCGCCACAGCCAGTGATGAGCCGTTGTTATGGATACATCATTGAGTCACACCCTGTGTCGAGTGGATACTTACAGTTAAAATACTAAATATTGCTGCAGATTTAAAATCAGTATGGTCCTACTGGTTTTATCTATATAAATTTGATTGATTGACTGGGATAGGTATGTACATCTTTCACATTCATTGCTGAATGATTAGAGGCTAAAGGCCTCAGGTATAAAATGCATCATTTAGCAATAATATGTCACTTATCTGTAGGCCCAAACATTCTGGCATATCACATTATCTCCTATGTATGAATGTACTTTAAAATATTTGCGTCATTGTATATTTGCAAATTTGATTAGTACTAGTAACTTTTGATTAAATATATCAAGAAGCCAAAAATGCAAAGATCATGGCATTGGTTTTAAACTTTCAGCACACTACAAAGTTAGTAGAGTTGTCTTAAAGTCATCAAAGGAAACCCTCTGGGCCTGAGATCTGTCGAACACCTGAAGTATATCGAGGAAGTCCTGATCACTGAGTGCGTAGCCAAGCTGCCCTAAGCTGGTCCTGAGCTCTGTCTCCTCAACGTAGCCACTACGGTTCAGGTCAAAGATCTTGAATGAACTTCGCAGGGTCTTGTGTTTTTTCAGCAACTGAAGAGTACATCATAGGATTGCAGTATAATGTAAATATCCTTTTTCTTTGATATAATAGAAAAGAAAATTAAGTAAAGAAATAGCATACTATTTACATTTTTTTAAACCAAATCTTATGACACCAATCAAAGATAGATAAAATTCTGTATCCATTTAAACTATGAAACCATGCTACACCCAGCAATACATGAAGAGTCAATCATACTGCAATTCTTTGCTTAAATAAATTCCCTTTGCTTCTGTAAAAGAGGGATGTAAAAAGCCTTGCCTGCCTATGGTTATGTTCTGTTCCTAACTTTGGTTTAGGCTGCCATTAGCAAGATGTCTCCCTTTTTAAGTATAAAACAAGAATAATATCTAATATTATAACTTTTATAAAAAAAAAAAACGTTTTTTGATGAAAAAATTCAAATTACCCCTAACATACCTATTTATTTATTGGTATAGTTTTTTTTTTTTAACAGCATAATTTGTTATATTGAATTTTTTAAGATAAGTTCTAGTTCACATCTTAATAAACTATCATTTTTACATAATAATTATTATTATATCTCTTTGACTTAAAAAAGTAAACAAAAGAATACCAAAGTTTTTAGTTCCAGCAAAAAGTCAAAAACAGTCAGAGCTTGCGAAGTAGGGCCAGCCTGAAACAAAATTGAAAGAGAAAAATAAGTTTATGTTCAGACATATTCTTAACAGCCTCCAATTATTTCAAGTGAGAGATGCTGCAATAACTTGATAAAATTATTGACCACAGGCACCATTCCTAGACAGAGCAACATTCATTACTGTTCAAGATATAGATAATTCTTTACAAATTATTGAGAATTTGCTATAAGGAATTAAATTTAGTAAGTATACTATAATGAAATACAATTCACATATAATAAATAAAGCATATGTTTACTTTTCGGTGTAGACGTTTGGTGTGTATGTCAAAGACACATGGGCTGATGTGCTCTCCTGGAGTGTGTTTCTTTATTGCTTGCAGGAAGGAGATATAGTGGAACCAGCCATTTGCACGCAGATCAAACAGGTTACACAGCTCTGTGCGTTGAGGCCCAGACAGTGGAAGCTTCATCTTGTACATGATATCCTAGATAAGATATAAACAACAGAAAATGTAAAATAGATAAGGGAAAGTAAATAAGCAATGACATATTGAAGTACTAGTTATAAGTCTTGTACCATTGATATGGAAATTAAATA
>RQTK01000718.1:123520-197615 GCA_003991915.1 Elysia chlorotica
CTACTACTACTACTACTACTACTACTACTACTACTACTACTACTACTACTACTACTACTACTACTACTACTACTACTACTACTACTACTACTGCTACGATGATGATGACGACGACGACGACTGCTGCTGCTTCTGCTACTACTACTTCTCATCCGGCAGTGTTGCTTACAGACATAACTAATTAAAATGTCTCTTTTAGTAAAACAGCAACAACAACAACAAAACAGATAAACTAACAAAAAAGACAATACTTCTTGCCCACACATGCACATACACACACACAGTTCCTCAACCCGATAAATATCAGCCAGATCTAGAGGTCTCTGTCTTATGAAATTTGGAAGCATTCTGTCATGGCACAGGGACGTGGAACGTTATACTAGATAAACGAGTAACTTCACAGAAAATTCCTGATACTGTACTCATAGACAGATAATTATTGACATTACTATAGATTTCATAAAGCATAGCTTTGTCTCTGAAAAGAACTTTGGTGAGTTAGTAACCCTTGCATTTGTGCAATTATCACTGTAATTCACGTGTCTAAATACGGCAAGTGATTTCACATGGAGCTGTGAAACTTATATGGAAGGCAAAGTTCTGTACAGCAATCAGATTCTTCTTGAAAACAAATTCCCTTTTTGCTATGATTTATTGTTCTTCCTTTGACGCGTTCTATGTTATTTTCAAATGACTAAAGGCGTACATTTTTACACCATATACCATTGCTCACTACTAATGCTATGACTGAATAATAAAAATAAAACAAACCCCCCCCCCCCTCGAAAAAATAAAAAAAAAATAAAATAATAATAATAATAAAGAACAACAAAGAAATCTCATGATTTATAACTAGGTCGCTTTACTCTCTCTACATTCCATAGTAATAATTATTCTGGGGTGACGCCCTCACCTCAGTTTTACACCGCTTCTGCACAGCATCACCTCCGCGTCTCGTTGGCTGGGCACTACGAGAGGACCTGGGATCCGTGCGGGAATATCCATTTGTAGATAAGCCAAGGCACTCAAAAAACCTCTTTGTCGGAACAGTGCCACTGTAGTCGGGATCAAATCTGCCGTTGTCACGAAAACACAAGCGTAATAAAATTAACTTTCAGAAACTTGTTACTTTCATTGTAGTAGTAGAAGTAGTAGTAGTAGTAGTAGTAGTAGTAGTAGTAGTAGTAGTAGTAGTAGTAGTAGTAGTAGTAGTAGTAGTAGTAGTAGTAGTAGTAGTAGTAGTAGTAGTAGTAGTAGTAGTAGTAGTAGTAGTAGTAGTAGTAGTAGTAGTAGTAGTAGTAGTAGTAGTAGTAGTAGTAGTAGTAGTAGTAGTGATAGTAGTTGTAGTTGTTGTTGTTGCTGTTCTTAGGAAGAAGGAGAAAAAGTAGTAGATGTAGTAGTTGTCACACTGTTCGTAATAACGACTAGTGTACCACCAGCAATTGTAGCATTAATCGTACATACATATCTGTTGCCCCAGTAGTTATAGTGTGCATGAAAAATGGGTATCGTAGTAGCACTTAAAACAAAGGAAGGTGAGGATTAGAAGTATGAAAAAGCGTTCGGAAAGAAACAATCATGTGGAATGATAAATAAGAGACCCACGATAGCTAACCTGTAATCCACATATTTGATGCGCAAACCAAAAATAACACACATAGAACAAATATTAAAACAAAGAAAAACTAAAAAGGTACAAAAAACAAACAAACAAGGCAATAAAAGACAGAGACAAGAAAATAACTAAAATAAGGAGAAAAGTTATGTTGTGTTAGGAAGAACACAACAATTATCAATACTGTTATGATTATTTCGTTTTAAGTTTCTAACATGAACCAAATCTGATTACACTAGCAAACTTGTCACGACCAGGGTCGATGTTCGTTGATGCGACGGTTCCACTTTTTTTCTTAAATCAGTGGAGACTGCCAAAACAGCTCCTTTAGGAAACGTGAGAAATGAAAGAAGCCTCCTCTATGGGTGATAACTCATGACAGACCCACGTGAGTAGCCTTTAGAAAGAGAATTATTCGGGAAACAAGACTGGTTCGTGTGTCGTTATCTCGCCAGATAACAAACCCCAGTCTGACAGCGACAAAGATTGCAGACAAAGCATTAGTGAGGTAGGCCTAAACCACGGGGAACAACTCTGTTCGAGGCGACAGGTGTCATTTCGTTGTCCGACTTACACCGCAAGAAGACAAACAATCTTCGGAAACTTTGACTAAGAAGAGCTCGATTTCGAAGAACTGACGAATGGATGCACGCACTGGCGTGAGGTGTGACTTGAAAGGCGAAAAGCTTAAAGCGCAGCATGAGATATGAAAGGAATATAAGGAGAAAGGGATAAAAGTGATAGACACACCACAGAGAGAGAGAGAGAGAGAGAGAGAGAGAGAGAGAGAGAGAGAGAGAGAGAGAGAGAGATGGGGGAGGGGGCGGAAAGGCAGTGAAAGAAATAGAAAGACGCAGACAAAGAGAGATAGAGAGAAAGAAGAAAGAAAAAGAGAGACAAAGAGAGATAGAGAGAAAGAAGAAAGATAGAAAGAGAGAGAGATACAGAGATACAGAGACAAAGACAGATAAAGCAAGACAGGGAGACAGAGAGACAGAGAGGGTGGAAAAACTGGAAGAAACAGAAACAACGGGTAAGCGTGTAATATTGAGAAATAATAAAAATTAGACGAGGAGAATTGAAAGAAAATTCTTGTCACATACAAAGGTAACATCTAAAGGCAATAGTAATCAGGACAGTTTTAATAACAAGTGATTAAGAAATCGAACTGCATGTACATGATTGTATACATGTGCAAAAAAAAATCTAGGCAAAAGAAATGCACGGTTGGGCTATTTCTACCATAAGAACACCAGGGCCTTATGCGTCAAAAAAACAACCAACGTGCTCCGGTAATAGGATTCCACAATAAACTTAAATCGGGAAATCTTCGTGGCAGCATACACAGAATAATATGCGTGAGGTCTAATCCTAGCCGGCGCATCACTCCCCCCTGACAATCTTTGTCTCGGCCCTGGGAAGTTAACCCCGACAGAAAACTGACAGGTCTGTGTGCTGAGTGGTAACCATGCCTACATATAACGGACTTGGCAACTGCCAGAACTCTGAATCACGACCTGGGGCGCTGGTGAATCAATTGAAAACCTGGCTCACATGGCACACGGGAACTGATAGAGGAGCAGGTTAATTGACTGCTGTTTAGCCGCCAGCGTCAGCACTACATGCTATATTGTGGAAGGATCCCAAGACTAAGGTCTGACACATTTACGTGCGGCTACACAGTTACATAATGGTCTCCTGTCTCAGCCGGTCACATTATACATGTTCTGGTCTAGGGGACGATGACGAACAGACATATTTTTGAGCGATCGTGGGTTTCGAATCCGGGGCCTCTCAATTGTGTGACTAACGTTCAACCATTACAAGCCCGTAATATTAAGTCCTTTTCGCTGCCAACAAAGTGCAGACCTCTGATAAGTGATATGGATTATTCAGCACTACCGATCATTGAAACTAGTATGACCAAATGGGAACATTATGATGAAAAAAAGGAAAAACAAAAAAATGAAGGAAGATGTAGGAAAAACCCGGAAAATGTACAGAAAAGCAGTCATAAAGATCACGAAAGAAAGGAATCAAAGGAAACAAAGATGGTCCAAAGGCTGAGAAGATGCCTCAGACTTTGAGGTAGAGAGAGAGAGAGAGAGAGAGAGAGAGAGAGAGAGAGAGATAGCGAGGGAGGGAGAGAAAGAGAGAAGGAGATTGAGATGGAGAGACAGGCAGAGTAGATGTGCGGGAGAGCTCGGGGAAGTCTGAAGAATGAATCACAGAGAAAGACGATAATTGAAAGAGTCAGAAAAGAGAAAGAGAGAGAGAGAGAGAGAGAGAGAGAGAGAGAGAGAGAGAGAGAGAGAGATTGTTAGCAAAGAAGTAGTAATGAAAAAAAGACATAAAGGTAAATAATAGCTGATGAAGATACAGAGAGCGTACTTCACACACATGTTTACAACCGAGAAGTGTGTCTCCTCTCTCTATCTGCCACAATGACTGACCTGACATAATCGCACTTCCTATGACATTTCATTACTTCCATTCAAGCATAGCTAACTGGGACAGTTAGATCATCCATGATGTATAAGAGATTAAGCTTCTTCTGAATGAGTGAGGCAACTAGGTTTTAAATACACGCCTAGTAACCAAATCGACCGAACTGACATCAATTTTATGCACAATAAGAGTTACTGTTGCAATGGCCAATTTCTTTTAAAGTATTAGCATGGTCAAGACATATCGACTTTCACACGAAAACCATGTAAACTGCCTCAACTGTGTGGAACTGGACTGTGATATAACTCACTTAAGTCTCAAGGAAAAAGTTTGTCTTGCTCGAGGATTTTGTCTGTTAATTTGGGAAAACGGATGAAACAAACATCGCCTGAATATGTGCGAAATAATTGTATTTCCGCGCATGATTGCATGCATCATGCTCATAGCGTCTTAACCAGCAGGGCTGGGAAGGCCAGTTTTAGGCTCTACTTTCTTTCGCTAAAAAAAGATAGAGAAATCTGTACTACAAAACTTCTGATATAACAGTTGATGGCCATGCTTTTTCATCACATACAATATTATTTTAATTCTCTTTGAAACATCCCTTGGTAAACTATAACATTAATTTAGACTACTTATCGTTTTAAAATACGAGAATTCGAGACAAAATGGTATGACTCCAGAGACACAGATACTCACTTGAGCCATATATGTTCGAACTCCCTGTCAGTGAGTCTTAGATCACAGAGCGCCAGAGCTTCGCGGAGCTGAGGTCCAATGATGCGACCATCTTTTACGAAACAGGAAGCTGGAAGAATGTCATAGACACCCACCTCTCTATGAAAAGAAAAACATTTTTATCATGTTTTTAACATTGTCATAGTGGTAGAGTGTGAAACAGATACATAGCAAGTGAAGAGAAGTGGTCTTATGAAAAAAAATCATGTATTAAAAATGGCGCAAGAGTATCAAAAAGCTTCAACAACTGTACAACAATTGTATTAGGAGTGCCAATATCTAAATCAACGTTCAATTTCAGTAGTGCCTCCGTATATGTTTCTTCAAAAAGATTCCCTTTATTTCGCGCTAATCTTTTTTTTTTTTACCACATTAATATAGGGAAAAAGTGGTACGTGCTTTAAAAAATCCAACAACAAACAAAAAAGAACATACAATCTAACCCAAATACTTGGGACAAAAAGTATTGTGCCGAGATGGCTGACATACCCTTTCTGCAGCTTCTTGCGGAATACGACGAATGCGTGCGGGGCGCTGGTGAAGGGACACCACTCTAGCATGTCCGTGCTGCGCAGGTTGTCCTCCAGGTGGGGCTGGTACTGCTGCTGGAGCTTCTCGTCCTGCCGGTGCCGCAGGCTGCTCACCGAGTGCAGGGCCACTTCCTGGTAGTGGGTGCGGGAAACAAAAGGATTGTTAAAGGGGTGATAAAATATCCGGTCGGAGAAAACAAAGTTCACATCCAGTTTAACGTTTCTAAGGTTTCCGATGAGGATTCTCTAATATGGCGACGGGAACCCAGTACAGACACCCAAAACTCCGCTAGTCACATCTTAGCACTGTCACAGACCAAACAGGTAGGGGAAAAGCGGCTTTTTGGGGAACACCTTATACAACTTCACCAAGTAAGCTACCTGCGCCACCACCCACCCCACCCCTAAATGAGAACATCATATTTACTACTATTATCGTCATTATGGAAATCTTGTTTTCTGGTACTGCCGCCTCAACTTTTCATCCTGCAAGCTGGTCACGGAGTACAGGACCACTTCTTGGTAAATGGAGGGGTGGGGGGTTGAGTAGAGTTGGTTGCTAACCTCCAGTGTCAGCACTATGTAGGCTACATTGCAGACGGCCCCCAAGACAAAAGTGTAACAATTTAGGGTGGTGCCGCGCAGAGACAGAGCGGGGATGCCGAGGCTCCAGTCTCAGCCATTCACATTATATTGACACCGACCAAACCAGTACGGGATGAAATCGGAGAAAAATGTTTTGATCGATCGTGGGTTTCGAACCGCGGACCTCTAAATTGGGAGACCGACGCTTTACTATTTGAGCCAGTTCGCCCTGCTTGTAAAGAGGAGGTATATTGGAACAAAGGTGTTATAAAACATTTGGTCTGAGAGACGCAGTTCTCTTCTAATGTAACGTCTCTTTGGTTTATAAGGAGGACCCTACATGGCGACGGGAATCCACTATCAGAAATCCAGGAATTTGATGACTACATTAAACCAACACAGGCTTAACTAATGGGGAAAAAAGGCTTGATCGGGGACTCGAACAAAGAACCTCTGAACAGAAACTGCTTCGCTGCATCAACTGATCCCCGCCCTATAAAGACATATTTACTAGTAGCATCATCATTATTGAAATCACGTTTACTTTCATAATGTTTTTCATATTTTCAATATCACATAACATTTAGATCAATATAATCAAAAAGTCATAAGTCATCACTCATATGCTCTCCGTATAACACCCCCTTAATCACCATAACAACTGGCGCGTACTAATGTCCTTGTTGCAATAGACTCGAGCGCAATAGACTCTAGCTAAGCCTCACACATTACGGGTGTGAATGCTTAAATCTTTCATAATACTGAACGCAACAGTTTCATAAGACTTATAGTGCTTTCAGCTTTTTCTCTTTACTTTCTCTCTTTTTTAATGGATACAAAACTAAAATGTTCAATGCAGTTTGCTTCAACTTTCAATAACCAAAATTGTGCAGCTTGTGATCATATTGTAAAAAGGCAAATGGAATAAAATAATATTGTCAAACTGGGCGACAAAACCACAAAGAAAATGCACAGTGGCAAACATACCAACAAACAGATATCAAAAGCATAGAAAGAGATAGAGAGAGAGAGAGAGAGAGAGAGAGAGAGAGAGAGAGAGAGAGAGAGAGAGAGAGAGAGAGAGAGAGAGAGAGAGAGAAGATGTTGATAAAAACAAAAGCAATAAAAATCGACTAAACAGCAGATAAAAGGGAACAGTGCCATTATCTCCTGCTTACCAACACAGGAAATGTAAAGCAGGGAGATAACTTTGTTTTTTTTTACTGCGTCTGCCCTACTCCGGAAATGACCACAATGTAGCGGTCAAGACATAGGGCTGTTCTAGACAGTTGTTAACACAAGTTTCAGATTCACTCCTTTTACGATTACATGACACGCTACCAGCCATCACGTTGCAGAACCGTACACATCTTTTTTTGAGTTAATATTGTGTGTCTGACTTATTGTTTCAACAATTATCTTCGGTGCTCACGTTTCATAACGTTTGAGATCATTGATCTTCACTGATTTGTGAACATCTCTCTCTCTCTCTCTCTCTCTCTCTCTCTCTCTCTCTCTCTCTCTCTCTCTCTCTCTGTGCTCACTTGGCAATGGAGTATCCAATACAAACTGCGATGTTGTTTAACAAGTTTGTTCTTCTATTACGACCGCTTTTGTGTGTCGTTCCGCGCCTAGCTGTGTTGTGGACTACTCTGACAATTTTACTTGCTGTCACACAGAAGACGAACACTCTACCATTTGCACCGGTTCGCCCCCTATTATGACCGCATTTACAATTCCTTCAGCGATTTTCTTATGTAGGTTGTCTTGCCTTGTAATGTTTCATAATATCTATGCATGTCTCGACCAGGTAGGATGCCAATCGCCTCTTATGAAGCGCCAGAGGCTCAGTTGGTTAGAGCCTTGGACTGATGAGTAAGAAGTCCGAGGATCGAATCTAAGCGTGTCCAGTATCGGTATATGAACCTTCGTGAAACTTTGGGAACGTAAAAGTAGCGTATATATTATAATAAAATAACCGCTTTCTTTGTTCTACATCACAGCAGGATGTAGTGCAACTCTGAGCCTGCCACGACCTCAAAGGAAACAGTGTCTTTTGTTTGGAGCTAAAACTAAACAACTAGAAATGAACATAAACTGTAATACATTCCGCCTTTCTTATTTTTATCAAATCTAGGCACTTAGAATAGACTTCACTTAGATTATTAGGGTGAAGTCAATGAAGACAAACCGTATTATAAATACGTGATTCGTCCCTCAATTGCAGTACTATGCTAAATTTCTTCACTTAATCTTACAACTTTCTGTATATTTTGTAGCCTACTTTTTCTTCTTCTTTGAATTCATATAACAGAAGGAAATGCACTGGTTTAGCACAGACAGTTCAATCATAAAATGCAATGTTTCATCAGTTTATGTTCCTAAGCTTCCTGAAGAATCCTATACGGGGATGTCACCATGAGAATTCAACTTTGAATCTTCTCTGCTTGCTCAGTCCACATCACTATCAACTGAACTACCTCGCGCCACGAATAATTTGAGACATTTTTTATAAGCATTGTGCCAGTTGACTGGTGATTTGTAAGAGTATAACCCTTTTGACAAAAGTAACACATTATGTTTCTATCTAGTATCTGCCGTAAAGCATACAAGGGCTGATCTTAGTCTCAACTAGGCCATTGTTGGTATGAAACGTGGTTAGTTGCAGTCCCAGGTATCGATGTTTGTTTTTTTCGGGGGGAGGGGGGGTTGGGTTATCTGGCGCAGGAGATCCAGTTCCGAGCATTACTCTGGCTGCAGCATCTCTTTCCACTGACTGGTCCACATCTCGAATATATCCCGCCTTGAGACAGTCGCCGTATTAGGGGAGACGAAATGGCGCAATTGGTTCGAAATCCATGATCGGTTAAAAATGTATTTGACTGAGGCATGAGTCCTGGTATCCCTGCTCTGTCATAAAAGTTGTTAGACGTTAGTCTTGGGGCCCGTACTCAATATAGCCTGTATAGTGCAAAAGTTGGACCTTAAGCAAAAACCCAAACCCGTCGCTGTATATAAAATTTCTTAAGACCTAGGAGAGAGCTTTGCTTTCTCAAATCAAAACTTTTCTTCCCAGGCATCGCGCGTCAACCCTTAGACCCACACTTGACTAAAACAGAAAGGCGCATTATATAATTAATATGCATGAAGAGAGAAGGGATGTCGGACATTTCATTTGGCTGGCAGCAAGTCAGTGGTTTGATAATCAGTAAAACTTATCGTCTTTCTGATTCCTCCTATTAATACAGGGAAATGGGCAGGTACAGATTCTCTCTAGAAGTATTCACAATAAACAAGAACAGTGTGGGACCAAAGACAGTGATGTCGGGAAACCTATTTATAGAGTCAGAATTTTTCTATTTCTAGCACCTTTTTTTCATCTCAGACCCCGGTTGATCAGACCTATCTAAACAGTGCTAACTACCTCATGGTTGACCACGTGAAAATGACACTGGGGAATACTTGTTGAGAGGAATGCCACGCCAGGTATACTTACCGGGTTGTCATGGAAACGGACGATGAATTCCTCAAAGCTGATACTTGAGCGCCAGTGAAGACATATGCTGTTGCAAAGAAGAAATGAATAGGAATTAAAAAAGATTGGAATAATTATCATACTGCGCAATCGAGGACTCCACGCGCACCATGAATGCACTGAATCCTCCAACCGCTCCCCATACCTTTCGTTTCCTGCTCAGTTTTTCCAGTCTAGACTTTGCCTTTTATAACGGTTATAGACTGCTAACATGGTCATACCCCCATTCAAACGGAGTCCGATGTTTTGGATGAATAAATTATATTGTTTACTCCTCTCAGTCTTACTGTTGCTGACAGTGTTGTCACGAAAACCGGTAGTAGTTTTGACTAGTGAACTTTCCAAATGCTTTTTGAATGATGCTAAAATATTAGGGTAGTTGTAGTAGCTACAGTAGATAGATGACACCGGTAGTTTCGTAACTTAAAAAAAAAAAGATAACTGTTTCAAAGAGAAAAAACACAACAACAACGATACCATTGTCATTCTATTTATGTCTTTCTTCACCAACGCCTGCCTGCTTGTATACATGTGTTCCTGACCTTCTCATTGCCTCTTGTCTTCTCTCCCACTCTTTGTGTATCTTTCTCTCTCTCTGTACTCTTTCTGTCTATCTATCTATCTATCTATCTATCTATCTATCTATCTATCTATCTATCTATCTATCTATCTATCTATCTGTCTGTCTTTATATATCTCTCTTTATATTTTCCCTCTCTCTTCGTAAATGAACTACATTCCTAATAACACCAGTAAAATAAAACCCTGGGCCTTACTATTATCGAAAAGTACCCAGCCGTCTGAAGCTTACCATTTGAGGAAAGAGTCGTACTGCTCGCGACTTATGTGGCCAACCAAAGCCTTGAGAATCAGGAACAGTCCTTCTCTGTGGAAAAAAGCGCATCCACACTGCATTAGAGGTGCGCTCTACCATAATCAGGGGGAACTTGAAGAGGTTATTTGTGTTCGAGGGCACAGGGTGTGTGTGTGTGTGTGAGTGAGTGAGTGAGTGAGAGAGAGAGAGAGAGAGAGAGAGAGAGAGAGAGAGAGAGAGAGAGAGAGAGAGAGAGAGATTGGTGTTCTAAACTACAGAAACAAGACGGATAGCAAACAAATAAAACTTTCTATAAATGCTGCAAAGAGTGAGAGGTCAAAATGTGCCACAAGGAGAGATAGCTATTATAGGTTGTATTTGTGCGAAGTATGCAAGTTCTTCGGAAAACGTAGTTTTTGCAGAGATTTTGTTGTTGTTCTTATCATAAAATCTTTAAAAAAAGAAAGTAAATCAACTCATAATAATCTTAAAAATGAAAAAAAAGGCCGATTACAAAAAATTTAATGTGTTGAAAAAACTAGTCAATATTTTTGGTTCAATAAAGACCGGACAGAACAATAATTGTCTGTGGATTTGCTATGAATTTTAGATAAACTAATGACTAGCTGCTAATAAAAAGGCGTTATGTACAAAACGTATTGTAAAAAACGGGCACACTGAGTTTTATTAGTTCTTACTTGGTAATATTAAAAAATGCAAGACACATTGAAATAATCAAAGTTGCTTAGTTTTTTAAGTCCTCGCCCATCTGCTTTTCAACAAGGTTGCCTAGGAACAAAATATAAATATACTCTTTTGATCATCTACCTATTTACTTGGAAAATTTCTTAGCTACATAAAGTGTGTCTTTAAATGTTGCTATCGATCTTTCGATCGTCTACTTAAAGCTATGAAGTAAACTTGTTCCTGTTTTCAGCCACCATTAAATTCCTGAAAATTGCACCTGCCTTATTGCTATCACACCTAGATACGCGTTTTCTTTTGCATTAAGGCAGAAATAATGAGACCAAATCGAACGGAAATCGATAAACACATTAAATCTCCATAGAATTTGAGTATTTTAAATCGCCTCTTTTGATATCAGATTTTACAAAGACGGAAGCTCAAAACCAAACAGTTAGAGAAACGAACATGTTTTAGTCCGAGGCGCGGAGCAACGAGTGCGTCTTAGCAACAAGTTATGCCAACAACCACACCGCGGTGCTTGAGGCATTTTGTTCAGAGACAAGGCCGAAACCGCGGAATAGGTTGAAGTATTACAAGTCCGTGACGCCCGATTTATAGGGCCTATTAGGTAGACGAAAAACAAAAAAACATAGAAAAGGACAACACAAAACTACAAAAAAAAAAAGAAAAAAAAAAAAAAAAAGAACAACACAGAAATATCATAAAAACAACATAAAAGACAAAGGGGATATTTTCATACATTTTTCAATTTTTCTTTGAAAACGCGCCCGACTTCGTTTTAGCATAGGGATTGATATTCGAAAAATCAATTGAAATAAATCAAAAGTGCTACCATACTTAGCTTTCTCCTTAAAACGAAGTCAGGCGCGTTTTCAAAGAAAATTGAAAAATGTGTGAAAATATCCCCTTTGTCTTTTATGTTGTTTTTATGATATTTCTGTGTTGTTCTTTTTTCTTTTTTTTTGTGTTGTCCTTTTCTATGTTTTTTTTTGTTTTTCGTCTACCTAATAGGCCCTATAAGTTGTGCGTCACGGACTACGAATTCTTATGTTCAGCCGTTTCTGCCTTGTCTCTGAACAAAATGCCTCAAGCACCGCGATGTAGTTGTTGGCATAACTTGTTGCTAAGACGCACTCGTTGCTCCGCGCCTCGGACTAAAACTTGTTCGTTTCTCTAACTGTTTGGTTTTGAGCTTCCGTCTTTGTAAAATCTGATATCAAAAGAGGCGATTTAAAATACTCAAATTCTATGGAGATTTAATTTGTTTATCGATTTCCGTTCGATTTGGTCTCATTATCTTTGCCTTAATGCAAAAGAAAACGCGTATCTAGGTGTGATAGCAATATTGCAGGTGCAATTTTCAGGAATTTAATGGTGGCTGAAAACAGGAACAAGTTTACTTCATAGCTTTAAGTAGACGATCGAAAGTCCGCCGACTGCTAGATCGATAGCAACATTTAAAGACACAATTTATGTTGCTAAGAAATTTTCAAGTAAAAAGGTACATGATCAAAAGAGTATATTTATATTTTGTTCCTAGGCAACCTTGTTGAAAAGCAGATGGGCGGGGACTTAAAAAACTACGCAACTTTGATTATTTCAATGTGTCTTGCATTTTTAAATATTACCAAGTAAGAACTAATAAAACTTAGTGTGCCCGTTTTTACAATACGTTTTGTACATAACGCCTTTTTATTAGCAGCTAGTCATTAGTTTATCTAAAAATCATAGCAAATCCACAGAAAATTATTATTCTGTCTGGTCTTTATTGAACCAAGAATATTGACTAGTTTTTTCAACACATTTTTGCAATCGGCCTTTTTTCATTCTTAAGATTATTATGAGTTGATTTACTTTCTTCTTTTTTAAGATTTTATGATAACAACAACAACAAAATCTCTGCAACAACTATGTTTTCCGAAGGGCTTGCATACTTCGCACAAATACAACCTATAATAGCTGTCTCTCCTTGTGGCACATTTTAACCTCACTCTTTGCAGCATTTATAAAAAAAATGTTTTATTTGTTTGCTATCCGTCTTGTTTCTGTAGTTTAACTCTTTTGATCATCTACCTATTTACTTGGAAAATTTCTTAGCAACATAAATTGTCTCTTTAAATGTTGCTATCGATCTAGCAGTCGGCGGACTTTCGATCGTCTACTTAAAGCTATGAAGTAAACTTGTTCCTGTTTTCAGCCACCATTAAATTCCTGAAAATTGCACCTGCAATATTGCTATCACACCTTCTTTTGCATTAAGGCAAAAATAATGAGACCAAATCGAACGGAAATCGATAAACAAATTAAATCTCCATAGAATTTGAGTATTTTAAATCGCCTCTTTTGATATCAGATTTTACAAAGACGGAAGCTCAAAACCAAACAGTTAGAGAAACGAACATGTTTTAGTCCGAGGCGCGGAGCAACGAGTGCGTCTTAGCAACAAGTTATGCCAACAACCACACCGCGGTGCTTGAGGCATTTTGTTCAGAGACAAGGCCGAAACCGCGGAATAGGTTGAAGTATTACAAGTCCGTGACGCCCGATTTATAGGGCCTATTAGGTAGACGAAAAACAAAAACAAAAACATAGAAAAGGACAACACAAAATTACAAAAAAAAAAGAACAACACAGAAATATCATAAAAACAACATAAAAGACAAAGGGGATATTTTCACACATTTTTCAATTTTTCTTTGAAAACGCGCCTGACTTCGTTTTAAGGAGAAAGCTAAGTATGGTAGCACTTTTGATTTATTTCAATTGATTTTTCGAATATCAATCCCTATGCCAATTCTTCAATGCGATGAAAGCCCACAGTGGGCACAGATAGTAAGTGCGTATCTTGGTGAAAACCAAAAAAAAAAAAATAGACCTTGGAATTTGAAGGCGAAAAAAAATGTATATGTACAATAATGAGTAGACAGCTGCTCGCTCCGAAATAATTTCATCAAACAAACAAAATATTTTCAATTTAAAGTGAAAGTTTTGTTAAACGAGCATTAAATATTTGTTAATGTGATAGGGATGAAGAAAAATGAGATAAAAATAATAAGAAAAAAGAAAGAGAATGAAAAAGAAATTAAAATAACAAAAATAACAAAACAAATAATCATGTTTCTAACACCGTTTGAGTTTGTTTCATAAACAATCTTACCTTGTCACTATGGAATCTCCGTAGGGGTCCTTGGCTTTGAACATCTGTCTGACGCCTTCATAACCGGTGATTAACTTAGCCTTGACTTCCTCAACGAGCTGAGGGTTGCAAATGAAGGAACAATTAGACAAAAAAGACAAAATAAAACAAAACAATGAAGAAACAAGCAGGCGCTGTCAGGTATGTAAACTGATCCATAGATAAAAAAAAAGTCAATTGGCTTTGGAGATTGATGGCTCCTAATGTAGAAGAATCTGATCCCACAAAGCCCAATTTTTTAAAAATCAATATCATATAAAGCTTATTTGGCGGGTTCAGAGGCATATTATTGTAATTGCAAATAGCTATTGCGGTAATTTACAACACTTCGCCTCTAGACCCGCGTATAATATAATGATTCGAAGGTAAAATAAAATTACAGTATTTGAAACTTACATCATTGTCTGTTCGCCAGACTGTGGATTTTGGCACCCGACTTTTTCCCTTCCCTGGACGCTGCAAATGCTCTGAGGAAGAAGGATGATATAATTATTTTAAATATTCCTGCTTTTTTTAAAGGAATTATTAGAGATATGATTAAGGTGGAAAGAAGCGTTTGAAATGACCTGTACTTTTCATACGGAACTATGAGATACCCGGTAATGAATTTCATCGAAAGAATTTTTCATAGGAATTTAAAAAAAGGAAGAGAGGAGCTTAAAAATCTCTTTATCCTCCGAGCTCAATTTAAATGAACAGCGTACACTTTCAGCAGCGAGAAGAGCAAACGAGTATGAGGAAACTCACCCACCTGCCAACATTTTAATTTTACACAGTGCAAGATTTGTGGGACATCCCTGTGGCGATGTTATTATCATACCAGAGAGTATAAATTATAGCGACATTTCACCGTGAGGATTTTGCGTCTGTGGTTCAGGATGGTTAAGACGGCAGGTTTCTTTTATTAAACTTAAGTAAAAACCGCGGCCTTTTCATTTTCATACAGCCCGAATTACAATAACAAAGAAAGTGAGCCCACGTCCTAGTATAGTAATTCCTGCAAACAGTAACACGAGTCCCGCTCGTGAGACTACGAATTAAATATATTGTCTCTGATTGTTCCATGTAAAATCCAAAAACAAAGAAGAAGAAGTGTGTGTGTGTGTGGGGGAGAGAGAGAGAGAGAGAGAGAGAGAGAGAGAGAGAGAGAGAGAGAGAGAGAGAGAGAGATGATTATTTCGATAGATAGTTATTTAGATAGATAGATAGAGAGTGGGAGAAAGAAAGGGGAGGAATTCGGTGTGCAAAACGGTTATTGATTTCAGACGGATAATGAAACTATTTTATCAGTTTTCCCCCGAGATCAGTATAGCCTTTAGCCTTCAATTACAGATAATTGCCCCCTATTTTGTCAATTCGGATAAAAATTGATCTATAAGTACTTTGTAATGACAGTGCATTGCATACTTTTGGACCATAATGAAAAGGCTGAAGAGAATAATAATATTTGTTTTCCCAAAGTTAACTTTGCTTCAGAACAATCAATGTATGTGTTCACTTAAAAAAATGAAAGATAAGATCTAAGTGATACAGATAAAAGGTAGGCGGTAGACTGGCATTAACACAATTATAAAGGAGAATTTCGCACTAGAATTGTCTTGACAGGCAATGGTATCATAGAAGAGAATGTACTCCTTAAGGGTGACTGATGAAGAGAAAAAGATGACAAAACGACGGAGTTGAGTCTGAAAAAGTCGAACTGCTTTGTGGAGAGTGCTGAAAAAAAATAAAAGCGTCGAGTGAAATCGATGTCCCATGCTATTGTCTGATTCATTGAACGTCTCAAGCGCTTACCCCGAGGTTATCTGGTATCCTCGGGTTGGGCCTGTTCTGCAAAACTATCTCAAGTCAACTTTTTTTTTGCGAAAATCACTTTTTCTCAATTGTCTTCTTGTGCAGGTTGTCTCAAAAATATTAAACCTGCTTGCGATTATTTTACGTTTTCTAATTAACTTTGTTTTAACCGTTATCCTGCCAATCATTGTTACAAGTTGCCTTTAATAAAGAGAATCATTCAAATACTAAGTAACACATACTGGTAATTAAAGATTAACCCGCTTAAAATACACCTCATGAAACGACATTGTACACATACACTGGACTTTTTAAAAAATTACTTTTAAATTTTTGGTAGAGACACTGACTGGCATTAACTGACTGATATTTCAAAATTTTGACATTTTTTTGGAATCAAAATATCTAGGAGAAAAATACAATAAACATGTTTGTCAAAGTATCCCATCTCTTCACAGCCTTTGTTATATACGCTGCGTTTGCTAAAGTAAATGACGATACAAGTATCTCAAGTTAGATTTCAGATAGTTATACAATCAAAGTTTTCACTGACAAGTATCTCAATATATACTTAAGATTGTTATGAAATAAAACTTTTAAAATTCATTAATGCCATTTAAATAAAACGTTGATTTTTCAGTAAACGAAAGACTTGAAGCCATATCGTCTAATACTCTAAAAAATTGCAAAAATGAACTATTTAGTATTAACTAATTACGTTTTTTTTTTGGTAAGTGTTCTAATAATTATGATAAAAATCAGTTTTGTGTGTTCTGTAAAACTTTACAAAATGGACATGAGATACTTTTGAAGTACACGCTCTGGGTACCAGCTGAGATTCGAACCTCGGTCGTTGTGTTCATCAGCCCAGAGAGTGTCTGAGAATGAGCTTCTGTCGCTCCCCTCTCACTAAACTGTAGTAAAAAAAAAACTCTCCTGTAGAGCAGCAGGACGACCTTACAGTCAATCGAGGATTGATGCTGGTTTCTTCTATTCATAACGCCTTTCGCGAAATGTATCAAGATTAACGTTGATTATCTGCCCTGCTGTTACACACACCAAGCGGGTTATCAGGACTTCTGTTAGACTGTCACGTTTTTCCGACACCAGTCCAACCAGCAAGATTTGACCACTCTGTTTTCTACTAATCCATTTTCAAAATTTTAGATAATTCTTGGTACAAAAGTCTGATAACCTCAATGGGTTTTTTTTAGAATGTAGTACCAATGATTGAGTAACATATATCGAAGGCATTAATTGCTTTTTCCTAATCCATTTTCAAAATTTTAGATAATTCTTGGTACAAAAGTCTGATAACTTAAATGGGTTTTTTTTTAAAATGTAGTACCAATAATTGGGTAACATATAAGAAGGCATTAATTGCTTATTCCTTTTGCCAAAGTCTACAATCATGGCTGCAATCTCTGTTCATTTTTATGCCCCCAGAAGAACTCGAGATTTTCAATGACATGTGCCAAACAATAAAAACAACAATATAACTTTCAGCCACAATGAACAATCTTTAAAGAAGCGAAGCTCTCTCCAAGACTAAAATCTCTTAGGCCAGAGCCAGACTGACACTGATGGCTGGGGTGGGACTGTGACTTCCGTATGAACCCTTCTTGTGTTTTTGAGCTTCGATTTGACTGTGCAACACGTGAATTCTATGAAAGTACACTCGACTCATACACAGAGTATTGTATAACCCACCTGGCGGCCACTGAACAAGCCTGGAGGGCGCCGGCTCCTCCCGCTCGGTGAATAGTCCAGGTGTGGGCGTGCCTGTAATGGTCAGGTCCAGATTCATGGACCTTGAGGTCATCGGGTGCTGGACTGGAAGTGGTCGCGAGGACGGCCGGCCCCATTTGGCTGACCCAGTGCGAGGAGTCTTGTGACGCCCCACAGAGCTGCTTGCCATGGTGGAGGGTGAGAGACAGTCAGGTGGTCAAGCGGTCAGTTGCAGCGATCTGGGCCTACTTTAGTCTACTGAGGAGGGAGGGGGGTGAAAAAGGAGTGTGACTTGTGGTGCAAAACAAGGCATCAAATAGATCAATCGGGTGGTACATGTATAATGACGAGGAAATTTAGGGGCCATAAAACAGAATGTTCGCTAATACGTCAACTCTAAATTGATGACCAGGAGGTATGACAACCGCCAACTTTAAGAAGACTCTGTGGGAATAAAACTAATCAAATGTTACTATGGTGTAAATTAATCTTGATTTATAATCGATTTCAACACATTGCGCATGAAAAGAAGCGTTCTTAAAGGAGAAAAAGGCAAAGTGAAGAGGATACAGCCTTGGTTCACATTCTATTGGCTATTTAAGTACAACAAACCAAGTTCAGCATAAACCTAAATGACTCCTTACAGGAGAAAAGTCTCATCTTCTCAGATGTTTCAACATAGTCATTCTATGTTAAAAAAAAAAAAAACCAGTCTAGTTCGCTTTAAAAAAAAGTCTTACTTCCTATCTAACAAATTTCTTTTTCTAAGAGGTAGAAGTTAAACGCAAACATCCCAAAAAGCTACTGTCTTAAAAAGTCTTTACGCTTTTGGATGTAAGTGCTTCTTTTTATTTATATATTTTCAGTAGATTGACTGCAAGTTGTATCAATGTAAATAATGGAGTAAAGTTTTTTGTACAAAAAACATTCCAAGTAAAAGAGACCTTAAGTAACTCAAAATAACTTTAGTGCTGTGCTAGATGCACTCTTTTCTTTGACATGGATACTGGAAGTAAAACAGGATATAAATTATGTTTCTCTGTGTTGATGCAACCCATCAAATCTGCTAAAAGGCTCTTAACCAAAGATGCTGTTCTTAAGCAAAGAGCATCTAATTGCACTAGAAGGGCCTCATCGATAGACAGCAAATTTCTTAGAGATGAGATTGTACGTAACATATTGGTTGTAGCAAAAAATCTTATTAAAATTAAGACCTTTTTCAATTAAATTTTTATATTTAAGCTGATTAGTCCTTAGATGCTTTGCTGACCTACTTATCAAGTAGAATCTTTGAAAATAAAGTGATCTTTCTCACCCAAACATATTCATAATATACATTGTGAACATTGTTCACTTTTTCTGGCCTTAGATGTTAAAAAAGGAGGGTATTTGACAAATTTTACAATGAAAATTTCTAAAAGTTTCTCACCATAGAAAGCTTACAAATTTTAATCTCTATCAACCTGTTGTAAATGATCATGCTGTTGTTTTTGGGCCTCAACTTTCCGCCTAGCTTTTAACTTCCTGCTTAGATAATACAAATGATACAGAGTCCTAGCAATAAGTGTATTTGGGAGAATGGCCCAGTCATTTTTTAAGTTAAAATTACTCTTCATATAACCATTTCTTGCCTTTATTCAATACATGGCTTTTGTGTTTCAAAAGCCCAAGCCAATGTGAACGAGGATGCATATAGTTAGTGAGTTGCGTTATAAAAAATAATGCCTAAATTGCTTCAATTCATAGTGTATTAAGAGAAATGTGTTAATTTTAACTACTAAATGTTTTTTTTTCTCTTATTTTTTATTATTGTATTAGGGTACAAGTTTAAAAAAAATTAACTTGTGAAAATTAATTGTATCTTCCAAATATTGTTTGAACAGCGAATAAAAATAATGTTCAATATATCTGAAACCAGTGATAACCGGTATAAGGCTAAGAAAGCCATTCTAAAAAAACAACACAAAAAAAACTCAACAAAAACCATACGTAAAGCATGTATTCCATCAATACTAAGTTTTTGTAAAACACACACAAAAAACGCCAGAAACTCTCGATAATTATCATTCACCACCAGAATTATAGTAGTATACTATGTTTTTTCCTGAAAAAAAAAATATATATCACTCTCATTTAAATATTTAAATCATGAGGGTCTAATAGTAACATTAGTCAACATTTTAAAGATAAAACATTGAAATTTATTTAAAAATTTTTTTAATAATAACAATTCAGTTGGTGTGATACAACTAGCTATATTACTTTAGAAGACATGTCACTTAAAATGTAAAAATAAAAAGGTTTAACTCATGTTTATCCTTTTAGCGAAACTATCCTGAAAATTGCACTGTTAAATTTATGATAGGCCTAAGATACATCAATTATTACTGATGTTCTTTAAAGTTTTGCGAGGAAAACAATCTCTCTGATTGGATTTTCAGATATTTAAAAAAAAAGGAATTCATCCCTACACCCTTTTTTTTACCATTTTAATTTCCTTACTTCTTTAAAAAAAAAAAAAAAAAGATTTCTTTTCCTTACACCACTGTAAGCTTAGAAACACTTTTGGTACATATTGAATAATACTTTTCAGATAAATGAGTAAATTTTACAAAGTGCAATCCTGTCTTCTGCAACAGTTATTATTTAACTTCTGTGGAAGAAGGCTGTATGTCGAGGGGTGTTTCAGGAAGTACGAAGTAGTATGACATTGGTATTTTTCGCAAAGAATCTGTATTTAAGGCATGTTCTTTCTCCAGTTTATTTGCCCCTTTGAAATTGCACTTTGCATTACTTCACCAGATCATAGCATATTTTTACTCTTAGTTTTCTTTGCAGTCCTGCAGAAAACAAAATCTTTAAAAGACTCATAAAAAATTTGAAGTGAAAATTAATTCTGAGGAAATATGCTACTACTAAAATTGTATGTGCACAATTACATTTTGATATTCTTTTTACTGTTGGACCCATATTCTGATTAAGTATGAGAAGTAGGCCGATCTCCCCAAAATAACTCAACAGTCCATTCTTTCAATTATGGTTATGTGAAATGTGTACAGTTTCAATTTCCATTTTGAACAAAATTATGAATATTTCAGGCGGTTTCCTATCGATCACGTCCTAGATATAGATAATGAGTTAAGAAATTGCTAAATTCACAAGGAATAGAATAGGCCTATAGATCTACGATCTATATTAGGTATGTTGCATAATCCAAGGCTGTTAAGTTATAAATCAGTTGTATCTGAATCTAATTCTAGTAATTATATTTTGGTTCTAAATCTAGATCTATAAAGATAATTCTATACCATCATTAAATAATGGATGAATTTATTGAAAGGTTGAGTAAACAATAGATCTAGAGTAGACCTATTAAAAAAAAAAGGACCTGAATCTAAAACATCCCTCCTCTCCTTCCTCTTTTATCAAACTGTTTTATACCATATAAGATTAGATCCCACCTCTATATAATACCCATTGCAAAATACGATTCTACGGCAGCCATTAGGGTTAAAGCCTTAATATAGATTTCTATACATCTGAACTAAATTGGGATCTAAAATCTAAAACCAGGCTTACTGGATTAAAATATGCCCCTTTTATACAAAATTTGATACCATTAACTACTGTAGGTTTGGATAAATGGATTCAGTAGTTATAGATGATATAAATTTCGTCAGTAAAGATAAACAGTCATTAAATAGCCTGATTTTGTCGCACAAACCTGTGACGCGGTCGCTGTTGCCGCCGTTGATCGCCATACATAAACAATATGCTTGACGACGTTGAGTTTTCGAAGTCATGTGACAATGGCTCTTCCCCTCGTTGCTTCAAATTTTCGTAGCTTTTACATTTAAATAAGAAAGAAAAAGCGAAAAGTAGACTGTTTTGTAGAACACTGAACCGAGATAAACAGTGAGAAAAAAAAGAAAATAATATAATTGTTACTTCCAAATTAAAATGAACCATTACCTGTTTCTATCATTGTATTAATTTTAGTTTTAAATGGAAGTTGAGTGCACAATAGTTATGTTTATGCCTTACCATAATAATAATACTGGACGCAGAAGACTAAGATCAGAATTGGAAATGAACTGTCTGATGATGTTGATATAAAGAAAGGTGTTAGACAAGGCTGTGTGCTATCTCCATCGCTTTTTAATCTATACACAGAGTACATATTCCGGGAGATTGATACAGTACCAGGTCTGAAAATAAATGGTGAAAATATAAATAACCTTAGGTATGCAGATGACACAGTACTCTTAGCAGAATCTCAAAATGACTTACAAAACCTAGTCACCATCATAGAAGAGCACAGTGGAAAGTATGGGCTACTTATGAATGTGAAGAAGACCAAGGTTATGGTTATATCCAAGAAAGAGCCACCTAAAGCAGAAATAAAGGTTAAAGGCAAGTCCATTGAGCAGATTGACCAGTTTGTTTATTTGGACCAGTTAATAACAACAGATGGTAGGTCTGATTCAGAAATAAAGAGACGCATCACCATCGCCAAAAATGCCTTCTCAAAATACTCACAAATACTGACCAACAAAAGAGTGAGTTTGCCAACCAGACTGAGAACAATGAAATGTTTTGTGTGGTCACCGTTCTTATATGCAAGTGAAACATGGACATTAAGTAAGTCTATAGAGAAGAGAATAGATGCCTTGGAAATGTGGATGTATAGGAGAATGAACAGAATTTCTTGGAAAGATAAGGTGACAAATAAGGAGGTCTTGGATAAAGTTGTAATAATAATAATAATAATAATAATGTTTGTATTAGAAAAGTGATGAAGATAATAATGATAGTAAGTTTAAATCAAAAGGACATTATGGTACATAAGCCAGTTACTGGACAACCAAAGCGTCCACTAGCGTCATTGAATCGTTTACAGAAAAAAGGGAGAAAAAGCTCTAAAAACTAAAGATAAAAAATATAAGACACAAGATAAGTCTAATAACTTGGACGTTTTAACAGGCGATTTTTAGCTAATTCATAAAAAAAAATTAATGCGAGAGAGAAAATATTTCAAATTTTCAAAAAAAAATATGCATCATTAAAAGATGCTGTACAAGACTTCTCGAAAAAAAAAAAGGCAAGGTCGCTGAGTTGAATGAAGTAAAACAATTTTGGCACACCAAGGAGAAAAGAGGAGAGGTTTATTTATTTTAATTTCTACCATAGACAGGACACAATGAAAATAAGAGATTATTATTTCCGGCTTACAAGCCTTCTGGACTAAAAATGTTAACTGTGCGGGCACTATATTGAATGTTTTCTGAAAAAACAATTAAAAGATAATTTATTATATAAACTTTTGTGCAGCACGATGAAAAGACGTTCAATAATATCGGCTCTAGCCCATGTTCACTCTTACAACAAGTTTTTGTCATATTTGGTGACCCTGTCTTATATTAACTGAAAGCCTTGGCCCAGTAACATTATAATTGTGGTAGTACAAAATTGGAAAGTACATCTAATCATACGATAAATACGGCGAGTTGAAATTACTTTTAAATGCAAATTAGCATACATTCAGCCTTGATAGTATAATGTTGCCGCATGTGCATTCTGATTTAGGGTAGCCCTACTTCCTAATACAGGATCAATATAACAAAATCGATATTTAGAGTAAGACACTATCTAAGAATTTTGGACTGTTATTCCCTCAGTATAAAATGTGGACATAAAGACAAAAAAAAGCCAAGAACTTTATAGGTAATGATTTCTCAGTGTCCCTATAGTAACTCTTTTTTGTGGAAGAATGGAGAGTTTATTTTTTAGAAGTTTAGTTTCTAATGTGCTAGAGTCAGTGGACAAGATCTCCTGTGTTCACAAGGAGAATCCTTCATGACGACAGGGCCCCGTTTCACGATGTCCAAGACAACCATTCTGAAACCGACCCAACCAGTAAGAAACAAGGCGACCAAATCGGGCAATCGGACCAGAGACTTCTGAGAAGAAACAGCTTCGCTGTGCGACTAAACTGCCTCGCCCACTATTGTGTGCTCGATGTGCTGAGAGATTTTTTAATGAGTGGAAATGAATAAACGACTGCTTCTAGTGTAGAAGTTTTAACTGAAGTTTGTCGGTAATTAGGAATTAAAAAAGGAAGCGAAAGCCTCTTAGTGGCTTCTCCTTTCTACACGCTCTTTAATGAGTCTTGAACCAATCGAAAACTGACAGTTTTGTGTTGTGCTTCTACACAGCATTTTAGTCACTAAAATAATTTGAAGAGTTGCAGTGATACATTTAACAACTAGTCGCTGAAGTCTTTAGCCGCGAAGTTGTAAAAAGGCGTCTATTCAATGGCATTGTGTTTTCTGATGATCATAATATGAATTATTATTTCATTTCAATAGGTTTCATAAAGATGGAAGACGTGTTTTTCCTAAAAGAGGCATTCCCGTTACACAACATGTATCGGTATATAAAAAAAAACATGACATATTTTACCTTTTTATGAATAAGTTGTTAGTAAAGAAATGCAAATTACATTTCCTATATTGTGAAATTTACAAGAACGTTAATTGTGAGAATTTTTAACATAGACTGACTTAAACAATAACAAAGACACTAAGAACAACATTTTCATCAAAGATGAAGACATTAATAACAACATTTGCAACATAAATCACCACAGTCCATCACCATCACCATCACATTACCATCGCCACCAACAACACAGTTAAACGATCTACCTAAACCATCAACATTATTTTACAAGAAAAAGAACGAGAACACGACTACCACCAACACCACCACCGCCAACAACAACAACAACTACAACAACAACAACAACAACAACAACAACAACAACAACAACAACAACAATAACAACTAAATAACAACAACACCAACAACACCAACAACACAATTATCATAAATGACAACAACAGCGACGAAAAACAATATTGAGGGCAATAGCAACCACCAACTCCACATAGGGTGGAGTCGCTACCACACTCTGAGAATCAGCGCGCCATTGCTATAACTCGTGTCCCTTGGGCTACGCCGATTAGCGAGCAGAGAGATCGAAAGAGAGAGGGAAAGCGGATATGCCAATATTACGCACAGACAGCGTACTTGTATGCATTTCCCCTACACTTTTGCGCTGAAAATATATACACTGTTGATGATTGCTTAGATTGGCAGGAGTGGGAAGAAGGTGCTCGTCTTTGGGTGGCCGGTATAAAACGTGAGCGGGCTGCCCCGCCGCGCGCCCATCACTTTAATATTCTGCAGTGGACGCAGGGGATGTACAACATACCAAACTGATAAATTGGCCTGGGTCGGGAACGTAACTGTACTGAGATGCCTCTTCCAGAGTTGGTCGCGATTTATGGGGACTTCAACGCTTGATTTTGTATTAATTTGCTTTTGCATAAAACACAAAATTACTAGATATATTCAACACGTCTTATAAAACAAAATGTGATACAACACTGTTTGAGGAAACTATGAGCAAGGATGTACGTTTTTTAATAGGCAAATACGTTTATCTTTTTTCTTAACGAGAGATTGTGCTGTTAAGTGATGTGCAGAAGTTTGCATACCTATAGCAACTGGTGTGATCTTACTAAGACTTTCTTTTTAGTTTGAAGCTAAACATTATAATATCCAAATATACCAGTGCTATACTGTGATGACACCAGCTTGGTCATATAAACAAACACACCATTTGACAGATAGAATGCGGCAGTGGTAATGCTAACCAGCATAACTTGACCAAACCTTGCTGCCCAATGTATTGTGACTTCACTGGACTATTTCTTCACCTGAAATAATAATGGCTTAAGAAACTGAGAGCAGACCAAAGGGAGGTGACCCTGTTATGTTTGGAGAATTTGAGGTAAATCGATAATCTTGTGATAAAATTTAGTGGGAAAAGATAATTTTTCGTAATTATGGCGTTGCCAATATTTCTACTTTCACTTTGTACAGTTTCTGGGAAAAAAGTATTTTTCTCTGTGTTTGTGAGGGTTGATGTGTTGCATGAAATGTTATCATTAATTTATGTGCGGTTTTGAAAATAAGGTTATAAACAAATTCCAGAGAATTAATTCAGTTATGATCTGAATGATGCACTTTACAGATACCCTGCAGTTTCAATCGTGACCATAGCTACTATTTTAAATTGCTTGTTGTTTTTGTGTGTGTGAGATAAACAACTCCGACTGGGAAAAAGATGCAATTTTGGACAATCATAATGATCTATGTTATTAAGTCACAAATCATGGTTTTGATATACATAGCCCCTACTGAATATTGTTAAGTCCATTTCTTTATCTTCCAAACTGCAACAAAATTTTTCTTTTTGCCACAGCCACTAGGAACCTTACGGATAGAGTCCCCGTTCAATGACAGATTGAATATTGTTTATTAAAACTGATGTCGAATAAAACCTCATAGGCATAAAATAGTTAAAAGTTCATGCAAAATACATCCCTTTTGATCCTTTTCTCGCACATTGTTCGCTGGATTGGTTGTGAAAAGGATAAAAAAAAATTACGTACCAATTTCGCTCTTTTAGCGAACAGAGAGATCGAAAGAGAGATGAAAAGCGGAGATGCCAATTTTGCACCCAGACAGCTTACTTCTATGTGTTTCCCATTCTCGTTTTGGCTAAAATATATAAAATATTGAAGATTGTTTAGATTGGCAGATATGAGAAGATGGTGCACGTCTTTGGATCACCAGTATAAAACTTAAGCGGGCTGCTCCGCTGCGCTTCCAACACTATAATAATTCCTCTAATTGCACTGACATGGGAAAATGAATTCGTTACATGGTGCTTTACTTGCAGTTGTCCTTCCTTGATTGTAAATAAGACATGGCCCACCTGCCTAAAATGTGCGCAAATTAATGTTTCTTTTACAGTGCTGTGGGTTTTGTGGCATGCGCAGGGTGGTCGGCATTGCGATCCAGATCTAGCGAGTGAAACACATTGGTTTCTCTCCATAGTGATACAAGACTTTCCCCCCTACCCCATAAAGATCACCCCCTTTCCCACCATTCACGTTCTTACCCCGATAACTGTGCGGTACACATAGGCCCCTAAGTTTTAAAGTTTGACTTTGGTTTATAATTATGCTTTCTTTTGGAAAATAAGTAAACAATTTATGTTCTGACATATCCCTTTTTTCCTCTACTCTCTCTTTCCATCCCGCACTGTTCTTTTTTATTTTTTTTTATTAGCTTTACATTATACGTAGGAATGTATGTACATCCTCTAGCTCGTTTGGTTTGTCAATGAATCTTATACGGAAAGGTAAAGGAAACCGACTTAGCAATCTAAACAATAAGTTATCTGTCGATAGTGTTATGTCCACTAGATTTCGAGAAACCTATACCGTGATGAGAATGATAATCTGATAGGATTCGAACCGTGCGGTGAATCTCGTCGTCAGTCCAGAACATTACCGACTATGTTGCCTGCACTCCCCTTTCACACATAAATAATAAAGGTGTGCGACATTGCCCATCTAAGAGAATCTATGTAAAAAGATATGGTATACATAGCAAATCAACCATGGGTTATCTGAAGAGACAGATGCAATCACGTTCTCCCATGCTTAACCCTGGCATAAAAATTGGTCTTATTTTCCCCAAGTCAAGAAAATATTTTTTTAGAAGTCAATAATAGTAATAATAATAATAATAATAATAATAATGATAATAATCAACAAGTATCTGCTGCATCTTTATATAATCATTGAAAAACATTTAACATATACATTTGATAAGTTTCTAATTACTTATCTTTTGCTCTGATTTACCTACCCAATTTTGAAACTATCGATTGATAACATAGTCTAAATTGATCAAATTATATATTTATATTATCAGATTATCCGATAATTATATTCAAGCACTTTAGCCTCGGCTTTAATGAAAGTGTCCATTGAATAGAGTAATCAATTTATTTATCCACTTGTTATCTATCCCCGTAGACACATATACACACAAGCACATTGTTTGCTAAATTGCTTGCTGATTGTTTTAGCTCTGTGTTTTGCTTGATAAATAAGTGCAATATTGGAAACAATTAAAAAGCCCATAAAAAACGAAAAAAAAACAACAAAAACAAAATAACAACAACAACAACAACACAACAACAACAACAACAACAAAAACAACAACAACACAAAAACATCAGCAACAACAGCAGCAGCAACAACAATAACAACAACAACAAAAACTAAACAACAATCGTAACACAACTTTTTGTGCTTGTCACCTAAAGAACTAATTATTACATTCAAAAAAAAAAAAAAAAGAATAAAAGAAGCCTGTGTAAACTATATTAAAAAAAAAAAATTTTGCGGAAGTTAAAAGTACAAAGTATATTTTTTAACTGACTTTCCACATAGTCTATCGTTTTAGTGCACTCTTCTTATCTTCAATCACACCAACCTTCCTTCTCCAAGTCCAAGACGTTCTCTCTCTTACAAAAGTCCACTATTTATATCCTATTACCACGTATTCCTGAGACATCTGTCGTAACATCTGTGAGGGTATCCACCTCTTGACCCTCTTTCCGCCGTAGGAATGAATGGGTTTCTTTTCAGGTCGGATGAAGAGTTAAATTAGCCAGACACTGTGGTAAATGTCGCCAACAACACACAAAAGGAGAGAGTTTTAAAATCTTTATTTCAGTAGATAACAAAGGCCCATTCAATTAAACCGCCCCTTCGATTCAATGGATTCTGGGGAGTGAATTTTTGTCTAGTGGAAAGACCTTAAACGGAAAAAAGCATACTCCACGTTTCCTATTGTATTGTACTTAATTCTTCAAAACTATCACTATATCATTTCTGAGGCTTCTTTTTTACCCTCTCCATGCTGTCTGCCTGTCAGTCTCTACCGGTCTGCCCCTCGTTATCTCTCTCTGTCTCTGTCTCTGTCTCTGTCTCTGTCTCTGTCTCTGTCTCTGTCTCTGTCTCTGTCTCTGTCTCTGTCTCTGTCTCTGTCTCTGTCTCTGTCTCTGTCTCTGTCTCTGTCTCTGTCTCTGTCTCTGTCTCTGTTTCTGTCTCTCTGTCTGTCTGTCTGTCTGTCTGTCTGTCTGTCTGTCTGTCTGTCTGTCTGTCCGTTTGTTTCTCCCCCCCTCCTCTCTCTCTCTCTCTCTCTCTCTCTCTCTCTCTCTCTCTCTCTTTCTCTCTATCTTTATCTCTTCCTCTCTATATATAAAATATATATTTGCATATTATCTCCCTCGATGTGTTTTCTCCCTCTCTTTGACCCCATCTGTTCCTCTTACCTGTGTCTGTCCTCCCCTTCTCTCTGATGGCCATTTCGCAGATGTCTTTTGATGTTTTATCTCTTATGTCACGTACATTAAAGTTTGTCATTTATCTCCGGCTAAGCCGCCAGTTTTATATCTGATAATTTAACTATAAAACCTAGTTTATACACAAACTGTTATAAAATACAACATTTAAAAAAAAACCATGTAAGCAACGCCTTGAAATTTTTTTTCAAAATAATGAATTCGTAACAATTTTATACAATGTCGACAGAGTTTCGAGCCTGTCCACTGACATTTTTTTGGTAGGTTTTCTTTTTTTTTTAAAGGGAGGACGGGGAATTGGGAGAAGTGGGGGGGGGGGGGGGGGGGGGGGGGGGGGGAGTCCTCAACGTCTAACAACGGGCAAAGAATGTTTCTTCCAGTTCATTGACAATTCGAGCAGTTTATATCCCAGTTTGAGCGTTGTATAAGTGTCCGCAATCTTTCGTTTCGTTATTTTGTAGTTAAGGGCTGTATAACCCCAACATGCTGTTTGTTTCCAGTTTGTTTTTTATTTAAGGAAATTGTTTGTAAGAGCTGCACTGCGTTCTATTCTTGCTCTATTTTTTGTTCAATATTTTAATCTTAGTTTATGACAGTTATTTGTGTGATGGTGTCAGATTTGAGTGTATTGGAAATATACTATTCTCTTCAACGTGAACTTAGGGAGATGAAACAAGTTAGTAGAAACAAATATTATTGTATTCTTTTGTTTTCAGTGTTTGTTAATGAGTTTGACGTTTTTTTTTTTTTGTTTATTTGTTTTTAGTTTAAGTGGTGGTTTTGACTTGTTATTATTTTTTTATTTCTGTTATCATTATCTGTTAGATGCTGTTCTGTAGTGATGCAATACTGTATTTGACTCGTTCTTGTTAGTAACCTTTTGCGAATAACTAATTTAAACAAAGTATTTCGTAATTGTTAATGGTATTTAATTTTTGAATGTTGTTTGCGTTATATTTCCCAGACAAGGGCGCCTATTAGCAAGAATTATTTACTAGTATCAATGGAAGCTTCGGGACATTATGTTAAGATAATAATGATAATTTCTGTACCTACCATGTCTTTTTATTTTATTACTTTATAAGCTGAGATTTGGGTTTCAATTTTTATGCACGAATTTATCTTGATGAGGGTCTGATATAAGTCCACGCGAGGACGATCTCTCTACAAATACCGTGAAATAAACACAATTTTAGTAGTGTTTCTGACACTCTCTGTACATGTAACAAATCTTCAAACATATTTAGGAAGGCGGTGATCTGTTGAAATAGGCTGCTGATATTGCTTTTTTAAATTATTTTGAAAGTTTTTTTTATTGTTTTACTTTAATCTTCTTTCTAATATAAAATATACATCTGGTTTGTTTGTTTCTTATCAGTGCATCTTTGGATATAATGTTCTTAAATGCTGTAATTGGAAAACAATTTTTAGACATATGCAAAGCCAACCAATTTTCTTTTTTGTAAATGACATATATAAAGCAGGAGGTTGCGTGAGAAAATCTCCAATTTGACAGGCACAGTCAGGTGTCTTACGTGTGAGGGAACGCATATTTAGATGGCAAGGAAAGGGTTCGTGTTTGTCGATACCCAACAAAACAAAACAAAGAACCCTGTAAATTAACTTCAGTTTAATGAATAAGGCTATTCAACAAATTAACAATACATATAACCTCGTCTGATATTATTATGAAAAACTATTTATTTTAAAAGGAATAGTTCAAGTAGATGCTTTATTTCTAGATCCCCATGTTATCTTGATTATCGGAAGATTACTATTGACATGTCACTTTAACATAACACAGTAATGACTTTTGGTTTGAGGCTCGGTGTGTCGATGACTTCTCAATAAATGTTGATTGAGCAGTGCAAAATATAACACTTTGTAGCCAGATGGTCTTTTCTGAGAAGATTGAGGTAAATCGGGCCACGCAATTATACACAAAACTTCTGTTACTAAACGCAATGCACGATTTAATACTGTCAGTTTCTATGAATCATAATAAATAGTAATACCACCCAGTGGATGTCTTGAATGTCTCTTCCGTTTTGTCAACATTTTAATGTATAAATTATTACCTGTCATCATCAAATATTCCTTTTTTATTTCGAGATTTAATCTCTAATTTTCAGATGATCTATTTTTATTCTCAGATTTTGAATCTTTAGACCACAATGAATGAGTCGACGACGGAGGGGTCCTATGGGGTTTTTGCAGAAAACGCGTCTGTGGATTCCATCTTTAACTGGACTAACAATTCCAATGAGACTATCAAGGAAGACAAGCCCAACTCGACAACCCTTTTCATATCAGCTATTTATCTTACTGTGGTTGGTAAGTCTCACACAGGTATCATTATAGTGTAGTATATTTAATTGGTCTTGCATCATATAGCTTTCCTGAAGAACCCACCAGCTGAGATAGATTCGAACCTGACCGTCAGTCAGTTCAGTGCACAGACTGACAGTGCAGCTTGACATAGTGAAATGAATGTATAGTAATATATCAGTATCAACTTTTATCTACAAACGTTGTCAACGAGTTAGCAGCCTTAGAAAACATTAATTTTATTCTACCCGATACCCTTGGCCATTCGTTGTTTTATTAAAAATAAAAGTCACTTTGCGTTTTAGTAAAATGAGATCGAGCATTTACCACTGGCCTAGCAGCCCTTTTCTATAAAAGAAATTCTGGCGGAAGAACGCGAACCTCTTTCCTTGAGTGTATTAAGTACAACATTGTTTTAAGCCAACATTCATCTTAAGATATGAGAATAAGAAGGCTTGCGACGAGTTGTGACCTAGCTCTACACTGTTCTTACCACCGCTAGTCTAACGTCTCTTAAGTTCACAATAGTGTATACAAGAACGAGAAAACATAGCGGGAAACACAGGGCTCGGCTAGTCACATAAAACTGACACCGTTCTTTGTCCCTAGCCTTCTTTGCAATTCTGGGCAACATCACCGTGCTCACCATCATCTTTCGGGACAAGAAACTGCGGAGCAAACCACACAATCACCTGCTGATCAGCTTGGCCATCTGTGATCTCACTGTGCTGTTTGGCGGGTACCCGTTCACCATCATCTCCGCTTACTAGTAAGTCTTTAGTAGTTCAAATAGTTATGTATCTACAATATTTTTGATATTTGAATGATCCATGTATGTACCACTATAGCTTTAAGAGTATTCACCCGCTTACTTTTGTTAATTAAAACCTATTTGCATGTGACCGTAGGAATAGGATCGAAAAGACGTTCAGTAGTAATGGTGTATAGTTATTGGGACACAATATTCATGTAACCATTAAATCTTTTTACTTGATTGAATAATTATTTCTACGAGATTTGACACAAACGGTGTACTAATTCTTTCTATAACATAGTCATAGGGTAAATTTATTTGCTGCGATTTTCTTTCTGTTATACTTTATATTCATGATATATAATGAAACCTATTGGCCATTTCTTTTGATTAACAATCAAGGGAAATTTGCTCAGTGAATTTTCATATGGCTAAACATTCAATTTCAAGCAATCAATTTCCTCTTATTCTAATACTGTGCTCCCTTCATCGTCTGTCATTATATGGACACAGTTTTATGGTTCAAATTTGCATATATCTTTTTCAACAAATGGTAAAGTAAAAAAGCATTAACCCAGAGTTAAATATAAACAGCACAACTATTTGAATAAATTAAATCCATATAAAAAAATAGCAATCGTTTTAACAACACGTGAAAATCTGGACACTAGTCATACTAAAGAAATTCCTAAGTCCATCTTTAGAAATTCTTGTTTTGAGGAAACGTGTTACAGTCATGAATTGACTGAAAATAATGTGTATGCGTTTCCTGAGAAGGACTAGTTTGTGGACATGACTGTGACATACATTTTGGTAATGGTGTTTTTCGTTTTTTTTTTTTAGAGCCAGGTATTCAGGCCAACATGTGTTGTAATCTGCGCGGATCTAGAGTGTAGTCACCTCAATTTAATTTGTCTCATTTTTCGTTTTAATTATTAAAATTTAAGCCTTTACTATGGCTTTATATATTTTTATCACGCAGTTATATAGGATTAATCACAGCAGCTCGTATTAATCGCCATTTTGACAGAACGGGGGAGGAGGGGATAGTTTCTGAAAAGCAAAAGATATAAAATGGGAACTTTTTTTTTCTTTCAAACGATAATGCATCTATAATGCTTTTATTTACTCATTTAATAACAAATAAGAAAAAAATGGTTTAAAAGTTGAAAAATAAAACCAGTACGTATTTTTAGAGTGGATAAGAACATGTCTTGGGGCCCGTCTACAATATAGCCTTAAAAGTGCTGACGTTGGACGTTAAACCAACTCAACTTGTATTCCCCAGTGGGGAGTGGATGTTTGGGGACCTGGGCTGCACGTTCTCCGGCTACTTCACATTCTTCTTGTCCTTGACGTCCATGAACATTCTGGTGGCCATCTGTGTCTTCAGGTACATCATGATCTGCTTGCCCGGGAAATGTGAGTAACTTTAACTACCTTTGTTTGGAATGTTATGCTTTGACTTGAATAATTTAACATCGTGAAACACACAGTAAAATCATCATCATCATCATCATCATCATCATCATCATCATCATCATCATCATCATCATCATCATCATCATCATCATCATCATCATCATCATCATCATCATCATCATCATCATCATCATCATCATCATCATCATCATCATCATCATCATCATCATCATCATCATCATCATTATAATAATAATAATGATCATAAACAGCAGCCGCAACATCAAAGACAGCGATGACAATAAAAGTCAATATTCTGTCAATGTATCCCATGATCGATTCCTATATCAAATCAAATGAAAATGAATATAAAGAAACATACTGAAATCGAGTATCGGCAGTAAAAGATAAACAAAAGCTAAAAAAGGCACATCATATTTGATACCACAACCACCACCTCTATGCCTCATCCACTCGTCTAGTCAAGATATTTTAAGGTAAGTTTACCATTAAAACGTGAAAACCCACCACTGAATTCTAATTGAGACAACTAATGCTTAAATAAAAACCGTATACTTACTCTTTTTGCAGCTTTCTTGTTGACCTCAAGATTCACCATGTACGTTATCTTTGCTACCTTTGGTTACGGTCTATTCTGGACTTCCCTACCGCTGCTTGGTGAGTGGAAGATTTGGTTATGATAACATAAGCATCTCTGGCTTTTGATCGTTAGTCAAGATCGTCACTGAAAGAGCTTTTTGGCGATAGATGATTTTCGGTTGCGCTTTTCATAAAAAAAACAACAACAAACGAAACAGAAGTAGAATGCAATCAACTTCCAAACACCAAAGGAGACTTAACAAGCACCACCAACTAAAAAAATACATGGGGACGTAGCTTACGTCTCATCGTAACAGTATAATAATAAAAAGGCTTACGACGAGACGTAAGTTTCATCATGTTTGTGCATTCTGCCCACGGAGAGCAATATTCATGCATGGCAAAAGAGAGAAAAAAAAAGAGAGAGAGAGAGAGAGAGAGAGAGAGAGAGAGAGAGAAAAGGGAGAGACAGACAGACAGAGATAGAGAGAGTATAGAGAGAGAGGAGAGAGGAGAGAGAGAGAGAGAGAGAGAGAGAGAGAGAGAGAGAGAGAGAGAGAGAGAGAGAGAGAGAGAGAGAGAGAGAGAGAGTTAGTATTAGCTTGAGCGTCAAAATTTCAAATTAATATTCAATAATATATTATTTATAAACTTAATAAATTTAACAAGTGTTCATCGCAGGGACCATCATAGACAGTGAACGGTACATCTGAGTTCCTCGCCGATCCGATCTTCCTCAATAATCCCGATTGATATGGAAATGAATTTAACTTAATACTCAAGGCTCAAGAACTAGTACTTTCTCTTAATTCTCCAAGAATCAAAGGTTAAGCATGTATTTCAATTACTGAATGTACATTGTGTATGTTTGTATGGTTAGTTTACGAGATAGTGGATAATTATAACAGCTCCCCAATATCACAAAATGGTGGCTATGGTTTCGTTTTTTCTTATAGGCAGTAATGCACCAACAATGCAATAGAATTAGAGTCCATTGAATCATCATGATTTCGCTCTTTAACCCTCGGGCCTCACTGTTGTGTCTGCAGGTTGGGGCTCCTATGCCATGGAGCCATTCCTCGTCTCCTGCAGTTTGAACTGGACCAAACATGACTTCTCTAACCTGAGCTACATGGTGGCCACCATCTTCTTCTGTTACGTTGGTCATGTCTCCATTATGATTAACTGCTACAGGTTAGTGGATAAAGAAGTATTGAATTCGTTTTAAACCATATGAAACAACTGAAGGGACTATATTCGATTACTCTATAATAGTAGTTAAAGAGAACTGCTGTGCCAATTCAATCGAATAAACTGACGCTTATATCAAATGTGTCTAATAATTAAGTCTTTAACAGTAACACATTTTATCCTACCTGTTGAAACTTCTCCATCATTTCGTCACACCTGTGGGATCTAATCCATCACGTGTACCTCCCCTCCTTGCAGGCACATCTCCAGAACGGTGAAGCGACTGGCCCAGCGCGACAGGGAGAGAGGACGCATTGTTCGTGAAGATGAGATGCTCTATAGATCAAAGGTTGCCGATGATCAGCAAGTGACCAGGGTATATAAATATATATACCCATTGTTATTTCTTTTTGTGGTACCACAACACGTTATGATAATGTTTAGAAAGCAAAAATAGAGACACATGAAACAAACAAACTGAGCAACTTGAAACTGCAGCTGACAAAAACAAAAAAAAACAACAAAAAAACAAAACAAAAAAAAACAACAAAAAAAAACAACGGATTTAGAATGTAATTTATTGAAACAAAGTAAAACCGACATTTTCATCAATTGTATATCCTTGTGCTGCTCGAAAACTCTGATATGTATACTGAGGCTTCAGATTAGATTGGCAAGGCGAACCTTGTGCTCGTCAGTACAAAGCATTTACCAAATATTCTGCCTGCTCTTCGTTTAATTTTATAGGGCAAAAGGTTTGTGACCCTTTGTTTAATATTTTCAGCTTTCCAACAAACAGTGCACAGTTTAAGAAAATCATGCATCCATATATGGTCCATGTATTTTATAAACGTGTTTAGGTTTTTTACGAACTTTTATAATGAATTACAAAGCAACTTATTTTTTTTTTACCAATTAATGGTAGAACGTGTCTTTTTCGTGACAAAATTACTTCAAAAAGTGACTATATACCAATTTCTACAACAGAGAACGTTAAGGTGTATGTTGACGTTGTCATTATGTACATAAACCTGCTTGATTGTTCATTAGTTAAATAGGAATGAAATTACCACACGTACCCCGTTTCTCTTTATTCAAATGCATCTGTAATCACTTAACAAAACACACAAATTCAATGTTTCTCTGATTTTGTCGTGTACCAGATGTGTTTCCTGGTGGTGGTCGTGTTTGCCGGAGTGTGGACACCCTATGCACTGGTCTCCTCCGTGCATATATTCTACGGAAACATGCCGATCTACATCACCAGTGAGTGAGCTTACATATTCGGTATACTGGTTTAAGTTTTTTTTTTTACTTAACGTTATCTGTAAAGATTTATTCTTTCAGAATTGAATAATTTCTAATGTAAAAACAGTTCAACATGATTTGATGTTTTTCTATTACTTATTTATTTATTTATTTATTTATTATTAGAAACCTAGTTGGTAATGTTCTGATGTCGATGCCGAATTGGCAATAATGATCTAGAACTAAACCGTATGAATTCAGTCGCACTTAGAAAAATAGTTCCTCTATAATATTCAGACTTCGATGATTCAACAAAATTGTTAAGAAACATATTGTATGTACTAGTCTTGACTCGGCCGTAAATGCATGAGTAGGTGTAAAATCTATTACACTACATATTATCGTTACCCACATTTTCGTGCTTCTACAAAATATTTTTCACTTATCGTAAACATCCGAATAATTACTATGCTCTTTCTTCCTAGCCTTTCCGACTATGTTTGCCAAGGCTGGATGTATGATGAACCCTCTAGTCTATTTCCTGACCAACCGAGCCTTTAGACTGAAGGCTTTTGAGATGTTTGGCTGCTCCCGCATGGATAATATTGTTGGTGTTGAAACACCAAATGGGTAAGACAGTTGTGATGCACAAAAAGAACAAGAAAAAAACTACAAAAAAGAACAGACAAAAAAATTAGACCAAAACAAAACAAGCAAACGCGCTTAGCCTCATATCAAAAGAAAAGAGAGAAAATAAACAAGAGCCCCATAACTATTGACATAAAAGTGAAACACCATTTATGCATGCATTAAATTTCATGTAAGATTTCTCTGATAAGGAAAAACATAAAATTAATGTCAAACAGCTAGCTAACTCTAAGTAGATAAAAAATAGGACCAAAGAGAAGAGAACAAAAATATTCCATTCATCGGCAAAAAAATTACATGTATCTTTTTTCCATTAAAAGACAAACCCATTAAAATCTTATAACTAGCTCACATTAATTGACAGAATCTCAAAATATAATAGCTAGATTAGTCGATTATTGAGGAGGAAAATGATCAATATATGAATCAGCTAGCGTACATTTTTCCTTAAAACAAATCAGACTTTTAAAAAGGAAGGCATATCACCAGGACACACTATGTAAGAGACTGCATTTGATAACCTGCGAATTAGATTTAAAGGACACACCAATCATGGGATAGAGATATGCGGATTTTTTAAAGATCGGGTTAGAATGGTGCTCAGCAGTGGCTAGAAATACGCTTTAAATGAAATTACCGAAAAAAAATGGCAAGGAGATTAAGCGCCGACGCATCTTTTATGGTACTTGTCCCAACAAAATGCAAACATTGTTAGTCATATCCATCCTATTTCTAACTGCTTGTAAGTACTATCTTAAGCTCTAGATCTAAATCTCTATTGTTAAAGCATGAAACGGGGTTAAAACCAATGGTTATTGGATAAGCATGCTAATATATAAGAGCAAGTCTTAAAAAGGTTAATTTAAAAAAAATAGTGTCCAGTTAGCAAAATGGGACATCTGAAACCCAGCTTCCTTGTAATGTTACGATATAGAAACTGTTCTCGTACATAAATCATAAAACGAATATGCTGAAATAGATTAGATGTGACAATAAATAACATTTTCTTGTATAATCTCTAGCCGCCAATTGGAGCCATGGTAATTATAGGCCACTAGATCTAGTATCGATTTAAAAACGTTTTTTTTATCTTTTAGTATTTGTTTTTATTTTATGTGCTTTCTATAATTAAACCTCAGTATTTGCATGAAGCATAGCAGTATTGTTATCAGCTAAGCCTAGCATAGATGATTATTAGTATACACCTGTAAACCACCAGACAGTAAATAATACATTTGTTTATATGAGACTAGGTTACTTTCTGACATTATGTCAACATGTTTGAACATAAAAACTCCGAAAAATTAGTGAAAGCTCTCGAAAATATTATTATTACTACAATACGTATCATCCACAAGTCTTCTATGTGAGAAAGGTTCAAACGGCTAGCTTAACCCCTAAAATGATGCGTGTTCGACAGCATTTCAAAATCATTAAGACAATCATATTTAACGCATGATCTAGCTGCATGATAATCAATAAATAATATTTTATGTTGTGATCGTTTTCCCTTTTTATGTGAACGTGATTGCAGAGCGTAGAGCAACTCCTGGCCCTCGGATCTTGAACAAAAACATTCTTTTTCACACTTCCTCTTCTACACATTTCAATCAGCCATGCCCTAAACGAGGTGAACTTTTTCTGGAGGACTGGGTATGCATTTGTATCCAAGTTTGTCCAACCTCTTCCCTGCGCCTATGTCCTTCCCACACCTTTTCCGTCGCCAAGTTTAAGTTTGAGTTTGAATTTGTTGCAAAGTGATCAATGTCAGTACTATAAAGACTTTAAAGTGGGCGGATCCCGAGACTGACGTCTAACAATTTTACGTAGAGACAGTGCAGAAATACAACGAGTCCTGTCTAAGCTGGTCACATTATTCTGAGACCGTCCCAGCCAGTAAGGAACGAAATCAGAAGTCATGGGTTTTAAACTAGAGACCCTCGATTGGGAGACCGACGGTCTACCACTTGTTTCAGTTCACGCCCATCCATCTTCAAAAAGCGTGTTTAAAGGAGTTGAATACTAAGAGACTACACTGTTTTTTTTTAAATCTATAGTATTATCTTCGGCAACCTGACGCGACCGATAGTGCCTTTGGATACATTTCTATAAAGAGTTTTTTTCAACCTTGTTATTGGATAACATGTTTTTGAGACCATTATATTAAGGTTTTCAATAAATGTGCTTGGTACATCACAACTATTCCTAAGATCTCCAATGTTTCTGCGCCATTCTCTCTCCCTCCCCGTTTCTCTTCCTCTGTCTCAGACTCTTTCTAAACTAATCTATGTTTCACTGTTTTACTATATGTATTAATGTATAAGCATCAATGATCGCAATTGATGTGCTGTTTGTATATTGATTATTTTACATAGTTTCCTGTAGCTTGCTCTGAATTTCTGTATTACGCACGCCAAAATTTACTGCTGGCCATCTTTGGACAATAGCCAATAACAATAATTCATGAAATTCTTTTAGAAAAAAACATTATATAAGAGTTATCTTTCTTCAGTCGTATCTTACCCTAATACAATGTAGCTAGATTTAAAAAAAAACGGTTTAATTGTCGTCGGGTTTAGAATAAGACAAATGTGGATTTTCGGCTGATAACGGTATTGCTTTATTTTCATACACCCTTCATACAGCGTCATTGCATTCTCTACCTGGGCTTCTGTTGCAAATGCAACATTATAAAAATATTCAAATACTATGGAAGCAATGCATGAGAAGAAATAAAGTATTTAAAACGCTTTTCTTTTTGTGAAATGTTTAATATACCGCTTTTCTCCCTTTTTTCATTTGCCCGTTTCTTTTTTTTCAGTGAGGTTGTCCGCACTTTTGACAAGCTCTCTAAAGATGGCGTGTACTTGGGACAAGACAAAGTTGTCATGGAGAAATCATCTACCATGTTCTAAAGACCCGGAGATGAACTTTCACCTTCACAAGTGGCGTAAACATCATTACAAGCAGCCTGGATGGTGGCGGGGCTTGTAAGTTTTCGACTCAACCAGAAGTCTCCTCATGAACGTTACTTACTTATAGCACTAAGGCAACGTACTTATTGTTTTCAAATGGAACTTCTACGTAAGCACTAAAATGCAGGTAATACACCGACATCTGTTCCCAAACTGATATCAAAGTGGCCTGTTCCAACACCATGAGATACTTGCCAGCGGTAGACCTGTTGAGAGTTTACAATTTATGCTGGACGAAGACTTCGATGAGCTTCAGAGGGCCTGGAATTAGCTATGTTTAGACTTTTCACTTTGTGTTTGTGCAAATACGATTTGATAAAATATCTCTATTTCTTTTAAATGATTGCAGTAGTGATAAATATGATAATATTTAAAACATGTTCTCTCTTTAAAAAAAAAAAGAAAGTAGAAAATGTTAGTTTTTATTTGGTCTAAGGTATATAATAATAGACTTTCTATTATATACCGTAAATAGATGTAAGCCTGTACATACATTTAATTTATGTAATGGTTCTGACTAAAATATGCATTATTATGAATATTTTCAAGACTTTTACAAGGTTGCGTTATACTGTCTAACAATATCAAGCAAATGGTTGTAAAATACAGTCAAGTGAAAGGTATACTTCCCTTTATCCCGATATCCAGATAAAAGTATCGTAATCTTGTCTGTAGATATAATTGCTCGCAAATTCAAAGTCTTGATAGTTTATAAATTTTTGGAATTCAATAATGCTTCACTTTTAAATCTTGGAGTTGATTTTTTTGTCTTATCTAAGAAAATGGGAAAGTTTGTATCCTTTGTTTTCTAAAAAAATCGGAGACGTTGCTCAATATTGTGTTTTGGTTTCTCAATTGACTCCATCAACTTTTCAACCATCATGTAAGAGTTTTAGAATCATATTTGCCCTTTCCAAAAACATTCATTGTTAGAACAGTGTTTTACGATTACAAATGCAGATCGTTGTTAAATATAATATCTCTTCTTTGTCACCTAGTCCTTATGCTTTTGGTATTCATTTTTAGTGATACCAAAATGCATACCACAACACTTGAAATCATTTAATTTGTCTTAATCTTTAAAATAAAGATGACAGTTACCTAGTTTTCATAGCTCATCAAATCATAAACCGAATTTGGAAGGCACTGATTTTTGTGGCCGTTCATATCCATCTAATACAAGACTTTGTGTTCACTTAGATATTTAACAATGTACAAATATACATTTCTCATCATTGTTTCTTCTTTCATGATCACGAATGAAAGAGTAAACTTTATTTATGCCAAGCGCCTTACATTGATTTTAACTCACACACCTAGCGCTAGTATTTTGCCAAATTATTGTCCAACAAGACGAAAAGGTCTCATTTTATCAGTCAACTTTCATGACTTAAAAGTTGTTTCGTCTACAATGGAGATATTTACGGCTCCTCATTTTTTCCAGATTTATTTTTTTATTAGCCATTATCATTGATCCTTGTCCTCACTTTACTTGTTATTCACTATTCTTTTAGTTTGTGCACCAGTGTAGTTATTAGTTTCAGAATATCACGTCTATTTACACTTTTACCGTATGGTAAACAAGTATGGGTTCATTAGCATCGTGAATGGTTGTAAACGTGTCAAAGAATAACAGAGTGAACTCCGCAAAATGAACTAGAAAAATCGACAAGAAAAAACAAAAACAAAACACAAATAATCAACACAGCAACAATAAAACAAACATTCCAACAACAATCAACAAAAACACTTTATTAACATAAAACACACTAACAAAAACGAACCCAAAACTGAAAACGATTATTAATATTATTTGTTTAAAAAATTCTACTATGCTTGTACTGTGTTCTTGTTTATCATGCGCATTAGGATTTGGGATTTTTTATTCTAAATTTGAGATTATTAAATCTGTACGTTTGTAAACTTATCTAAACAAACTTTGTATGAAATTAAGAATATTTTGTATGTCAATTAAGTTTATCTCGACACTAGTTTAGAGTGATCCAGGTGAATTCACATTAATAGATCTACACCTAGGCTTCAAATGTAGAAGGTTTAGTCACGGAAGCGGACGAAAATTTGCAATTGTGAGCATTATAATTGGACTAAAATGCACAAATATGACAGTTTAAATTACTACTTGTAGATGGAATAGTCTAAAAATATTTATTTATTATCATTCCACAATAATTTTGTCAAAGAAATTTAATTGGAATAGATCGTTATCATCCTTGTTATGCAACAGATTTTTTTACTGCCTTTAGTTCGGTAACTTGGTCTTTTATTTTTGGAAGCGTAGATCTACACCGTAGGCTATGTATTAATATCTAAATACTAACAATCGTAAAATACTTTGCTATTTTTTCCTCTACCAAGATGTTAGTTGTTGTATTGTTTCCTCCAGCTGTTTATCATGTTTAAATAACAATCCAATCACCATTTAGAGGAACTTAGCGTGATCTGTGGACTGAATGTTTTAGCACCAAACATTGCACCAAAGTCGTTTCAAGATAATTGTTGGAATGATAATTTATATTGTAGTCCCATTTTAAAAGCATTTTGACGTGTCTGTTTTAAATGAGTAAAATGAATAATATTGTAGATTCTTCTAATGATATAAATGTGAATCAAATAGAATTGTAACTACTGGTCCATCAAATACGACTACTAAACATTATTTTTAATATTAGTATAAATTACGGAATGAAAATTTAAAAAATTCAAAAGTGGAACCTTTGGTTTATCACTGTCACCCGCAGTAAAGTATTCCAAACATAGGCAAGTAAAAACTACGTAAAAATCTCGAATTTTTTTTATATTTCACCAATGTTTAAAAAAAAGTTATTATATGTACGAATAGATTACTGTTAAAAGAAATGCAGTTTAAAAATTAAACAATAACTTGTTTAATTCTCATGTCTATATTGTACAAGTTGAGCTTGTAAGAATGTATGTATTATTTGTGTGTGTGGAGCATTGCATCTAATAATAAAGATAATGATGAAATAAGACGTCATTTTTGCATAACTTAAAGAAAGATGCCATAAATGAAGTAATTGAGGGCCCCAAGTCAGAAAAACAGAAAAAGCTAAGTTATTCCAATTTCTCTTTGAGGTTTGGTGGTCAGGGGTCACTGGTTACAAAGTGATTGCGTGAGTCTTTAAGTAAACATTATAATGATTAAAAATTATTATAAAAATGTGTCATGGTAAATGATATCACGACTAAACCAACTTTTGTGTGTCTCAGTTGCTGATATTTTATCCTTCCGAAAGAATTTATGTAAAAAAAAAGAGGTTATCAAATGGGAAAATGTTTTGTTTTTTAATATAAAGTAGAATAAAAGTAGGCCTAACACATTCGGTTCGTAAAGAGTAATGAAATCCAAGGAATTATGCCAATAGTCTGATGACTATTTAAAGCAAACCATGAACCTTAGTGTATCTCATGTAATAATTCACGTCCAAATAAATTGCGAAATTATTAAATCGGTCTAGTATTATTTGGCATTTTTCGCACTATTTTCATTTTATTACTAACTAACGGCACATTCATAAATGTGCCTAAATAAGAACTATAACTTGTTGGGTATCTTTTTGCACAAGTAGTAAACGGTTATTTCCCTTGTCATGGTGTTTAAAGACAAGAAAATTAATAATGAAAAAGTGACATAATCATAATACTTTTAGGTGCCCTAGATTTTAAGAAGAATAATATGCCTAGATTAAAACCTTTACCTTCCTACTCGTGAGTTCATAGCACTACAAGCTAAATGAGGAAAATATTATTAACTGAGATTACCACCTAACAGTTGATTCGCTCTAGTTAAAAGGTTAGCGCCTTGGGTACGACAGTCGAAAGAGAATAATATTATACTTGTGTAATTCGTGTTTGGATTGGTTAAATCATTATGCATACCATTACAGAAGCAGAGTCATTCACTGGTGTACAGTTGCTGTGGTATTTTTTAAATGAAAATAAGTATAATTCTTCATCAACGCAAAAAAACCCCACCAAATTTTGGAATAAAGATCTGTTACAAAAAGAAATACTCTCAAACAAATTATTCTAAGTTTCTTGTAATCATACAATATTGCACATTAAGAATTAACTTACTTTAATCACCACCACCCCAACACCATTTTCTTTAACTACTTTTATTTTATTTCCGTTGTTGACTCTGAAACGTTGTAATTTCAGGAACCAATTTACTGAGTTCAACCAGTCAATGATCGGCTCCGCATTAAGCTCGCATGAGTTTTTGTTTGTTCGTTGTATTGGTTTCTTAACGCCTATCGATAGTAGCCAGGTGGTTGGGTCTTCAATTTACAGCCTAACGATTTTATGTACCGTCACAAGGAGACAAAGCGGATTTTCCAAGACTCCTGACTCAGTCGATCACATTTAATGTCGTCGACCCAAACCAGTGGAAGAAGGCAGCTCTGTAAGAATTCGAACCAGGGTTCTCCTGTATGGTAGCCGGAGCATCGCCAGTTCTGTAGAGAGCCATGGGGGTGAAAATACAGACCTGTTATCTATTGATTTGATGAGGAAAGTAACGTAGTTTTACTCCCCTCTATGTAGGCAGACTTGGCATATCTAGAATTTTACGACACCTTTGGATGCTCACACCTCTGCGTAGTAGGTCATCAAATCGGATGTGATATATGCCTACCAGAATCTAGTTTCCTCACGCAAGAGATCACAAACCTTTGGGATAGCAGAGGACGTGGTAGAAATAAATAGCAGATGGGACACAAATTAAGTTTCATAATATTTTTAGATAGTTCATCGCGAAAAACTTACGATACAGAGAGAAAATAAATGAATCAAAGATGTATCGATGGAAATGGTTAGAAACCATTGGAAACCAGGTATATACGTCACGCTGTAGGCGTTTGAAATGATGAACGCACATACAAGTGCCAAAGATTGGCCTATTCATAAGTGTATTGAAGAGGGTTAATTAAAATTGAATGTACACATTCCAAGCATTGTGTTTCCAAAGAATTTGGTCGAGTTTGAATTGATGGTGTGCTTGTAAAGAAACCTCGCCACTTCAGGCGCCTTTGTGTGTAAAAACTAGATCACCATAATTCAAAGTTTGATACCCGCTTTGAAAATATTGGGACAGAACCTGAATCTGAATCTTTTAAGAAAAATGTTTCTACGCAGTTAAAAAGGAATATAAATCCTACCTAATGGAACTAAATCGATAAAAGCAAAAGCCCTGTGAACCACATTATTGATCTATTATTTTTATAATTAAAGCACCACTCCTAAAGAAATCGATTTCCATCTAATATCTTTGTGGGTAATTATAAGCTTATTAAAGGAAATAGTTGAAACCTGGAGAAACTGTGATGTTCTACCCTTTTGTTGGATCTGAAGGATTGCATTCTAAAATTCCTATATATTAATGGTCAATGCTAGTACATTGAACTTTTGCGGGGAGGAGTTTTTCACCTAATTAAGGAGCAAGAACTATAGTTTTTATAACTTATAAAAAATCCTCCTTTTTAACCTTTAGCGGGGAATTCCAACTACAAAAAAAGCAACACAAAAATACACAAAATAAAAGAAAAACGAATGAACGTATGAAAAACATAGACAATTTAAGTTTTTTAAATGAGCATACGCAGGTGGGGAGAACGGATTTTTATAGTGATACATGTATTGAAGAGAAAGTGAATACTACTAGCACACAAAGAATCAGATTCTAGCAGTGTAGCTATTATCGTTGCTCTTTCCTTCTTCCCCCAACAAGATGTTGAGGCCTGTAGTTAAAAGCAATGCCCTTCAATAATAGGATTAACGAAAAATTAAATTATCTATTTTTTGGATGACCCGAACTTGCGTGCGATCTAATCCAATTCGGGACATCATTTTATCCGATGCTCTCACTAATAGGATGTGTTTTTTTTTTAACAAGAGACATGGCAGCAAAATGACAGCGTCCTGGTGCATGGAGGCAAACTTGGCTCTAATTCTGGCATTAACGTTAAGGACGAAAAGGTTCGAGGGTAGAAAGAAATGTCTGTAAATGAAACCCTCTGAAGATAGAAAGAAAATTTTGATGAGCAGATAAAAATATATATAAAATATTTGTGAGTAAATAGATGGATCTTATCTTGGGGTTCTTGTCATTTTATCTATCTATCTATCTATCTATCTATCTATCTATCTATCTATCTATCTATCTATCTATCTATCTATCTATATATATATATATATCATCTATCTATGGACTTGTTTTTCCATATATTTATCTTTTACATCTAAAAATACATTTATATTTTAGGGCGATCTTTAACTAAATAGAAAAATAGATAAAGATGTAGATAATGAAAGATTAATGAGCAGTATGGGAAAGTTTAGGTATTTTAGAGATTGACTCTAGATGAAATAAAAAGAAAAAAAATACAAAGAGAAACAAAATAGGATACAAAAATCCTCTAGCAGTAAAAAAATGCCGAAATCAACGCATAACGAAGTCTGAATTTTTGTATTCAATAAAATGTGGTACGCTGACAGACAGATTGATAAAAATGTAAAGATTAAGATTGATAAAAATGTAAAGATTAAGGAAACTTTCCTTTGAGTCTAATTTAAACTTCATCCCCTTTCTCCTCAAATAATTATACTGGCATTTGGTGGACAACAAATTGCATTATAAACGGTTTAATCACGTCAATGCTTTGTTAGTTTACCGGGATATTAATATTAGTTAAAATTGACACAATTCTCAATTTTCATTTGCGTGCATAAGTAGTTCCGCGTTCTTGCCTCCCCCCAGCCTCCAATAAAATAAAATAAAACAATTAATAAATAAATAACGAAGGAAAAAAGAAGAAAAAATACTCATTATCTGCTTTGCGACAGCACAAAGGTCATTGCGGTGGATTTATCTCTGCTATTTACTGGCTGTGTATTGCTACAGTTTTTGTTTTTCTGTCTTTTTTTATTGAGTCCGACAGCCACAACACGCATCCCGCTTCCACATCTAACTAGCCGAGCATAAGAGGAAGAAACACTTCCGTGTTCCATAAACTGGTTGCACCAATCAGCGCCGCACTGCGGGAATTCTGGGGATTGAGGTGAACCTGTCGTTACCGCGCGTGCGCAAACTCCATTCATGGATACAGCATCATGACTCCATCTGGTGTTTGTATCCATGTCGTTGTGTAGGATTTTTCTGGAAAATCTAGAAATAAAACGTGGGGTTGGATCACTGAATGTTCCTTTGAGCTCTGAACTTAAGAGCAAACAATATGCAACGCCGCATTGGTGTGGTGTTCGATGAATGACTAGGGTGGCGATGGGTAATCCGAAGAAAGTGGATGTCTCAAAGTGTAAAACAAACAACCTTACAATAAACTCGTGATCGTCGTGCACAACTCGAAACAAAAATATAAAAGTGAGAGAAGTAAATCAAGTTAACAACAACTATAAAATCATCACCTGTAGCAACAACAACAACAACAACAACAACAACAACAACAACAACAGCAACAACAACAATTACACGAACAGTGGTAAAAACTGATCAGTCTTGGCTTTCTCGTAGATCATTTTAGTAGAAACTATGAGAGTGTTAATTTTTTTAATTGCTATAAAAATAACAACAACAACAACAACAACAACAACAACAACAACAACAACAACAACAACAACAACTAAGCGTTCTTTTCTCCCCTTTCACAGGTCTCACGAGTTAAAGGGACTTTTATTGAGCAGGGACAAACAGTTATGAGAGATATGAATGAAAATCACTGGTTATTACTGCCTGTATAAAAGACAATTTTATATAGACCTAAAACTTATTTTCATCGATAGACGCGCATTCTAGATCTATTGGGTTTACTTGTTCCAAAATAAGCCTTATTCACCTACTTACAATAAAACATTGTATTTGGAATATTTAACCCCCCTTTTTTTTATTCTTAATTGGTAAAAGTTGCGACACAAAGTTTCAAGTCGATTGCAGCATAAATTACGATAGATACAAAATTTAATACAAATACAAAAAGAGCTCATACGAAATGAAGCCTTCCTTATTAAAGATACAGAAAACATATACCGAATTTCCCTATAAAACGTACGCCAACCCCTTCCTTATAAAAAAAACCTATTCCTTCGTTATAAACTTCCTTCCCCAACGTGTAAACCCCCACGCTCATCTTAAAAACTCTATTTCCCCTGGTAAAATCCCTCTCTTCACCCTCTCCCGACCCTTGCGTGTGATGACCAAGAGATTTGCCCAGGAGCACCAGAGGTGAGCTAAGTACCACCGCATGTCGGGAAACGTGTGACAAAAGATTTTTTTGATAAACCAAAGTCTGAGAACAGTGAGAAGAGATTATCCTTCTCGAAAGAGCAAAGTGCAGAGCTAAAGGTGGGACAATAAGAGTGTGGTGGACAGTGAGTACATCAGAAGCATGTAGACACGAAGGCAGGCGGACAAAGGTTATGAATGAGATTGAGTAGAAGATGGAGAGAAAGTGACAGAGAGAGAGAGAGAGAGAGAGAGAGAGAGAGAGAGAGAGAGAGAGAGAGAGAAAGAGAAAGAGAGAGAGAGAGAGAGAGAGAGAAAGTGACAGAGAGAGAGAGAGAGAGAGAGAGAGAGAGAGAGAGAGAGAGGGAGAGAGAGACGGAGAAGTAAGAAAGAGGGAGGGGGGAGTAAGAGAATGAAAGTGAAGGAGAGCAGGACCGCGTGCCGTTTTCTTGTGCCATAGGTAAATAAGGTACAGTCTGATGTTAATACATCAAATTTACAACTGGCCTAAAAATAATGTTATGAATAATACAGGTGGTTATCTAGAAAAATAAGAAATGAGTGTGTTCTACATACAAATAAGCGATTTAAGCGATTTGAGTGGATTATTTGACTTGACAGCATAGCTAAAAGGCACACAGAAAATTTCAAGTCTAAGGGAAAAGATCACGATTTTAGTGTATATACCTTTTTATATATTTTCTAACACGATCTGAACACATTCTCGGATTACAAAATCAAGGTTTACTTTACAACAGCCTGATTGGATTTTTAATTAAAAAATACATTTGGGTCTTTTTAACGTCAAAAGGAAAATTAACGATAGCTGAGACGGCTAATCGAGTGGATTGACTACACGTTGCTGACCGAAAAAAATTAACAATCATGATGGTTTTACAATGCTAAGTCATTGAACAGAAATAAGTCACTGTGCACGACAAAGTTTATTTTTTCTAGATGTTGTTCAATTTTGCCTTTTTATGCAACAAAAGTAGATCAATAAAGCACACAAATGTGAAAAATTGGCGTCGTAGCCTACTAATTTGGCAAAACAACGTATTTTGAGGAAATGGTCGGGAAGCAATTAACGTGCATTGTTGGTGGTGTGAAGTATACCTTTGGATACTCGTCTTAGCAAAACGCATACGCACTGCAACTTAAGTGTATTGGAGGAGGAGCTTTGACAAAAGTGCTAATAAAAATGAGTTTTTAAATAGACATATATTATGAACCAAGGCTGTTCGTCCAGTTGCAATATAAATAGTGTTCTAGGCATAGTGTTTAATAAGCAACCCAACCAACCTTGTCAAAAGACATTGAACAAAGGTAAAAAACAAAACAAAAACTAAGAAAAACGCCCTTATCACGATTGAAAAGTAAAATAATCGTAGTATGATTGTTTTCCTTTACATTCTTTTTTTAAATTAATTTTTTAAAAGTATGTTGTAACCGATACTTGTAAGCTTATTGACGCCTTTACACGTGCAATAACTATTATTGTTTCCATTTAAATCATTTTCAAATTTTCAAATAAAACATTTTTACAGCTAGCTACAAAAACAACAACAACAAACGACTAACTTTATGTGATATTTATGAAGGTAATCAACAGTAACTGGTGGGTTTTTCTTTAATGCCGCCACAAAAAGCGCTATTTGTTTTATAAAATCGCTTGTTGGAGAGGTTCTGCTCTGCGGAGAGCGTAGACTAAAATAACAAGATAAATTTATTAAAAGGTCTAGAAGAGAAATCAAATCGGATCCACCATCTTTGAGAGGTCTTTACAGGAGACCATTAGTGAAAAACATGTTTGGCCATTACCAAATAGATCGACCATCTGCTGAATCAGGAATGCAAGTTTTTCGCACCTAGAGGTTGCTTAATTCAACCCAGAGCTATGACTGCTACAATGACTCATTTGTGACGTTAGGCTCACGAAATCAAACAAGGGGCTGCTATCGAGAGAAATGCCCAAGGATCATTATGAAGGTGTGTTTGTAGGACATATTTTTTGTGGGGGTGGTGGTTGAAAAGGCAAAGTTCATGTTTTCTTAGCGACGCACTTGTGTGTTAAGTATTTTTTAAAATCTGTTTCGAGTTAATCATGATCCTTGATAATACAAAGCAACGGCCCTTTGTAACTCCCAAAACAAGCTGGGCAAAATGTCAGTTTCACTATTCAATCGAAAAAAGTATAATCAATATCTAATTCCGCGATCTGATTACAGAACAAAATTCAGATCATAAACTTAAGCTAGAGGAATGTAAAAATTTTCATATTCTATTGCCTGTTTTCACGTATGCTAAAGTATGGTTTTTTTCAATTCATAGGCGGTTTTAAACTTTTGGGTAAAAAACATGTTATGAATATACTATTAATAGGGGACCATTAATGTGTATGTTAACATTGAATTGACTACCAGTAATTTGCTAAAATAGATAACCGCATGAAACACGTGTGTCGCAAGAAATGGCCGTAATCTCAAGATAGGACAATATAATAAAATATAGAGGCCTATAGTTAGTTTTCTAAGAAATAATAAGAATTTGGTTCAAGATACAAACGTTAGCCAAGTCGGCATGGTGAAAGGGGACCCTACTCGGCACTGCGATGTTCGAACATGAAACAATGTGCCACTCTAAGAGCTGTCACTAGCTCCACGCCTATCGCGCCCGCAAAGAGCAGTCTTTGTTTTAATCTCTTTTAGATTCTGGAGGATACATTATTGATTCTATTACTGTCATTACTTACAAAACATTTTATTAAAACAACCCTTCTTTAGGGAGAGAGATCAGAGGGTACCAGCCTCACTTGATTTCTGTTCGTCAAAAAAAATGCATCGAAATAATTGTGTACTAGATAAACCATGTCTAATTTGTTGCACATAAGGTCAGAGTCAAATTTCAACTCAAATGAACAAATAGAGATTCACTGTTTCCCCGTCCACAATATAGCCTGTATAGTGCTGACGTTGGACGTTAAGCAACAAAACAAAGTTACACATTCTTATTATTAACGAATGAGCCTCACAATGGTAATTAACGGGGCCAAGATAACAAAATTTGACCGACCAAGATGTAGGGCAAGCTTACATGGAGTAGTGAAAACAGCTTTTGTTTCCGCCCAGAATCCAGTTCACTATTAATATGCGTGTGTGGGATGTCACACTTTCAATGTGGAAGAGTGACACCCTGATACCTTACTTCATGTTTCGCTGTCTCTTTATATATAGTAAAGCCGCACTATGATTGACAGCTTTTAATCCTCAAGCTATAAAAATCAACAATGTCAACAGCACCGTTAGAAGAGGTACAGTGAGAAAGCTAATGAGAAAGCCAGAGAGAGAGATAGAGAGAGAGAGAAAGAGAGAGATATAGAGAGATAAAAGAATGAGTGTTACAGCAATGGGTAGCTAGCTAGATAGATGGGTAGAGAAATAGGGATAAAGACAGAAACACATACAGAAAGAGATAGAGAGAAAAATGTGTTGAGAAAACGAGGGAGAGATACAGAGAGAGAGAGAGAGAGAGAGAGAGAGAGAGAGAGAGAGAGAGAGAGAGAGAGAGAGAGAGAGAGAGAGAGAGAGAGAGAGAGAGAAGAGAGAGAGAGAGAGAGAGAGAGAGAGAGAGAGAGAGAGAGAGAGAGAGAGAGAGAGAGAGAGAGAGAGAGATTCTCTAAAATACAACCAAACACACAAAAACCCAGATAATAATGTTGTCACCGAGTGCTGCACACTAAATACATGACAGGACGGCCCTAATGGTTTCTCTCACGTCATGCCACCCTGTCCCATCTCAGGCATTGCGTGATTTAACCTATTCGCACAACAAATAAAATTTCGCGCGACACCTATTTACAATAAAATACATATTTTTATATATCGCTCTACATATATATATAATATATATATATTTCTATATATCGCTCGTCGGAAGCGGGCGTCAGGTAGCCCATGCAGTAGTGCTCTGGGCTGACTAATAGGAAAACTGAGGTTCGAATCTCACCTGGTGCCCCGACGTTTCCATATTGAATTTTTATTCAACATGAGAGGTGCAAATATTACTCATTTTACAGGTGATCTTGGGTGCTACAGTCATAGCGCGTCGAAATCACGAACAAGCCGTTGCAGGTTCGATCTTATTTTTTGGTCAACATTTTAATTTTAGTGACATGCGAGACCCTCTGAAACACATAGCAAGTAACTTAATTGACTGAAACGAACCAATTATTGCGAAATAATGTTTTCTTTTTCTCGCTAACTATGTTAGAACAAAAATTGAAGAATATATGAATGTTTGTTCAACTTACTTAGCCTCAGTAAAAGGTAAACTATCTCAAATACGCCTAGCACCGTATTAATATTGACGAGGTAATGCACTATTTTACTATGTCGGTGGCATATCTTGTCACTTTTGGAAACTTAGTACGACTTGTTTCCGAAATTGAGGCAATTAGGACCCAACAGGTTTCTGAGTGTTCTAGAATATCAATAATCTCATTTTCTAAGACTAGTTCATGAGTGCAGACACACTTCGTATCTTTCCTATAAAACAAGACCCAACAACATTACCTATATTAAATTTTTTTTATCATCAACCTTTTCATGGGAATTTACAGAATAATATTTCGTTTCCAGCTGTATCGCGGTTAGGTTCAGCAATATTTTTGCATAACTGAATTATAATATTTATTTAAATTACTAATAATACTCTTTCCACATTTTCAAGATTTACGTGATGAAAGAAATATATATTAATTAACATAAAATATCTAAAGATAGAAAAGGAGAGCTCGATATAAAAAAAAAGACAGAGGGATCGATTTAGAGAGAGAGAGAGAGAGAAAGAGAGAGAGAGAAGGAAAGAGATAGAGACAGACAGACAGACAGACAGACAGATAGACAGACAGACAGACAGACAGACAGTCAGACAAACAGAGTTAGAGAAAGAAAGACAGAGTTAAACAGCGCCAAAGACTAAAATTATAACACCACTAAAGGTAAAAGATAAATAATGTAGCCTCAAAGTGCCCATCAGAATATCTTGGTAAGGCCAAGATGTAAGCCATCAGTTGAGAGTTGTACCTCGAACCTACCGAGACAAGTTATTTAACAGACCAGACCCCTCAAATTTACAACAGAAAAACTAATCCAAGTAGAAAACAAGGTAGGACAGCTCAATAAAAAAGATCTAAAGACGAAGTATAATTGAAGCCGGATAGTAAATAGAACCGGTTCTAAGCCGTAGCTGTTTGCTTAGAGCTGCGCTCGCGACACTTTTCCCGCCACCAGGCGTGACAGGAAGAGCGAGGTGTCGGGGGTTGTGGGCCTTGATCTGATCGCTTGGGTATAAAATCTGGGCGCCAATTCCCGCCGTGCGTTGGGCGCTCCAAAATCTCACGGACTCCAGTTTGGTTGCTACCCACTCTGGTTGGAAACCGAACATCTGCAGATTCCAGTCGTGATCGTCCTAACTTACCGCTAACTTAAACATAGCATGGAGTGAATTTTACGCTAAAATAGATCGAATAACACTTGTTCGTCCTAAATTTTGCTTGACCCAAACATTAGGCTACATGATATATAAATCCAACTAGAATAACAAACATAAAATAAAGTGTACGCTAAACTGAAAAAGCCCATCATGCTACAAGTAAAATTCTAGAACAAAAGGATAGAATATATTTTTATGGCTGATTTTTCAGTTAAAGCCAAGAAAAGGTGTGACTCTCTTCTTTTAATAAGACCTATGCAGTTTCGTTTTAACTGATAATTTTATAATAAGACACAAAATTAAGAGAAAAAACAATCGTGATTGTCAATAACCAAGAAACTGAACAGGATCAGATATCCACCGAATACTATCTACTGGTAAGCGTTTAGACCAGAAATATTTTTTTTATTTCAAATATAAGCGATACGCCAATACAGTAGAAATAAAAGATCGGTGTTAAATAAAGAAATCATCGAAGTGAGCGAAGTCCGATTGACCTACGAATGGACTAATAACAGTCTACTGATGGAGCCATGCTGACCCAAACCTGGCTGCTCACTGCTGTAGAACTTCAGACTTGCCCTGGACTAACACTTTCCGCCATGATGGCTTGAGGCACCGTCAGGTGAGTGGAAAAGGGCAAGATATCAAGTTGGTTTGTTTGTTTCTGTGTTTGGTAAATTTCTCATATTTCATTGCCAATAGTTAGACTATTTTGAGGATGGGTCTAAAGAATTAGGTCTGAAAATTTAAAGTGCCATGCAGAGAGTGAAGGTACCAGAACTCCGGTCTCATCAATTCACATTATAAGTTATGAGGTGCCTGACTTTTGTACATAATATAAGGCTATGAATAAATATTAAGTGTTAGTCGTATGATAAAATAATGTTTATTAAACAGTCAACTATTTATTTTGAGAAAAAAAATTATCTATACGCAAAATATCAGGTGTTAACTATTTCGAAGTAGAACGTTGAAAAAAAAATCAATTACATGACACTCTGTTCTTTTTTTTTTCAATATCAATATTGAGAAATATTGGAACATTCTAAATAATGATAAATCAATAATTGAAACTGTGTAAATAATATTGTTTACCGATTCAGTTTGAGAAAGGCAGCAATTTTACCCATGGAACGGCTTTTACCCATTACGGAAAAAAATCCCGCAAAACATGTCTCAAACTATAACGTTTTGTTTAGAAGTGGTTTAAATATGAAAAAAAAAATGAACCACCCACCTAACTTTTTTCATTAGAGTTTTCATGACGATTGGAAACATTATAACAATACCCTGACTTTAACCATCTCATCTTGAATTTTACATTGCAATCTCCCAGTTGGCGCTGTAAAGGCACAAATATGTGGTATTCTGAAGGTGGTGTAAAATCAGTCCAATGAGCTGGTTAAGGAAATTTGTCCCATCCTCATGACTAAATTTAATGAGGGCGTTGCGTTGCGTTGAAGTTTTGCAGCTTTTCTAAAAATATCTTTGTCGTTATGGGCGCACTGGCTACCTTAGTCGGTCCAATGTTTCTTTGAGTGCCCGAGCAGCAAAATTCAACACATGTTTGTGTCACAGAACTCGCTATTAATAAGAAATGTTATGTCATTAATTTAAGTGATATGGCAACACTGCAAATACTGCAAAATGACTGTTATATGGCTTTAGAGATGTGTATGAAGCACTGTCTTACCCCATCCATAATTATATATGCCTTTGTATAATCAGACTAACACATCTACAGACCTCTGAAGCGCCATCTGGGAGGCATAAAGTTGAAAGAGAAGTGAAAACCTGGTCGAAGAGGTGAGGGGCCAGTTTGCTAGGTCTAACGTCTTTTTCATAGATAGTGTATATAGGTCTTTCCATCACCTGGTGGTAATGTATCGTTCCCCTTGGAAACAATAATAAAAATAGCTAAGACTCTGTTGCATCTTCTGCACACATATGGTCCAGATTTAAATATAATTTTTATTTAACGACATGGTTCCCATTGCTCTAGGAAAATCCGTTGTATTTACATGCCCATAATAATATAACTTGAAGCCCGCATTATAAAAGAAACTGAAAACTAATGTACAACCTTTTTATTTCTCTTTTTCAGCACCATTCTCACCTGATGAAATAGAACTATTCAGTGCATGCAAAGACTGCCTTTCGATCACAGAAAAATTTCATCGATAAAATCAAAGATCTTCCATTCAGATATTTCGACAAAAAAAACCCAACAACAAACAAACAAACAAAAACAACAACAACAAACCTGAAGTGATTAACTGTATCGCTTTTAGTCATGCGCACCTGTTTTCGTAGTAACAAACGTTTTAACGTACGTAGACAACAAAGGGGCGTCTTTCAGATTTGCAATTTTAGAGCTGTTGATACCATTCTACAAAACAGATGAACTAATAATGTATGAGTGATAATTTTATTTTATTTGTATGAATGTTATAACTGTCTCAAACCTTAATAAATGGACTGAATATATAAATCACCATGTGAAGACAAATGCATTAAAAATTCTTCTCGGAAATTTATTATTTGATGTTTAATCTCAGCATTATCTGGAACCACTGTTCCTTGCATACGCTGTCCATATAATGATGTGTGTGATGTGCAAGAAAAATAATTCTTATTCCGTATGATAGCTGCCAATTCTTTCATTTGAAAGTCCTTGCTTGTACCGAAGAATCAAAGAATATAAATACAAGAAGGTATAAATTTAGATAGACGCAATAAACAGTGAATAACATTATTACAGATACAATTCGATGTGGAAATTAAAGGAATCAAATATCAATAAAAACAGACGTTTGTCTTCCGACAGAGTGCAGGACTACCTATCAGAGGTCGTGGGTTCCGTTCCCGATCAGGTCGCTTTTTTTATTTCTGGTTTCAGTGTAATGTGACCAGTTAAGACAAAAGGCGTGGTAAATGCGCTGTCCACGGCTGCAAGTAAGAATGTCAGACGTTGGTCTTTGGATCTGTCTACGTATAGGATCTTCATTGGTAAACTTAGAAAATGGTACACTTGGAGTATGAGAGATCTTCTCTCTCCGTTTAGAGCTTATTTTTAATTCTTCAAATATTCAATTGTTTAGCCCTCCCATATGAAACTTTATTTTATTTCATTCTGCTCAGCAAATACGAAATTATGTTGTCGTCAAGTATGGGTGCAGACAAAGCGGATGTTTGAATGCCAAATCTACCAGCGCTCTCATTCTATTATTGAGATCTATGAAATAATTTAAAAAAGAGCGCTGTGTAAAACTTTCCTTGTTTTGTTTGCGATTCACTAGGCCTTGATAGCAACGGTTTTCTTTGTTAGTTAGACACTGATTTGAAGAACAGTCCATTTAGGATTCTCCAGATATTTATTACAAAGCTTTGCTTTGGAACCCCTGCAGTGAACTTCCTTATTGAATAAGAGGAGCAAACATATTCCTGAAAATTATTTCTTCACTGATACACATTGACAACAGCCGTATATAGAAGAACAGCTAATTTCGGTTCCTTTGAGCGCTTATTATTGATGGAAAAATAGAACTCGGCCACGATGATGAAAGAGAGGGTTATTATTGCTAAAGGCACATTAATTCTTTATTTAGCCTTTAAAAAAATATTGTCGATTTTTTTCATTGTTCTCCATTTATAGGAACTAACCTTGATTTGTACAATTTTCTTAAAATATTTACGTTCGAGGCCACGCGCCTGATCTATCTTCCTCTTTCCATCCTCTAACTTTTTTTCCTTTGGAAGTTGCTTTTTTCACTTTGCCACGATTTTACATTTATCTCCTGAACTTTCTCTTTCGCTATTTTATATCTCTTAAAAACCTTCTTTGGTTCCTAAAACAGTATATCTCTACCCCCTTCTTATCTCTGCCTCTGTCTGTCTGTCGGCCGGTCTTTCTATCTGTCTCTATCTCTGTCTCTTTGTCTCTCTGTCTCTCTCTGTGGCTTTCTCTCTCTGTCTGTCTCTCCCTTGGTTTTATATATCAAATTAAATTTATAATCCTATGTTCATACGTACAACGTTACGATCGCTTAGGACTAGTCATAAGCGATCTTATTCTAATATTCTTTCGATGTGCCGTAAGCTACCACGACGTTGCACTTAGGGCCCCTAGAGTAAATACAGCTATGTAGAGGATCTATCATTTATTTTTAAATAATGTATCTATATCCCCATTCGTTTTATTATTATTACACAACATTTGTTATGACTTTTTCTCAGTCCTTTCATATCTTCAATAAAATTTAAATTGTATAATCCCCCAAAGATAAAAGTTTTATATACCGGTATTATTTTCACAAGCATAGACCCTTCAAACCAAAGATGTCCGTACAAACGCCGTGTACTTTAAAGTTAACAATAATATAGATCAATAATTATCTTGAGTTCCGTTTTTGTTGCAACATATCAACGTCTCAAAATTCTAGCTAAAGAAATGATTTTAATATTAAAACTTTCAACAATTTGCATTGCGAAGAGTATACATTTTCGACAGGGTTAAAAATAAATGTTTAAGATTATTTGTTAGACCTGTCTTTAATGCAATGAGTGGTGAAAACAAAATGCTCAATAGATTAAAAATATTTTTTCCCAGAAGACGACATAGAACCAATTAGATTAAAGTATCGATACTTGTTATTATTTCTGAAAGACTACACTGAGTCTCAACAGGCCTCCTCTTGATCGATTGCCCTTTTTGCTCTCCGCACAGACGGGTTTGCACTCCAAGCACCTAATTTACTGTGTACTGCATCGCACTCAAGAACTGCAACATTGTCCTAATGTTCTGGTACCTTTTAATGATCCCACTTATTATTTTTCTTGCACGAAAATCCAACAAAATTCAATAAATGATTAACGTCTTTAATGTCTAGTTTTTTGGTTACCAAGCAACCGACATTTGTAAAGTTGGTTGTTTCCTGCATTACGCTTCGTCTGGAGAACTCTACTCTAAATAAAAAAGTAATTACCGTAAGTTGTCTCCAATGCCAAAACACAATGCTATTTAGATTTTAGCCTTTTCCACCTACTTTTCTTATAGTAACCATCCATAATAAGCTGGTAGAAGTTGTACACGTGGCTCTATTTTGGAACAATTCAATATACCCAGAACAGACTATAAACAAATTTTAGGCTGTTTAATGCCACACTCTGATTCTTCATTTACAGTTAATTTAGTTTGTGTTGGATAATGTGAATGATTATTGTTACAACAGAAATAATTGATATTTTGACAGACAATCCGGTAATCCAACGCTCAAAACTCAGTCCCCCAATCTCCATTCCAGGATACAAAACATTGAGAAGATTTCATATCAAATGGTCTTGCTCATTCATTTACTAATATGTGCATTTTCACATTAAATCCTCAGGTCTTCTTCCACTAAAGTAAAATGAACGTGCCAACCACAACAGCCATGGATCCCCATATGCCATCATGGGAGTCCATCTTCAACTCCAGTGAAAATGCATCCTCGGAGTCTATCTTCAACACCACCGTGTTTTCTAATGATACGAGCCCGGTGGATATGGGTCCCAGCGCCGCCACATTGCGGGGTGTAGCCTTGTACCTCACTTTTGTCGGTAAGGTTTCTAAAGATATCCCCAAGTTTGCGTAGCTATGGCATTGAAAAGTTTCAGTGGCTGCGGCAACGCAGAGTGTAACTAGATGTAAAACGAAGACAGAAAAATAGTCTTCTAGGATTATAAAGGGAATCGTATGCGGCAATAGATAAGACGACAGCTGTGTGCATTTAGTTTGCAAGGTAGTCGCTATATTCACGGATTAAATAATAAACTTAGTAAAATTTGTAAAACCGTTGTAATTATAATTATAACTGTATAATGACAAAGTCGGCGTTACTGTGACACTGCGAAGTTACCGAAGATGTGTCAATGCGTAGCTATGGCATTGAAAAGTTTCAGTATCTGCGGCATCACAGAGTATAACTAGATATAAAGGGAATTGTATACGACAATAGACAAGACGATAGCTGTGTGCCCTTAGTTGTAAGGTAGTCACTATATTCACGGATTAAATAATAAACTTAGTAAAATTTGTGAAGCCATTATAATTATATAACTGTAAAATGACGAAGTTGGTGCAAACGTGACACTGCGAAGTTACCGAAGATGTGACAGGGCAAATTAAGGGTTATAAAGGCATTGAAAATTCCACTTGTCTGTGGAAATTTTACCAGGCTGTGAAAGAAAGCAAGACATAAGTTTGCTTATTTTAGTTGAAGACTCTTAGATACCCAAAATTAACTTATACACGGACATAAATCATAATAAAAGGTATTTTTGCTAAAGAAGTATTCAACTTCATAATTTATGCTCTGTGAAGGCATCACACGATTTACTAAGCTGGGAAATAAAACAAGGCAATAGTTAGCTTACTCAAGATACCTGTTCAGTTTATTATACACAGATAGTTAACAGTGATTAATAATAAAAGATTTTTTTTATTTTTAATGGACAAAAAATACTGGACTGAAAATAATATTCAAAGTTATATATTTCAGGAAATCACAAAGCGTTTGCGCTAATATTGAATAATCATGATCTATTGAGAAATTGATAATAATTTGAAATTGCTAGCTGCAAGGCATTAAGTAAATATTCTAAAAGTTAATGTGTTCCACTGCGAACAATAAAATTGAGACTTTAAAAAAGCTGCATTGGTTTATATTAACTTTAAAATTCATTAAATTTCGGTGATAATATAAAAAAACACACACACACACAGCATGTAGATGCAATTAAAAAAAAGGTTATTTATCGGATACGAGTTAAAAGATCAACAAAATTATCAGGCTAGAATATATTAATTTAACGCTAAGCTGTTTAAATAAACAAAAAAGACTACAAACTACATCTAAAATTTATATTCTCTAGGTCTATATCTAACCTTTCAAGATTTAAAGCCCTCGTGTCAATAATCTGTTTCATGTAAAGTTAGAATATTGCAGCCTGGGGATTGTTAGTAACAAACAGTTACTGTTTATAAGGAAATAAAATATAGTGATCGCTTGGTAAACGGCATCGACAAGGATTGACTTTCTTTAATAATTGTAATATTACTTTTTATGAATAAAACCATTCTTAAGCGCATGTCTGTAAATATTTTCAAAAAAAAATCTTGATCTTTTTTTTCCTCTAACGTTTGGTGTAACACCAAAATATATGAAAAAAAAGGGTTGAAATTAACAGCTTTATTTCTTGATTTTCGTGTTGAAGACTTTAGGGACAGTGATTTATGTGACCAAACTGATCACATTGCCCACGCCCTCCTAAAAAAAATCAACAGAAACTGTCCCTCAAGCCTTACCCAAGACAGGTTTGTTTAGTAAAATCGACAACGTTTCCGTGCTTTGTAAAACAAGTTGCGTGATGTGTACGTGTGTCATCATCGCCTGTCTTAAAACTGGGACTCTTTGATACGGCAAGTTAATGTCAAAGCAGATCTCCGCGTCTGTTCTTTTTTTTTTTTCAGGGTGGTCATATACTGCGATATAATGCCGCATCCATCTATACGTTTTGTGTGAATTTACTGAGAAGATTCTATATATTAATAATTAGAGGGCTGTTAGGTGGTTTGACACATTTTCAGGGTGGTCATATACGGCGATATAATGCCGCATCCATCTATACTTTTTTTGTGTGAATTTACTGTGAAGTTTCTAGTCATTTATAATCAGCGGGCTGTTAGGTGGTTTGAGACAAAAATGCCCCAACTTATTGGTATAATTAGTTCTTCATGTACATTGATCCCTTTTATAGGAGTGCCATTGGCGCCTTTGAAATCTCAAGATAAAGGAGAGCTGAATGGCAAATCAACGGGAAATGTTTGGCTCCACCTTCCTATATACTGGATTGTTCTTCGCACATGCGTTTTAAATGTAGTCTTTGAGTGAATTGTGGAATAACAAAGTTTCTTTTCAAATCACCATGATCAGAATTTTCATTTTATTTCTTTTCGACATAAAAAAACGTCGCAAAATCGACAATGGCTCCTTTGGCCGATCTAAAATTCATATTTATGCTTTTTTTTTCAGTAACGGTTCAACCATGTGGTCATAAACTTACTCGTATCATAACTTGTATACTAGAACGGGGTACTGGGGATTAGCCGGTCACATTATAATGAGACTTACCAAACTAGAGGGGGGCTCGAATCCGAACCTCCTACATCGTAAACTAACGCTCTACCCTCAGTGCTACCACACTCCACGTTATAAAATAAACTTCACCCAATGAAACTGTTTTGGCAATGCATTCTGTGTCACTAGGTCTCTGTGCTGTAAGTGGAAACACGACTGTTCTCACGATCATCTTACGGGATAAGAAGTTGAGAAGCAAACCGCACAACCACCTGTTAATCGCTCTGGCTTTCTGCGATCTGTCCATCATGTTTGGCGGCTACCCATTCACCATCATCTCAGCCTTCAGGTGATGCTTGATTAACAGACTATGTCGTATGTTATCATTCCATGCTCTTACGTTTGGTTCTTGCATAAATTATGAAATAAAGATAGGTGGTATACTGCTTGGCAATATAGTGATTTACAACGTAGTCTTTGAGTAAAACCATTTCTTAACCAGTTCTGTTCGTACACTTTTAAATGGTGGTTTATCACGCACAATTTTTAACGATATAAGGAATTCAAGAATTAAAAAACCAATTCCAAAAACAAAACAAAAATTATAACCTAACAAAACAAATAAAAATAACAAAAAAATAACATCACAAAATATTTAAGTAGAGCCAAAAGGCATAGATAGCCGTTTACATTATTCTAGCTGTAAATCATGTCTTTTCTCCACATTTTAAATAGTTACATATTTTAAGTTGGCAGTGTCGAATGTTTCTCTGTCTTCAGTGGACGGTGGATGTTCAATGACGCGATCTGCACCTACTCAGGATTCTTTGTCTACTTCGTGTCCCTGACCTCCATGAACATCCTGGTGGCAATCTGTATTTTTAGATACGTCATGATCTGCCTCCCCGGAAAATGTGAGTTGCCTTTAGTTTGGAAGATTATGTGGTTTGGCGGGATAAAGCTTATTTTGCTGTATTCTTCTTATATATCATCGCTATCCTATCACTCCTCCTCGTTAGCCTCTTCTTTTTCACCCTTCTACTTTTCTTCCTCCTCCTCCTCCTCCTCATCTTCCAGTCATGTTTTCAAAGACTTATCCTGGAAAAAACACCCAAAGACAAACATTTCAAGTGAACTTATACTTTCTTTTTTCTTTTGTTTTTTGTATGCGCGAGGTTTAATTTTCTGTTTTAATCTTCATTTTCGGTATCACCAAATTCTTACTCCTACTCAAAAGACTCTTGCTCTTCCTGCTCCTGCCTCTCCTCTCCTCCCTTCAACACCACCTTCTCCTTCTCCTCATCCTCCTCATCGTCGTCGTCGCCGTATTTATCGCAATCACGACAAATTCGGAAATTGCTTTACAGAAATTGATATTGAAACGTTATTATAACTGTGGATCTTGCAATTTTCAAGTGATATTAGTTATCTGTAATCCACACAGCGTTCCTGCTGACAGCCAAGTTAACAAGGTACACAATCTTTGCCTGCTTCGCCTACTCCTTCTTCTGGACCGCCACGCCTCTCGTCGGTGAGTAAAGCAAAGATATGTTTCTTGGCTTCCAACGTCTTAACTATATAGGGTATATTGTGGATGGGCCCCATGACTCATATCTCAGCCAGTCACATTATAATGACACAGATCCAACACGAGGGAGACGAATTCGAACAAATTAATTATAAATCGATCGAAGGATTCGAACCAGGGACCTTATGATTCGAAGACCAACACACTATCACATGTACCAGTTTTTCGCCATATCTTAAAGAGATGGTCTTTAAACACGGTAAAGGCTTGTTTTTTAACGTCTGACGTCAGCAACTAAGCTGTTATACATGTATCATTGGGGAACTTAGAGCGCTCACATTATGCTGATATCAACCATCCAGTCGGGAATAACTTAGCCGCTACAGGGAGACTCGAACCTAGACCTCCTGCATCGGAATTCGACGCTCGAACTCCTGCGTTACTTAGTTCCGGCCTTTATCTCTGGCAAAGACTTATTCCGCCCATAGGCTGTCTTGAAACGCTTCTACTTTTATTACATCTGTAGGTTGTCATAATATTATTCTTTTGCTCTGACATCTGTAGGTTGGGGCGCCTACGCCATGGAGCCCTTTGTCGTTTCTTGCAGTTTGGACTGGGCCAAGCATGAGATGACTGACGTGAGCTATCTGGTGGCTTGCATCTTCTTCTGTTACATCGTGCACATTGCTATCATGGTGAACTGCTACAGGTACAGATAAGAGTAGTGTATGTAAAGTTGTAATAGTTTACGTTCTCTATATACCCCAAAGAGTTTGATACGGAGACGATGACGCGAGCTTAGATTCGAACTTCTGCCCCCCTGCTCCTCAAATCACAGCAGTACTAACTGCGATTTCTGGCGCCTCAATTGTTACAGGTGATTCAAGGTATCTAAGAGTAAAATGCCACATAACTGTTACCCCTTGTTAAGAAACGATATTGGTAGATTGATGAAGTAGGTATGTGCATGTATAGCAAGGACTGGCGTGCACCTGATTTATTGACTTTTCTGTTCACGATGCTTTTTACGTGAGTTGTAAATGCACTCTTTTCTTCACTTTGACCAAACGCAATCTTTCATGTAGAGTATTCAAGTATAAACTTACCTCACCATATCTCTTATCTTACCTTATCCTTCTTCATCCTACCTCTGTGGGGACCAGGCACATCTCCAGAACAGTGAAGCAGCTGGCTGCGCGAGACAGGCAGAGAGGTCGCATTGTCTTGGAGGACGAGATGCACTACAGATCTAAGGTTGCTGATGACCAACAAGTGACCAGGGTATGGACATCAAACTGAGAAAACTAGTTACTGGATAAACAGTGGATAGCTTTATATGAAGATAAAACCGTTTAAACGTAAGGAGTATAATGTTTTAACTATTCAACATTCCCTGATGTGGGGCGAAAAGTTACGATTTGTCACATGTTAGGTAATGAAAAAGATGAAAAAAGTCTTTTTGGTTTTACTTGATCATGTACATGTGTGTTTGTGTGTCTGTGCGCGTGTGTGTGGAATTCCTGATTATTGGACATTTGGAAAAGTATCGACTTTTCTCCTATTTGTAATCGTAGATCTTTTATTTTTAATTAATGTAATGTGTCCATTTTCTGTAAAATACTTGTCCACGCAAATTATTTTACTGAGACATAAAATAGTAAATATGCCTGCAAAAACTAAAACAAACCAACGAAGAAACAAATTGTAACTCTATTTTGATACACATGTGACTTTTGCTTTGAAACAGATGTGCTTTCTCGTGGTCATTGTGTTTTCATTTGTGTGGGCACCCTACACTTTTGTGTGCGCTGTGCATATATTTTACCAAGACATGCCCATCTACTTGACAGGTAAACTGTGCTCATCGGTGTGAATTTTGCAAAGATGTGATCATATGTAAATGATAAAAAGAGAGCGTTAAATTACTGTCTTATTGCAATGTGGATATGTCAAAATGTCGTCTTTGAGTTATAGGAGCAAAAATGATATAAAACAAATGATATATCACAAATTAAAATCGTATATAACAAGTCACCTTTTGGCAAGAGGACATAATACAAATAATTATGCTATCGCTTAAAAATCAAAAAATACAAAAATGATACATCTACTACCATAGCCACTACTGCCACTACTACAACCACTGCAACCACCACCACTACTACTACTACTACTACTACTACTACTACTACTACTACTACTACTACTGCTGCTACTACTACTACTACTTCTACATTACTTTTTTCTTTTTTAATCATCGTAAACATGCACACTCAAACCACGGCTGTTATATTGATTACACATTGTATAAATCTCCTATCTTTTCCTTAGCACTGCCAACTCTCTTTGCCAAGACTAGCTGCATGATGAATCCACTGGTCTACTTTCTGACCAACCGCAGCTTCCGCGTGAAAGCCTTTGAGGTCTTTGGCTGCAACTGCAATGGCATGAGCAACATTGTCGGAGTGGAGTCGCCAAATGGGTGAGCTAGCCGTACATTATTATAATCTGATTTTAGAAGATAGATAGATAAAAAAGGGAGAGAGAGAAAAAAATAGGGGGGAGAGACAGACAGACAGAGACAGACAAACAGAGACAGACATACCAAAGACAGAGACAAACGTTGTGTCAAAGATAGAGACCCTGACAAGGGTGGCAGACAGAGTCAAGGAGTGAGTGTTTTACATGACAAACAAATAAAAGAATACAAAGAATTGGCGAAAGCGGTCGATGCATAAGAAGCATTAAAAAGCGGTTGTGGCTAACATTCTTTGTTTTCTCTTATCTTCAGACACCAGATGGAACCGAGGTAATTATTAATATAAATATGTAGCTTTGTTGTTGTTGTTTTTATCATCACAGGTAATGTACTTCTTTGTCCTGGTGTATTATAGCTGTAGAACATGAAGTGCTAAAAATGCAGTGCTTTGAAAAAAATGTAATTGAAATAAAGCTGTGACCTTACAATGTTACAAAAAGTTAATGATAAAAAAGAAAACTCACGTAGTCCTCAGTCTGAAAACATTTCCTTTTGACTAATCTCTAGTCATCTTGGCGCATGAAATAGTTGACTAATACCTCGGAAATAGTCTCATTCTCACGCTATGCTTTCTGAAAATGTTGTATTTAACCATGAGAAGAGACAGAAGAAGTTTTCATGTGATTGGTAACACTATTTTTAATTATAATTGTCATCAAAATAAAAGTGTGTTATTTCCCTTAGCATAGCTTCGTATAATTAATTTTTTTTTCACATGCAAAAGGCACAATTTAGAAAAGATGGCGACGTCTCGTTTTGTGGCATCGCCAAACAACACGTTTTGTTAAATAAATATAACTGTGAACCTTGTCATGACTCAATCTCTATCCCTCTCTCTCACTCACTCACTCACTCTCTCTCACTCACTCACTCACTCTCTCTCTCTCTCTCTCTCTCTCTCTCTCTCTCTCTCCCCCTCTCTCTTTTATTATGTGAAGTAAACGTTCTATCAAAGATTCGTTTGTGTTGGCTTTAAAGGTTAATATCCATTTTATAGCTATATCCAATACAAATTTCTGTTTCAGTGAAGTTGTACGGAAGTTTGACAAACTCTCCAAGGACGGCGTGTACCTGGGGCAGGACAAAATTGTCATGGAAAAATCATCCACCATGTTCTGATCTGAGAAGACACAGACGTTATGCCTCATCAGAACAAATGATAAATTAAACTGGCGAACCAACCTTCTCGGACGAGAGGACACGCAAGGGAATGAAAATATTACCAACGCTCCGAGACAGCAGCTTTTATCTGACAAAAGCCTACAGCTACAGAACTGCAACAATGATAATAGAAAAAGTAGCGTTAAATGGATATGGATAAACAATTATAATAAGGATTGTTAATTACTTCGGCTTATAAAAATGTTTTATTGATGACGATCTGTATCAAATGCACAGTGCAACAAAAACAATAATAATCTTTTTGCTTAACTCACAAGTGTTAAACTTAAAGCTATTTAAATTCACTCTGTGTAAAGACTACCCATTCTTGGAAACTGTCAAGTACAGGTAAGTATAAAGCTTTATGAAGTAAAAACCATTTTTCTTGAATGTTCCGCTCAATGTTATTTGAACGCTCCTTATCGCCATAATTTTTTATCAAGGCGCATAAATCAAATCAAACCCGCAACAACAAATTAATGATTGTATGTGTGTTCGGGGGGCGCGGGGGGGGGGGGGGGGGTTGATTGAAGAGTGAGAGGTCCGCCGATCGAATCTCAGCAGGTACCCCCGTCTCCTCATAGGTTATTTCAGTACACCTAGGAGACACCAAACGAACAGAATAGTGTTTCTCTATAGATAGTTCTACACGGCTCTCTCACAACTATAACATCGTCTCATTTCATTTACATTCAAAATATTTTAGTTGATTGTGATTGTTACACTTGTGTATAAGGTCTTTATAAAAAAAAATAAAAAAAAAAAACTCCTTGTTTCATTTCACGAAATGACACTCTTTTATAATATATTTGTGTGTGTGTGTGTGTGTGTGTGTGTGTAGTATGGTATCTTTATATCACGGCAACTGTTTATTACTGTTTTGCTTATGCGATAACAAGGTGATCATGCCTTGATTGGATTGTCCATAGAAAAGTAGAACTCATCGTTGTTGTTGTTTTTTGTCTTGTATGTCACTGCACAAGGATAAAACCTCTGCTAAGCGACTTTAGTGCTTCGTAGAGAGGTTCATCAATAAAGACAAAATCCCAATTCGGAGATATGTAAATGATTTTTTTTATGGTAGTACAAGATGGTAACGCAATTATTGAGTATGATATTCACACATTTTCACATTATGTATGTATGATACATGTATAATCAGGCACTTTCTTCCATTGTCTGTGTCTTTAGACTTTAGTGAATCTTACATTTTTTCTTGTAATTTGCCGACAGTAAATTAATAAATATATGTTTAATAAATTATGTGACTTATCACAATGATGTTATAAACTATTGATTACTGCCAGAACGCAGAGTCTGTTGAACGTCTGTATTATTAATAACAGCTCATATTGAATGACATTATTTTATTGTGAGCATATCAAAAGAAAAAGCAATGCTCCATGCGCCTATTGGATAATAAGACGGCAAAACAGACTCAACTTTAAACTTTTGGTCATTTGAAATTAATATAAATGATCATTGCAAGTGTGTGCATTATAATACGATGTTTGAATCCCCGGAAAAATTCATTTGTTTAATTGGACGCCAGTAAAAATTTTCCGATCGACTAAGGCACAAGTTATGATCTTGCTGTGTCTCTGCGTAACTGCACTTGAAATTGCTAGACGTTAGTCTTAGGACCCGTCCACGATATATCCTCGTTGTTGACATTGTTTTTTTTTTTTAAGTAACGGAGTTAGAAATGGTGTTAATAAATTATGTTGACTTGATATAAATATATAATAACCATTCTTATCAATCTCTCTCTCTCTCTCTCTCTCTCTCTCTCTCCCTCTCTCTCTCTTTCTCTCTCAGCTGAAAAGTACAGGGTAGATTTGCAATGTTTATGAATGCAATGTTCTAAAAACAATAAGTATGCATTTTCAGCTATGAATGTACTGTGTATTGTGTTGTTGTTTTTTTTAACTTGATAGTGTATCAAAAATATGCGTTGAGCATATGCGGCACTTGAGTGTGTGATAATAATTTACACGATTTTTCTTTATTGAAATTTGACTTTAGTTTTTCTATATGACTTAGATTTGTTGGTAATAGCTTATTTCTCTATTTTTTGTAGTAAATGGACATTAAAGTAAATGAAGAATTGTGCAAAGCGACTTCGTAAATTGTATAGTGATGCTAATTCTTGAATTACACACTTTTGTACTCTTTTTCTATGTTGTGCATTTCTTATTCATTATGTTTGTGAAAAAAGTTCATGCAGGCAAAATTAATGAGTTTAACTTTGAGTTTTATATATACGCATTAATTCCCTTAACTATGTTCTGTAAGTCCTTCCCTATCATTATTTTGTTTGTGTTATGCACCATCAGTAATAAAAACAGAACGATTTTCGAAACACAAAGTTGATGATTATTTAAAAAACGTTATCTATTTCATAAAGCTAGTCCATTGAAAACAAAACGATTTTCGAAACACAAAGCTGTTGTTTATTTAAAAACAGTATCTACTTCATATAGCTAGTCCATTGAAAACCAGTCTTAACTATATAATTTTAATCCGGGGGTAAAACAATACCAAGGGTGTTTTTTTTTCCATATGACTTAGAATACTCAAAAAGAAAATTATCTTTTAAAGTTTAACGTTTTCACCCTTTGAAATTGTATGCGTTCCCTAAATATCCATTCATACTATTGGAAAGGGAATTGACTGAGTAGTTCTAGTTGAGTTGGTTTAACGTCAAACGTCAGCACTATATGGATTACATTGTGAACGGAAACCAAGACTGGCGTCTGGTAATTTTATGTGCTGCCCCACACAAGACAGGGCCGGGATACTATGACTCCTTTCTCAGCCAGTCACATTAAACTCACACCGATCCAACCAGTAGGGGGCGAATTCGCCAGGGCTCGAACCACGGACCTCCTGCGTCGGAAGCCGATGTTCTACCCTAGGGCTACCATAGAGTTCCTACTACCTAAGAACGGGGGTACAAAACGTGTCATGCGATTATTGTTTTCTCAAATCATGCTTTGAAGTTGTTCTTAAAAGTCTCGGGCATACCTGAAATCCCATGATGGCATAAATGTACTCTGCTGAAAGCCAACTCATGGTGGCTATAAAGCAAATGACTTTCATAAAGGTTAACTTGGGTAAAAAGCCCAGTCAGACAAAGATAAATATAATAAAATAACATGAAAAATAACGATGTTTGTCTCCTAATCGTTCAAAAAATGACCAATAAAGGGAAAAAATGAACTATATGTGTGTTCTATATTAAAATATAATTAATGTGTATGAACCTTAAACATGAACATAGAATTCAAATTCAAAAGAGGAACTTCGTGTTTGTCTTACCACGATAAAGCTGAAAAACATAATTTCAAGGAAGAATTATTTCCGATGGAAAACAAATCGAAGTTTAATTCTATGACATTATTGTGTTCGTGCAAAACTAATTTCTTATTGTTAATAATTTGTGTCAAACGGACAAAGAACTATAGATCTAGACATAGGGCCTTTTGATCCGTATCAGTTTAACATGATAATTATTTTTTCACAGACGCATCGGCAACGTCATGCCTAAAACAACACATCTCTCAAGTAAAAGTACATAAAAATTGTGTATTTCTTATTTAACGGTTATGCCGCTTAGTTATCAAAGCCCTATCGTTATTATTCTACCTCAAATTTTGTACTAGGAATTGAAATGATAGACGGAAGTCTTAAGCTAACGGTGGTGGTGTACTACTAGGCTCTTCAACTAATTGATTATCATTTGGTTATAAACTTAAGACCCAAGACTGCCTTTTCTGACTAGTCGTTCTGAGATATATAAATGAAATAATGCGCATTTGTTATCAACAGGCCTCGATTGGAAAGTCTAAAAGAATGCACTCAAAATACACGAAATAAGATTTAAGTTTCGTTGACTAATCTTAAAAAATGTTCAAACTATGAAGCGCATGTAAACTTAAGTGCGGTGCGTCTACATACTGGCCCTTTAACTAAAATGCCATGTTTTGAGTTTAGGATCACTACACGTTTTGCTAATGCAAAGGTTGATTTTAAAATCCAAGCCTACTAATATGCGGGTACCGCTAGAAAATAACTGAAATGGAAAATTGTAGGCCTAAAAACAATTTACTGGAACGGGCCTACCACAACGACATTGAACTTAAATGGCATTGTAAAAAACTGTATTTTTTAAGTCTTGGTCTAGCTAGTTATGAAAATGCTTGATTGCAAGAGCCGATGTTAACTCCCATCGATGAGTCAGCGCGGGTAGGCCCTTATACCTCTACATTTATTGGTTTGCTCAAAACTAGAACTCTCAGCAATCTATTGAAACGAAAATCATGAGAATGTATACACGGAAAACAGGCAGCTGGCACAGATGTAGAACGGACAAGTAGAATGTGAAACGGAAAGACAAGACAACGCAAATTGCATTGCTATAAAGAAAAAAGTTAGTAACCTTATACCACCAGGTCAGGGCAGTTTCTACTGTTTCACAATGCCAATAGTCGGTTATCTAAGTTTGAAGCACTGGTGTCCATGAACTTCGTACTCTGGCTATGTTAGCACTAAGCGACCCATATCCACAAGAAGGTGGATGCTTTGAGCAGACGGGGATACGTGCTAGGCTTGACTCAGAAATCAGTCGAAATTGAATTAAGAAACAAATAAGCCTACACCGGATATATCACCTCATAACTCTGTCTCTCTAAATATTAAGGCAGATTCACAGCATAAGCATTAAACAGTCACTCGTTCCAGTCTGGTCTGCTAAATTTAACAGAATCTTCCTAATTATTTGACTGCATGCATCAGCCACATCCCTCAAGCCGTGGCAGTACTAATCCTAACTACGGTAATTTGTCTGATGTAGCTCTGGACATTCCAACTAACGGAGAAGAAAATTATGACATAAGCATAGCATCCTGTTGCACTGAGTAAACTGCAGAAAAGTTAAATATACCAACGAAGACACGACGTCACAAAATCTTTGCCGAGACCCTTAACGACATTTACGGCAGCAACACAACAACAACAGTCACCTATATATTTATGATTTTGAAAATTCATGAATTTTACAGTTGAAGAGGCTTGCACAAAGAAATACATTATAAAAATGATTTTCCGAATCGGACACACCAAAGCTATTATTACATGCTGAATCAATTTAGAAAAAGCTTCTTGAAATAGTTGACATTAATTTCAATGGACCATTTCACAAGGGACACGACGGACAAAGTCGATCGAGGTTTGGACGGTTGATTAGAAGAGGACATTGTCTTAAGGCTCTTTATCGAGTGTTTTCCTGTTCAATTTTGATCCGTTTTGTTTCGTGTATAGATCAATGTTTTTCAATAGCAATCATCACAAAAGTGAATCGTCAGTAATCTCCAGTAAAGAAAATGTGCAGGAGAGCCAGTTCAGAGTTGGTTGTAGCTTGCTCCATTTTCTCATTTCTATGTTAAGTGTGTCGCACCTCAGACATATGACTTATTTCTCGGCATGTTCGCGATCGTCCATTCGGTAGATGACATTTCCCGTTTACTGAAATGGTGTATTGGAAACGATTAATTGTGATTGGTGTTCTTTTCCTGAATTCTTTTAAGTATTATCCACGAGTTTTATAGAATTACTTAGACCGTCTGGACAGTTTTCTTAGATTTCCATATCGGCTGTCAGCGATTAAGTTTTCTTAGATGTCCATATCGGCTGTCAGCGATTATCCAATGTTTAAAACATATCTATTCGTGTTTAACATTGCTTCGAGCCATGTCCAAATTTTCATGGTTCTTTTTTTTTTTTATTATAAATGATTGTATCTTTTTGTTTGTTTGGTTGTTTTTTTTTTAAATAGTTTTTGTGGCTTTGTCCTTTCGTAGCGGATTGTGCGATGCGCCATATTCAAGGTACTCAGATCCTTTTTCTACAGAATCTTCATTATAGTTCCTTCAGGTTATACTTTTGGTCACTTGGTATTGTTAACATCTTTTCTTCAATTAATTTATCGTATCTTTTAGCTCTGAAGGTCGCAATATATGACTTAAAGACAATATCACAAACATTTATGTTGATTTATATGTGAGAGCACCTGTCAGCGAAGCAGAATTTTCTTGAATTCACGTAGTTGACTAATAATCGAAAGGATACTATGTTGCATTGAATTTTAAGCTACTAATGATAATTGTAACTCTCGGCATCATCTAAACGTTCATAGTTTTTTTTGTTTTTTTTTTATCAAGACTGCTTTTTATATTGATGTGCGTCATGCGTTATGACATCATAATCTGCGCCATTACTCCTAACTTTTATGATTTTGATTGGTAGTATTTAATTTTAGCTTCAAGAAGAAATATCGCCGTTTTAGAAACATATATTATCGTACAATTTTAGAAACATATATAATCGTACAAAAAAGCCTTAAGTTTGTCATTACTACTTTTATGACAAGCTAATCTAAAAACGCTTTTCCATAGCATGTAATGTTGCTTGAATGATATTCTATATGCTGGAAACTGAAAGTATAGCCCGACTATTCATAATTATATAGATGATTTTAACATTGTTTTCCGCACAACAACAAAATAGAACAAAATAAAAACAAAACAGTTTGACCACCAAACAACAGATGTATGTAGCAACATGTCGTTATTTAAAAATGAACGAAAAGCAATTAAAAAATCTACTTCATAGTTCAGAAGCTAACCGAGGGTATTGACATTCAGAATATTCCCTATGCATCCCGTGATTTTTGTTGATACAGATCAGCGTTCGATTTAAAACGGCGTTGTTTTGCAATCCAAATGCAAAATATTTACAGAGAGAGAGAGAGCGAGATGGAGAGAGA